>OW240915.1:318378074-318733595 GCA_933207985.1 Pelobates cultripes
GTAGATTCCATCTACCAAACAAACAGTCTCTTTTCAGCCTCCCCAGAGCCGTGGGAAGCCGGCCGGCGACCTTAATTGGCCACTCAGAAGCTGGAGTGCGCCCTCCATTTACCTCCCTGAAGCCGCGGTTAACCGCGGCTTAACGAGCGTGTGCCGGCAATTGACCACCCAGTAGCTGCGGTTAACCGCAGCTTAATTGATTGTTACTGGGTGGTCGCTGTTACACTTAGCCGCCACACGATGGCGGTGTTCTGGAGCTCCCCGGGCAGCCAGCGCTTGTCTGCCCGGCTTTCATGCACCAAACCCGGACACTTTTACGTGCAGGCACCGCTGAGCCTCCAACCCCTGGTTCTAATTCGCACGGATTGAACGAATGCATGTAAATTCGGTATTTTATGTTGGAGGAATGTTTTAACCCAGATAGCTATGCCATGGAGCCTATTCGTGGAATTAAAGACTTTGGCTCCATGGCAATTAAAACTGTATTCGTGTGGTCTGAGTGCCATTCACCTAATAATGTGCACTCAGACCTGAGCTATCTGGGGATATGTTACATGTCTGTGTTTTATGTAGTAAATGTTACTTTGTGCGTTTTAAAGTATAATGCTGGTTTTGTGTTCCCACGTGTGTAATGGAGTTTTGCCTTTGACTTGGGAGATAATTGAGTTACTTCCCAATTATCTCCCAGGGCAGAGGGGAGGAAGCCAGGATGCATTGTGGGAATATACTGTGACTGTGTGTCCTTTTTGTATACTTGTCTGTCCCTTGTCACAGTCTCCTATTTGGTCCCCTAGGGGAGTGTCCACCAGGTGGGAGACCTGCATAAAAGCTGGGCAGGTAGCCCTCATTAAACAGACCACTGCTTGACCCTCAACACGGAGCCTTGTCTCGTCTTTGGGGGGATTTACTGTATGCTGCTAAGGACTGATTGCCAGGAGTGTAAGCCGCTTGGGAGCTTTTCCTGTTCGCCTGGTAGCAGCAATTCGTATGGTTCCTGTTCGTGTATTTGGAGTGCTACCTTATTCCCTTGTATGCCGTTCGGGAGTTTGGAGCATTCACTTGTATGCAGTTCGAATGTTTGGACCATTCCCTTGTATGCAGTTCGAGTGTTTGGAGCATTCACTTGAATTCAGTTCGTGAGTTTTGGTGATTCTACAGTAGCTGTGCCTGTCTCTGAAAGGGGATTATCGTCTAAGCGTTTTTTTTTCCCTTTTGTGCAAAACGGTCCGTTACAATTGGTGGCAAGCGGCGGGATCGTTCCCACGGACTACAGGACAGCTACAGGAGACACCATTCCTTGGATTTACAATTTGAGGGCAACGCATGTCTGAGTACAGCGACCCTGACAGCAACAGCATGGAACCAGCAGTGTCATACGAGGAGGAGGACCTGGATGGCCGGGATGCATTACGGAAAGGCATCTGGTACCAGGCCCTGGATAATGTACAATACCAGCGGGGTGAGAGTCTCCCCAGTGAAGAGCAGCGGTTGCAGAAGCAAGTGGCCCTGCGGATGCCCTTCCTGGGAGAGCAGCCCCTAGATGAATGGGTGAAGGAATTGGAGCACCGGGTATGGCAGGAGATTTGGCTGGAAGATGCCTACCAGGCGCTCTGGTGGTATGGGGCACAGTACCTGCCCTGGACAGCCGAGCACGACAAGCCAGAGGGAGAGGAGTTTGATGGTCCTGGCTTGTTATGGGAGGCTTTTTCAGAGCCTGAATTTGGGAGCCCTACACAAGCCCGGTTCAGTGATCTCTTGGAGTGGAGGGAGAGCAGGTATGACTGGGACGACACTCACGACATTGAGCAAGACCTGGCTCACCTAGCAACCCTGGAGTGGGAACTGGAGCAGGACTACCGAGATCTCTTCCACTCCATTGAGAAGATTCAGCAGGACAGCAAGGTGACAGAGCCAGAACCAGAGCCATTCAGCTGGGAAGACATTGTGGATATTTTCTGGGAAGAACCCCAGGTGGCCGGTAGAGATGGGACCGAGGTCTCTCCACCGGTCCTGCAGGGAATTGGGAGCCCAGTCTCCATTCCCCAGCGGCCGTGTGATTTATTGGGAATTGGGAGCCCAGTCTCCATTCCCCAGCAGGAGATATTGCAGGGAATTGGGAGCCTGAGCTCCATTCCCCAGCGGCAGGCTGAGTTACAGGGGGCAGAGGTAGTTGTTCCTGCCCCCAGCAGCAGAGTGATATGCCGGGAAGGCAGTGTAAAGTGCAGGGAGAGGAGAACAGCGTCCTCCCTCCCCAGCGGCAGGCTGAGATACAGGGGGCAGAGGTAGCTGTTCCTGCCCCCCAGCAGCCAAGTGATATGCCGGGAAGGCAGTGGGAAGTCCAGGGAGAGGAGAGCAGTGTCCTCCCTCCCCAGCGGCAGCGTGATTTTTTGGGAATTGGGAGCCCAGTCTCCATTCCCCAGCTGCAGAATGATGCTTTGGGAATTGGGAGCCCAGTCTCCATTCCCCAGCGGCAGTATGATGCTTTGGGAATTGGGAGCCCAGTCTCCATTCCCCAGCGGCAGCACAGATCATTGGGAATTGGGAGCCCCGTCTCCATTCCCCAGCGGCAGAGTGTCCTACCGGGAATAGAGAGCCCAGTCTCCTTTCCCCAGCAGCAGGACTCTGTATTGGGAGCAGAGACAGTCGGTCTCCCTCCCCCACAGCTGGAAGTATGTATGGGAGAGGAGCTTGTTACCCCCTCTCCCCAGCGGCAGCTTAATGTACAAAGGGGAGACAGTAAGCCCCACAACCGTGCAGATGGGACCGTAGTCTCTACACTGCCAGCACAGGGGGTAGGGACGGTCGGTCCTGCCCCCCAGCGACAGGGCTGTTTAGCCAAAGGGGAGACAATCGGTCTCCCCCTCCAGCAGCAGAGATGGGTAACCAAAGGGGAGACGGTCGGTCTCCAGCAGCAGGACTGTGCAGCTAAAGGGGAGACGGTCGGTCTCCAGCAGCAGGACTGTGCATCTAAAGGGGAGACAGTCAGTCTCCAGCAGCAGCAGCAGAGCGGTGTATTTAAAGGGGAGACAGTCGGTCTCCCCCTCCAACAACCAGGCTTCCACCAGGCTACCCTCCCAGTAGCGCTGGCAACAGGGCAGAGTGCCGCTGGTCTCTGCCCACGCAGCAACCCACCAAGGCAGCGTACCCGTACCCAGCACAGCCGTGGTGAGGCACCTGGACATGGACAAGCTTCTTCTCTACCCAGGTGTAGTAACCATTTATTGTGGGTGGGCTGTGCTGTTGATTATGTTTTGTGGGTGGGCTGCTGGACTAACAAGGGCACTGACCGGCAGGAGGTCAGATACCCTGTTAGTCTGTTTGGAAAAGGGGAGAGATGTGACGAAACCAATCTCGCCACATTGCATTGGAGGAGCCTGGTTGCCCGCCTGCTGCCTTTGGATTATGGACCGGCAGCTAAAGGGTTAATTTTACTGTGCAGAAGGATTTATTTCTCCCTTTCTGCACAGCCGTTCGGTAGATTCCATCTACCAAACAAACAGTCTCTTTTCAGCCTCCCCAGAGCCGTGGGAAGCCGGCCGGCGACCTTAATTGGCCACCCAGAAGCTGGAGTGCGCCCTCCATTTACCTCCCTGAAGCCGCGGTTAACCGCGGCTTAACGAGCGTGTGCCGGCAATTGACCACCCAGTAGCTGCGGTTAACCGCAGCTTAATTGATTGTTACTGGGTGGTCGCGGTTACACTTAGCCGCCATACGATGGCGGTGTTCTGGAGCTCCCCGGGCAGCCAGCGCTTGTCTGCCCGGCTTTCATGCACCAAACCCGGACACTTTTATGTGCAGGCACCGCTGAACCTCCAACCCCTGGTTCTAATTCGCACGGATTGAACGAATGCATGTAAATTCGGTATTTTATGTTGGAGGAATGTTTTAACCCAGATAGCTATGCCATGGAGCCTATTCGTGGAATTAAAGACTTTAGCTCCATGCCAATTAAAACTGTATTCGTGTGGTCTGAGTGCCATTCACCTAATAATGTGCACTCAGACCTGAGCTATCTGGGGATATGTTACATGTCTGTGTTTTATGTAGTAAATGTTACTTTGTGCATTTTAAAGTATAATGCTGGTTTTGTGTTCCCACGTGTGTAATGGAGTTTTGCCTTTGACTTGGGAGATAATTGAGTTACTTCCCAATTATCTCCCAGGGCAGAGGGGAGGATACCAGGATGCATTGTGGGAATATACTGTGACTGTGTGTCCTTTTTGTATACTTGTCTGTCCCTTGTCACAGTCTCCCATTTGGTCCCCTAGGGGAGTGTCCACCAGGTGGGAGACCTGCATAAAAGCTGGGCAGGTAGCCCTCACTAAACAGACCACTGCTTGACCCTCAACACGGAGCCTTGTCTCGTCTTTGGGGGGATTTACTGTATGCTGCTAAGGACTGATTGCCAGGAGTGTAAGCCGCTTGGGAGCTTTTCCTGTTCGTCTGGTAGCAGCAATTCGTATGGTTCCTGTTCGTGTATTTGGAGTGCTACCTTATTCCCTTGTATGCTGTTCGAGAGTTTGGAGCATTCACTTGTATGCAGTTCGAGTGTTTGGACCATTCCCTTGTATGCAGTTCGAGTGTTTGGAGCATTCCCTTGTATGCCGTTCGGGAGTTTGGAGCATTCACTTGTATTCAATTCGTGAGTTTTGGTGATTCTACAGTAGCTGTGCCTGTCTCTGAAAGGGGATTATCGTCTAAGCGGTTTTTTCCCCTTTTGTGCAAAACGGTCCGTTACAGATGTAACCAACAATTAATCAAAAAGATACAGAAAATATTAACAGTCTGTGATATAGGATCAAAAAAACGAGTATAGGGCTGGCTACCCAAACCCCTCTGTTGTCTTCCAGGAGATACAAAAATTGTATAAATCCACGTGTACTAATATATGTAAGATAGTGAAAATTTACGTATTCTAAATAGCCAAATAAATCCCAGAATATATGAGGTGACCCAATCCCATTACACTTATGGATGTTGCGCTGTGCGTCCAGTGATATTAATATACATTTTGCCAATGACTGTATAATTGTATACTAGTAAGTGGAGTCGCTTCCTCTTAATAATCCATTCTCTGTTCTTAATGCAAGCAATAGCCACAGCTCCCACAGAAACAACAGCGTTCCACTCATGAAGAAAAGTGCCTTCAGCGTACTTTCAAATGTCTACTCGTTTTGTCCAACTTGGACTTTTTCAAGACTGTTGTGCAGAAAATCATAGTAGATACTCCAATTTAAAGGCACAAATCAGGTGCTTTGGTTGCATGATCAAAGGCAAGTGATTAGACTAAGGCAATGTATCACTAAAAAATAATTACCCAATGAATTTTGAAAACAAACATATCTAATTATTACTTTGGAAATAAATACAAATCAAGTACAAACATACAAAATTATAATATCAATGACAAGACAATGGTTCAGTGTTTTAATTAGTTAAGCCTCTCTGCTGCCTTTGACACAGTTGATCATGCTCTCCTTCTTCAAACTCTTCAATCACTTGGTCTCTGTGACTCTGTCCTCTCGTGGTTTTCCTCTTATCTCTCCCAATACTCATTCAGTGTCTCCTTTTCTAATGATACCTCCTCCCCTCATCCTGTCTCGGTTGGAGTCCCCAAGGCTTTGTCCTTGGTCCCCTTCTATTTTCCTCTTTATACAGCCTCTATTGGCAAACTTATTACCTCTTTTGGATTCCACTACCACCTGTACGCTGATTACAACCAGTTATATCTCTCCTCCCCGGACTTCTCCCCTGCCGTCCGGCAACGTGTCACTGCTTGCCTTTTTCCCATCTCTGACTGGATGTCCTCCTGCTTCCTGAAACTCAATCTCTCTAAAACTGAGCTCCTTGTCTTTCCTCCTCCTAATACTGATCCTCCTCTTTCACTCACTCCCCCTTCAAGTTTGTGGTACGCACATCAGTCCATCCTTGCAAGTGTGCTGTCTTGGCGTCATACTTTATTCTGGCCTCACCTTTGAGCCTTTGCAAGCGCGCTGTCTTGGTGTCATACTTGATTCTGGCCTCACCTTTGAGCCTCACATCCAGCATGTTGCCAAATCCTGTAGAGTCCATCTTAAAAACATAGCCTGCATCCTCCACTTTCTTACACAAGATGCTACCAAGGAGCTTGTCCATGCGCTAGTAATTTCCCGCATGGATTATTGTAACCCTCTCCTGATTGGTCTTCCCAAAAGCCATACTGCACTGCTACAGTCCATAATGAATGCTGCTTCCAGACTGATTTTCCTCTCTAGTCGGTTCTCTCACACCTCACCCCTCTATAGTAGTCAATTCAAAGTACTAATTCACACCTATAAAGCATTGAACAACTCTAGTCCCTCTTACATCTCCTCACAGATCCATAGATATGTCCCTTCTCGGGCTCCTTCCGTGACCACCTCGTGTCCGTTGTCCGCACCTATACTGCCAACTCACGCTTGCAGGACTTCTTGCGGGCAGCTCCCTTCCTATGGAATAGCCTGCCTACCGCCATCAGACTCTCCCCTAGTCTTGCATCTTTTAAGAAGTGCCTTAAAACCCATCTATTTAGGAAAGCTTATGGTCTCCCAGAGTAACCTCTACCTCACATATCTGTCTCTTGCTCTCTCCTAAAGGGCAGCCCACCTTATTTGACTGCAAATTCCTGTCCTAATGTGTTTTACACCCCACCTCCTGTAGAAAGTAAGCTCGTTTGAGCAGGGTCCTCTTCAACCTATCATTCCCGTAAGTTTTTTGTAATTGTTCTATTTATTGTTAAATCCCCCTTGCATAACATTGTAAAGTGCTACGGAATCTGTTGGCGCTATATAAATGGCAATAATAATAATATAATGTTTTCATCAACATGTATCTTTCTATTAACAATGTTACCCTTAATTTAATTGTATACAAAACCATTAATGTTATTATTTGAGAATAAATGATAAATATATAGAGATGCTTGTTGATAAAATTAATTATGTCTCAAAAAATAATAATAACTAAGTGTGCATAAACTGTACTCACATAAATACACATAAATGAGAAGTTCCTTATCCTCAAGTGGAACACATTAAGTTAAAAAACCACCCTGGGTAAAGTGAAAGTGAAAAGAGGGGGGGGTGGATTAAAAAAAAAGTTTTCAAAATGTTTCCACTACACCTTTCCATAAAGCTTCAGGATGTGGTGGTCTTATTTAGACCCGTGGTGTCATTGTGCCAAAGTATGATTCCAACGTGCCTTTGCTCTCAATAACGTTATTTTTTTAGATTGAGTGTCTACTTCTGGAGGGATCCACTCCAATCCTATGACCTTGGGGCCCTCTATCAAGTATATCAAGTATACTGATAGAGATGTTTTAGAATATGTATTAGTAATAGATGCACAATTTTCAAAATACTCTCTTCACTTCACATCTTTTAGTAATGCATCCTTTGTGCAAGATAAGCAGTGGTTTATTTCCCTTATTTACAAAGGAGTGCTAGACCCTAGGGGTAAAAAAGAAATGATGGCTTTAAAACTGACATGTGCACTAATAAACAACTGGTGCAATGCTGTTAAAGGGACTTATACTAAAAATAGAAGTTAGGCAGCATTAGATTTATAAAACATGACAACAATTGCCCTATGGGGAAAATTGATGGAGTATTCTATAGTACTGCATGGCCCACTGGGTTTTTTTTTCATTGCACTAAACACGTAATAAGGAAGGGTATGGAATGCAAACAATGTTAGAGATTAAAAAGGAAAAGGGAGTGTATATATATATATACACACACACACACACACGTAAATATATCACTCACATATCTTGCACTCGAGGACTTTCATTTTAACTTGCCTGGTGAAACATTAAGCAGATAATCCACCTTCTAAATAAATGGCACTCCAATGACTTTTCAATTCAAATTTAGCTTCTTTAAATTTTTTCCCAGGGTTTTTGTTGTTGGTGAGCACTGTTGTACTCAGGGTCTATGCCTATTTTTGTGAGGATTTCTGCTTTGGAACTTTGTGGAGCACATACGCAGATCGCTGTTTACATCTTTGCTGTGGGAAAAAAAATGTAAACATTCAAACCAGTATAACATGAGTCTCGGGCAGATAATACAGCATACATTGATACAGTGACCGAACTAATGTAGAGAGTGCAAGAATTTTTTTTTTTAACTAAAAATGCAACTTACAATGACTTCTCCAGTCTCAAAATTATTCAACCTCTTCATGGCAAGGTCAAAAGCCCAAAGCTCATCGCACAGGTTAAAGTTCAGTGAGGTTTCCTGTCACTTTTCGGCACACAGTTGATTATAGCTACAGGTATCTGAAATTTTTTTATCCACAAGTCAAAGGAGGAATATATACCTCCTTCCTTAGACTGTAAAGATATGTGTATGGAGTGAACACATATAATGGTGTATTGATGCAATTCCCTCAGATTTTCAAATTTTAAATTGTACTAGCACTGATCAGCCACAACATTAAAACCACCTGTCCAATATTGTGTATTTCCCCTGCGTGCTACTAAAACAGCTCTGGTTTGTCAAGGCATTGCCTCCACAAGACCTCTGAACATGTCCTGTAGTTGCCAGGTGGGGCCTCCATGGATCAGATTTGTTGATCTAGCAAATCCAACAGATGCTCAATCAGTTTGAGATCTGGGGAATCTGCAGGCCAAGTCATCTTGAACTCTTTAACTTACAGTAGTGATGGTGCGCAACAACAAAAATCGTATTCACTATGGACCTTTAATAGAGAGTGAAAGTAACCCTGTGTACATGAAATGAGGTGTATACAGAGTGGAAATATTATAAGTAATTGAAACACAAACAGTGGTTGTGGTAAAACAAAGCACAATCTGTTGGTATACTTGCAAACATGGAAATCACTCTGACATCTATTAAGGAGACAAAAACAGAAAGAGAGCTCCTAGTGCAGCATAGTAATTCACTTATAGATATATAAAATAAAGCAAACAGAGGTGCTCTTAAGGTATTACACTCACAAGATTGGAGTGGTAAAAGCACCACCTGTTGCTATAGCACTCAGGGAAGATCAGCCCCTAGAGTGCATGGGATCCGTGGAAAAGAAGCTTGCAATCCGGATCTCAGGTAAGTATACTTTATTAATAGCAATTTAAAAACAGCAAAACTTGTTGTGGAGTTAGTTAGTCTGCTCACCAGCCTCAGGAAACCACAAAGAAAGGTCCATATACTCATGCAATGTAAAAAATATTCCGGCTGCTGTCCTGGCTGCTGTTGCCGACTGTCTCCAAATCACTTATTGGTTCCAGGTCTGTAATGCATTTCGCCCCACCCACAGGGCTTTATCAAATGGCTGATGCTTCCTCCCACTGTCCTGTGTCTTATATACACCAGTCCATGTTACCAACCATTTTAGAATCAATACAAACTTTCTCATAAACAAAGTCCAAAAAAAGTCTCTTATTAGTGGCACAGATATTAAAAACTATGAATAAAAAAAAAAATTCCTTTTTCTTAAAGTGGCAGCATACATTGTCACAATCCCACTAAAAATCCACGTAGAAACCTGATTAAGGGACAGACAATATATATAACCCTATATAAATTAGGATGTTTAACATTTCAAAACTTCTTTCATAGCAGCTCATTTGTATTAAAAAAAAAGAGACAAAACTACTTATATAAAAAAATATATACATATATAAAATAAAATAAAAAATAATAATAATAATAATAATAAAAAAAATATTGAACTCTTTGTCATGTTCCTCAAATTATTCCAGAACCATTTTTTCAGTGTGTCAAGGTGCAGTGTCCTGCTGAAAGAGGCCACTACCATAAGGGAACACCACTGCCATTAAAGGTGTACATGGTTTGCAACGATCTCTACAACATAACTTCCACATGAATGCCAGGACTTCAGGTTTCCTAGCAAGAACCTTGTCTAGAGCATAACACTTATTCCATCGGCCTGCCTTCTTCCCATAATATATCCTGCTGCCATTTGTTCCCCAGAATGACGCACACACACAGCCAATTGATCTGAAAGAAAATGGGATTTATCAGACCAGGCAACCTTCCTCCATTGCTCCATGGTCCAGTTCTGAAGCTCGTGTCTCCATTGAAAGTGCTTTCAATGGTGGACAGGACATCATGGGCTATATCATATAGCTATGCAGCATATTGTATTGCACTGTGTGTTCTAAAACCTCTCTATCATGCCATCATTACATTTCTCAGCAGTTTTAGCTACAATAGCTCTTATTTATGGGCCGACCACATGGACCCATTTTAATCAATGAGCCTTGGGTGCCCATGATCCTGATGCCGATTCACCGGTTATCCTTCATTGCACCATTTTGATAGGTACTAACCACAGCATAACAGGAATACTCCACAAGTCTTACCATTTTGTATTAAAGACTCTTGTCAAAGTCCTCTGATTTTGTTTTGTTTGTCCATTATTCCTGCTTCCAACATGTGGAATTCAAGAACTGACTGTTCAGTTGCTGCCTAATATATCCAACCTATTGACAGGTGCCATTGTAATGATATAATCAATGTTATTCACGTCACCTGTCAGTGGTTTTAATGTTGTGACTGAGCAATGCATATTGATGGTTTAGATGAATACTGTGCACAGCAGTTCTAGTCATTAGACTAGATGTGGAACCATTACAGGTATTAAATGATAAATTCTGTAAACAACTGCTGGACCCTCATCCTTGTCTGGGAGGTACTCTGTGGCATTTTTGTTTATAGCAACACAAAATTTCATTTTTATTTAATTTCAATCAATTAGAATTTGTCACATATTTTTATACAGTGTTTATATGTTCCAATCGAAAATGACATCTACTTTCAACATGGAATGTCTATTTAAAAGTTAGTTTAACCCCTTCATGGTGGATTACTTGCCAAGACCGTTATGCTATAATGAGGTTTTTCAAACTCCTTGTCATGAAGACGTTAATCAGTGTTTGAAATGTGAGATGTTTCAGCTCATTGATTTGTTGCCTAATTAAATATGTATGTTCTAACTGACCACTATGTGTTCCTTTATCAAAACGTGCAGTTAAGGCTAATTGAATAATTTTTCCAACCAGCTAAGTGAATCATTAGCAATTTCTCAGAAGACACTAAAGCTTAGATGTTGGATTCTCTGGAGTAAATTCGGTGGAATCCTCAAAGAGCACAGTATCTATTAAGTGTTTGGGCATTGAAAATGTCACAATATCTTAATTTCTGTTTTATATTTCTGAAAATCACCATTGCACAAATTTCATTTTATGAGTCTCTATTAAGTGTTTCAATAGTGTAATTGTGCATTCCTATACATTATATTTTATATATTTACTGAAAAAAATTAACTATGCTTTTTCTGTTTTTAAATTGTATGCACATTGAAACTGAACCAGACAAACTGTATTTTTCAGAAAAGGGAATACATAGGATCTTTTTAAACGTAAATAGACTAGTATGATTAACCAACAGACTTCTGTACCGGGAGAAAATTCTCAGCCAAACATTTTTTGCTGAAAATAAAACTTATTTCAGAACTCGAGAATTTTGGCAATTTGTTGGTTCGGCTCAGCTCGGCAAAATATCAGTACCAAAAAATTTGATTTTTGAACTGAATCAGATGAACCAAAACGGTGCGATAATGGGCTAATCAGTGCATTGTAAAATATACACATAATAATATACATAACATAGAATAATATTACATCTTCCCACACTTTGCTTTACAAAGAGGAAAAAGAGGAAAAAGAGGAAAAAGAGGAGGAGCAGTAAAAATATGAATATTTATATGTTATATCTTCATTATTTAAATAAGTCTGCATTTTTGCTCTGCATTAGGGAATTCAACCGATCACCCAATCAGGCCAAGTTTGGAAAAATTGCAGTTCAGACCACAACAAATCTCCAAGTCGATTAGCCAGTGAAGACAGTTTTATATTATTTTCCTTTATTTAACTTTATTACACTTTCAGGGTTATGTTTAAAAGACATTGCTAGTGCAAACATCTGGAGATGAATCAGAAAAACATTGCTCTCATTTCCATAGTATTGCTTGGGTTTAACTATGTTGCCACAAAACAACAATTTATATAATATCCTTATTTGTTTTGTTTTTACACACTCTCCCATTTACGTATTAGAAATTGGAAATATGACAAGGTTTCCATACTAGATTACACATATTACTTCATTGTTCAGATTAAGAATTTCCCATTTTGGTTGTAAATTGTATTAACCTTTTGATATGCTGCTTTGTGTTGGGTTGTGTGATTTTGATTTTGACCAAACATATTTGTTCACATCAATCTCATTCTACTCAAATGTCACATTACCTACTTCCAGGACGAGGTGTCCCTTGTGTTTTTACATCTTTCCTGTGACAATTTTGATGCTGGATACTGGCTGTCAAAGTTATTTCATGTACCACAGGCTATGCATCATTCTCGTGGGATGTATCACAGAGCACTTTTTGTACATTATTTTACCTGATCTATTCTGACAATGCAGTTGTGGGGTGCCAATGCTACCCATATTAATTCAGAATACCTGTTGCCCTGTCATGGTTTTCGTATACCTGAGAGCATACTCCTATTATTCAATCTTATTTGGTTTTTCATCTGGCTTAGACCTGACCCTCCTGTTATCTTACACTTTGGCTTGTTTACTCGTATTATCACTCTTCTGCTATCCTCAACTTTGGCTTGCCTCTGTTATCAGGTGTGTCTTAACTTCTTATTGGCACTGCATTAATCCCAGCCATCCTAAGGATTATTAATGTATGACTATGCATTGTTTTTATTTTATTTTTAGTTAGATACATAGTCCTAATTTTTGGACCTTATAGAATCCTGACAGCAAAGCCAGGAGCACACATATTCTAAACTCCCTACTGGGATTGTCTCTAAAAAAACTTTTTGCCGAACTAACTCATAAAGAGGTCCTACTAGATTTAGTGTCATCAAATGGAGATTCGGTATCAGATATTACTGTAGGTGAAAGTTTAGGATCCAGTGATCATCAGTTAGTGTGGTTTAATATAAGAACAGTGACTGTAAAGGAGTCATTATCAGACTGGAGCAACGTAAATGGAGTCCAAGAGAAATGGGATTATTTAAATGTTGCACTGCTGAAGGCCACAGAAAATTGCATTAGGCTTGTCAGTAAAAGCAAAAAAATCAAGAAACCACTGTGGTGCTCTGCAGATGTGGCCAAAATAGTAAAAAACTAAAAGTTAGCATTTAGTAATTATAAAAAAAAAAACGAGTGAGGAAGACAGAATGATCTATAAGATTAGACAGAAAAAGGCTAAGCAAGTTATAAGGGCTTTCAGGTCACACACAGAAAAGAAAATAGAACAGTCAGTAAAAAAGGGGAAAAAACATTTTTTAGATACATAATGAGAAAAGGAAAGGGAAACAAGGATTAGTTAGATGAAAAACAAAAGACGGAAGTTATGTAGAAGAGGACAAAGTTCTAGCTGACTGCCTCAATTAATATTTTTGTTCGGTATTACTAATTTGTCCCTCAGATGGGAAAAGGGACAAATTAGTAATTTGTTACATGTGAGTTTACAGAGGAAGAGGTTCTATTTCAGCTGTTGAAAGTAAAGACAAATAAGTCAGTATGACCTGATAGAATACACCCAAAGTTATTAAAAGTAATCTTTACTTAGTATTAGTAAATTTGGCTGAAAGACCAATTCAGGTCTTTCAGCCTTTTAGTAGATAGCTCTCTAATACCATGGGAATTAGGGAGTTATCTACTTATTCATTCCTGTCATTACATTGACTGGCCAAGTAACTTACATTTTATATGAATGTGTGTTACTTGATTGTTGTAAGTGTTGCAAATGCTTACAGCTGAATCCTGGCTATGTTTGTATACTTTTTATTTAAAATTGTATACAGTGTAACATTCTTCTTCTTCCACTGGGTAAGTATATAAGTACTTAGGCAATACATTT
This sequence comes from Pelobates cultripes, assembly GCA_933207985.1. Classification (NCBI taxonomy): domain Eukaryota; kingdom Metazoa; phylum Chordata; class Amphibia; order Anura; family Pelobatidae; genus Pelobates; species Pelobates cultripes. The sequence continues at coordinate 318,392,016 of OW240915.1, forward strand.
TACTTCCTTTTGCAGCCCTCTAGTCCTTTCCAGGACTTTTTTAGAGCCATTTTAGTGCCCAAAAGTTCGGGTCCCCATTGACTTCAATGGGGTTCGGGTTCGGGGTCAAGTTCGGGTCAAGTTCGAGTCCCGAACTCAAACTTTTTTGCTGAAGTTCGTCCGAACCTGACAAACCCGAACATCCAGGCGTCCGCTCAACTCTATTGGTGACATGTTTAGGGCGGCAGGGAAGGGGTCAGGTGAGGAGAGATATATCCAGGTGTTGTCAGAGTACAGGTGGTAGTGGAATTCAAATGAATTAATGAGTTTGCCAAGAGAGGCAGTATAGAGATCAAACAAAAGGGGACCAAGAACTGAACCTTGGGGAACTCTGACTGAGACAGGACGAGGAGAGGAGGTGCTGTTGGAAAAAGAGACACTAAAGGAGTATTGGGAAAGATAGTAGGAGAACCATTAGAGGGCTGTGTCACAGAGACTAGGAAATTGAATATTAAGCAGAATCCCATTCCCCAGTTTTACTCTTCATGACACCCAGAGACTGCAGCCTTCTCAGCTCTGTTGATAATGTTGAGTTTACAAATCCATGTTTTCAGTATAAATTTCCTCTAACCTGGACATATAGGGCAGAGAGTGTTGGACTAACCCATGACTAGCACACTCAGCCAATCACTGCCATCCAGGATGAAACTGATTTGTGAAGAGCCCAGTTTTAGTCAAACTACTCTTAACCTTCCCACACTCTAGGCCAGGGGGAGGCAATCTTCATCACACCAGATGTGGAGGACTAATCTCCCATAATATTCTTACAGCCATAAGGCAGGCAAAGCATCAGGGAAAATACAGTCCACCAAATCGGCAGTGCCAAAGGATATATAACCTCTACGCTATATAACCAATACACCTAGTGGTTATGTTCCTCTAATTGTTCCTTTAATGTGGGACAGTCACTTTCTCTTCTACCAGATGATATTTGTAATTTTTTAAGCCTGTAAAGAGCAATAATAAAACTAATTTATTATAATAATCTGGTCCATAAAAGTGGGTCTTTAAACTAAAAAAAAATATATATTAAAAATATGTATACTCTTTTATTGATCATCATCAATATAATATCTACTCAAATTTTTATTGTTTTAGTAAAGTCTTCCTTTATCAATCTTAGGGGACATGAGCTTTGTTCTACACTGCTATTTTTTTATTCTAAGAACATGAGTACTATGAATAGCCTACATGCCACAAACTGTGATATCACACTTCTTATCTTTATTGTTAGAGTTGGGTTAATACTAAACAAACAGTAGGGTTATAATGTTAACATTTATGCAGATAACTCTACAATCTATGCTAAGCAGCTTTTCTTGAAGGATAAGAGGCGACTCTATTAAAATACATTTTTCTGGAACTCTGATAGTTCCATTTTAGTTCAATTTTTGTGACAGTGGAAACAAATGTTTATTTAAATAACAAATGAACTATTCTCAATTAAAAATCAAGCAAACTGGTGGATGGACCATGATTTTTAATTTGGACATCCTACTACATTTTATATTAACAATTGTGCCTTATACATAAACACATACTGTCCAAAACATATGGTAAGAATATGGATCATATAAAAATTTATAATATACATTGATTAAGGTATTGTAATTTATGCATCTCACCAAAATACATCAAGGTAATCTCATGAAGTTTTGTAATGTCACTGTGATACCAATAGATGTGCTAAGGTAAAATATCTGAATTGGCTAAAACTAGGCTCCACATATACTCTACACTTTTCTTGCCTGGTTAAGTAATAGTTACTATCTGGTATGCTCACTCCAGTTCCCTATACTTTCTGATACATATTGGCTTTATTTTGGGATTTTTTTGATTTATACATACTGATGATAGATGAATGTGATCAAAATAGAATACTTAATTTCAGCACTCATTCTTACCTGACACCTTGTTAAAAAAAATATCAATAATAATAACATTTAGCGATGTAGGTTTGAAAACAGTTGTCAACGTTGACTGAGCGTGGTGGCAGTTGTGACAGATAGTGGTCCATATAACTATGAGATCATCAGATTGCATATTCTTCCTGCAAATGGTAGCTGCTTTTGCAGTCTGGGATGTATTCATATATTTAACAGAACTTCACATAATCTTTGTATTCTTATTCTAGAACCATAAATCTCCCATTTTTAAAAGAGCAGTAAGTGAAAGCTACTGTACATCTTTTAAAGCTTTTCATAAATCATTAGACACCTTACACTGAAAACACATCACAGGGGGTTTTAATTTGAATGAAATATAACCACTCTGATCTAGAGGTATAATGCTTCATTCATCAAATTCTGTTAAATGCATGTACTACAGCAAAGGCACGGAACAAAGTTATTAACTTATTAAGCTTTGATGTTCAGAATTTGTAAAAAAAAAAAAAGAATGAAATATTCTACTGAGCATTATGTTGACACTCTTGCTTTCTTCAGGGAAGTTAAAAGAAAGATTATTTGTACGAGTAAAGTATGATACATGTATACAAATGGAAAGTGGCCTTCCAGAAAAAAACAATACACCTGTAGAGATATTGTTTTCTGAAAAGGTCACTTAAACACACCAGTGTGGCTTAATTCACTTTTAACCACAAAGCAAACATGTGTAAGAAACCTACAGTCAAAAGGTTTACATTTCTAAGGATATTTAATTTATCTTAGCTAACATTTGTTATATAGATTTTAGTACCATAAAAAGTATTTATATTTTAGGTTTGCTCTATTTTTGCACGTTTGTTATTCTGAAGTTTCAGATCTTCATACAAATTGTAATTCAATACAAAGGGTACCTAAATAAACATAATTCCATTTTTAAATAATAATTATATTTAAGGAAAAAGGTTACCTAACACTAAATACAATTTTCCCCTCTGAAATGTAATAAATGTATTTGTCATCTTTAGCAGCAACATTTGTCAAACCTCTGTGAAGGCCTACTCATTGAAGAATATCTCTAATTCGGTGACACTGGATGATTCTCAAACTGCTTGTTTAATGTCTTGACACAGCATATCGTTAAAATGTAATTTGATTATGTCACTCTAAAACTTTCATTTTGCTTTTTTTTTTGAAATTCTAAATTGCCATTAGGTTTAGCTTTGACTTAATGTTCTCCTGGATAAGATAATCATGCTTCAGCTTCATAGCATATACTGATAATCTGGTATTCTTCTTCAGAATCTTCTGATAGAAAAAAAAGAGATTATTAAGAGAAAACAGAGATTATTGTGTCTTCAGACACGTCTTCCAGGCCCTGAGGCAGTAAACATTCCAACACCATCACTATACCACCATCATTTTAGACCAGGGCTGCCCAATAGATGTTGCAGAACTACAACTCCTACGATGCTTTGAATGCCTTTAGAATGCATTTAGAATGACAAAGCATCATGGGAGTTGTACCTGTTGGGCAGTCCTGTTTTAGACTGTTGGTATGATATTATTTTGAAATGCTGAGTTTGCCTTGTGACAGGCATAATGACACCTGTGTCTACCAAAAGGTTTCTTTTGACTCATTTATTCACAGAACATTAACTCAAAATATTTGAAGGCCATCAATATGCTTTTTTGAAATACGAGACTAGTACTAATATTTCTCTAAGATAGCATTGGCTTACAACCAGGTCTCCCATGAATTATTTTCCTACTGGGTTTTATTCTTACTGTCAAATCATGAAAACATTAGTAGGCCAACAACTCCTGGGACGATTTGTCACTATTTCAAGATATCTAAATTTGAAGATTATAGCTTTCACTGTAGTTGACATGGGAGTCCCAAAACCTTGGCAATATAGTTTTATTACTTCACAGGCTGATGTATGTTATCTCTAGATCTTCTGGAATTTCTTTAGATTTTGGAACAGCATGCTATTTGTTATCCAATCCAATGATTACTTAAATTTTGTTAATGGGTTAAATGAGTTTCTAAAAGTGTACTTTTATGTTTACTTTTTTACAAGATCATCTTACCACACATTACATAGTTGCCACATTTCTTTGCAAAATGTACTGATCTGCTCAGATATTACTTGTTCAAAACGTGTGTTATCTGTAAATAATTATATGTGAACCGGATGCCCATTTCAAGAATATTAATAAATAGATTAAAGAGAAATGAATTAATTGCAATCCAATTTGACAACTACTCTATCCAGTCTATCTTCAGGCCATATTTCAATTCAAAAAGAAGTATGTTAATCGAATGCAACTGATTTTAATTTATACACATATTTTTTATGTAGAACCATACCAAATACCTCAACATAATCCAAGTAGATCCATCCATTGTCAGATGTACTTACATTCACCTTGCATGGAATGTAATACATTTAGTTTGAAATGATGAGTACTTCATAAAACTTTCACTCCTAATAATATTATTTTAATATTTGTTTAAAAAATACTATCCCTTAATAACCCTTAATATCTCCTTGTATTCCTTTGTCTGCCAATAACATGTTTGAGATTGATGTATGTCACTATGATTTCCATATATAAATCCATTAGCTCTTTTATTCTGAAAAGAAAACGTATTAACTTATGCCTTTTCTTGAATCTTAATAACTAGCACATACATTGCAGATTTCAACTGAATATCATTTTTGTTATACATCAATGTTACTATTGTTTTAAAATTAAACAGTGAGAACAGAAGTAGAAGAATCTGCACCACAATATATCCATAGGTTGAGATCATTCTGCCCAGGCATGCAAGTAAGAGCTGTATTTAAGCTCCCTGGAAGTGTGAGTGTACAATTTGTAATTTTCCTTACTCTATCAAGAAGTTTTTAACTTACTACACTATCAGTTCTTTTTGTTGTTTCCCTTTAAAAAAAAAATATTTACTATTTCTCATACTGATATTATTTATTCTTATAAATAATAAATTTTTTGATATTTGAATATTTGAAAAAATAAAAGTTGAAAACTTTATCTAAAAATATTACATCATTTGAAAAACTTATCCAAAATAATAAATCAAGGTCAAGGTGGGTCATTCTTCAAACTTTCAAGTTAGGATGTACTTTGGAAAGAGTAACCACAATATGGTGCGGCTGTAAAACCCAGACCCAATTCTAAATACTACGTCTTTTATAAAAAGACAAATGTGAAGAAGAATAAGTTGGCACAAAAAAAAAAATAATTAATATTATTATTTATGTTATTATTTGTGTCATTTAGTTCAGTTACCCTTAGCCGAAGTATTAGAATCTATATGTGACTCAGTGTCTGGGGAATTAAAATCTCCACTGATTTATTGGCCTATTGGCCAAATGTGCAGTATTTTAAATTACAACAGCTGATATATTTCATCAGTTTTAATTTTAATGGTATTCTAGCATATTCCTACCATGAATATTTTTGCCTCCCTTATGTCCCATGGAAATGTTAACTTAAGCTCTATCCCACACATAATTAAATAACATTTACTTAATGCTAGACTTTAATTTACATTTGACATTCAATCACCCCTCCCCTTTCCTATCCTCTCTTATTTTCTAACCATATACATTTATATAAATTACCTGCCCAACCATGCCACCGTATTTCAGTAAAACCAATTACATCATTCAGTTTATCACATGCCAATAATGTTATGTTTCTAAAACCATAGTAATAAAAATGACATAACGCTACCTTGAATAAGGACTAATGAAAATTAGCATCTCTCTCTTCGTTGTGACACTTTGTCTAGAGAAAAACAAGATTACCCTTGAGAATCTATTTGCAATCTTGTGTGTTTCTCCATTCTCATTACTGTCATAGCCCATAGCAAATTATGATTTGGGCTACTTATTTTTAGAGGCATCCTTGGCAAAATAAAAGTCATCAGAAGGCATGGAGCATGAATATGTTTGATGCAATCCCAAAGGAAATTATGTAGTCACATATTTAGTGACAGAGTAAAGCATTTAGTCACTATGGGAGATATGCCTTTCGCTACTCAACAGGATCAAACAATATGTTCGTTACAGCACTGATTTGATCACTTATATAATGAAAAAAATAATAGATGTGTCTAACAATAAGGTGTACTGTTTTAGAGCAGGTTATTGGAAAATAAAAAAACAGTTGAGAATATTGCTCTATTAACTGTGTGTGTATCTACAATATTTACAAGGAACCAATGTAATATGAAGCTGGGTTGTTCAACTTTAGCTTCAATATGGTGGATATCCTTGTGCAAGTGATTAAAAAAAAATCACGGTTACATTTATTACTGACTTATATTTGTATATTTTAAACTTCTAAACAATTTCATTCACTGATACATGTGTGGCATAAGAGATGATTATTTATGCATATTTAGATAATAAAATGTTACCGTGTGTGGTGTGTGTTTATTTTTGTAGAAAAAGTATTTATTTCATCCTAATTCTGACACCCAGCATTATTATTGTGTATGATGTATATAGTATAATGTACTAAAATAAAACATACACAAAAGATACACATATAAATAACAATTAACATAGTTCTAGTCATAGTTTTCAACTTACCTCCCCTCTCCCTTCAGCAAGCTGGAAGGTAATGACTTTAACTCACTTCGTCCCAGCGAGTCACATGGGGAAACTAGCTATGTGACAGGGGTCCAATCCAGTATGTTATTAAAGGGCAAGCAAACCCCATCTGAAAGCCATCCTGAGTCCCAAAAGGACTTAATGGGCCTCCACCACACCATGGCTGCACCAACCCGTTTTCGCCATGTCCCTCAGTTAAACTAAAACAAAATAAAAATAAAAATGTTTATTATTGCACATTGTTTTTATTAAGCTTGAAATGACCATCTCTATAGCTTGCTATATATAGATAAAGAAAAAGAAAAAACACTTTTTGTATACATAATATTGTATAAAATGTAACATTATGTCACTTTTATCCCTCCATAGTAAGTCTAATCATTATTTTTAATCTCTTGTAAATCTTCTATTCTCAGTTGTAGATTTTTAGCAATTCTAAAAATGAAATATGTCATTTATTTCTAATGTTTTTAATTCAGTATAAAGTGTATGCATAACATGTTTTTTAGCATTAGACGAATTGTATATTACTGATATAAATGAGGTTTAAGTGCCCACATTCCATTCCGTAAGACCAGGTGGTCAAGTACGGAAATATGTTCATTGGCACAGAACATCAATAAAGTTGTTTGCGTTCCAGGCTGGATGTGCGCGCATGCGCGGTAAAGCTTTTACCGTAATGCGCATGCGCGCAATAATGAAAGCCGCGCAAACTCAATTATTTAAAAAGCCGGAAGAAGAAGAAACATACAGCTCCTGAGAAAGTCAATTAGACGAAACGCGTCGAGCAATTGGAAGATCGCGAGTGCCCCTACAGCTTTTGGATCATATCTAGTTCCGAGTGAAATACCATTGGAAGTCTTTAGAACTTTGGATACTGGGATCCTGCTACAAGAAGGGACTCTAGCCCAGGAAAGGGCTGTAAAGCTTTTCAGCACAACTAAGACATATGTCCTTGTTGTGCAACTATACTTGTGAGTGTACTTGCTTTTTATTATTTTGTTTTAATTGTTATTAAATACTTCACTATATATTTTTTGCTTTTTATCTCTTTACATGAATATTCATGACCATGATGTGGTAAATATATTCACATGTTTGTGATCGTGGCGCCCCCGGTGGTATATGTTTAACTATACTAATTTTTTGGTATTGTAACTGGGACTGGGAGTGATCCCTATTTTGGGGTGATTAGCCTGCACTGGAATTTTGCACTTTTTCCCACTTACTGACCCTCTTTTAGATTACTGCACCAACCCTACACTGACATAGTTACCTAAATACACATACATATACATACACTGTTACACATACACACTAACATGAATATACACATACAGTTACACAAATACACACACTGTGACACATGTATACACAGCCAGTTACAAATATGGGCATACACACACTAATACATATGCACACACATGCACACACTGTTACACATATACAGTTGTAATCAAAATTTAATAATTGTCAAAATTTACAGACTTTCAGCTGCTTACAATGAACAAATCAAACAAAATCAATTGAAATAGCTCAACACAACAAATGCTTCACGTTGTATCCCCAAATTCAACTGAAAATGCAACTAATAATGATTTCTTCAGTGCTTTGTTGCTGCCTTCTATCATGCTGCCCCGCACTGCTGTTTGGGAGCCGGGAGGAAGTAAAGTTTAATCACTTCCTCTAAGTACAGCGAGTGCTCAGGGGAACAGCTAGCTGTTGCAGCAGTCCTAATTCAGGGGCTTGTATGTTTGAAAGCTTTGAGTTATAGAATAATAAAGACCATCTACTACAGTCTGTAAGACCACACTATGACAAAAGAGCAGGCACACATGGTGCAGTAGTGGGGTGGGGAGGGATGGAAGTGGCTGGAGTTAATAAACAGACACAAAGGGGCTGGTGGGAGAGAAAGAGACACACAAATGAACTGGGGGGATAAATAGACACATGAAAGGGGCTGGAGGGAAATGATAAAAATAAAAAAGAGGTGGGGGAAGTAAAAGACAAACAAAAGGGCTGTGGGGGGGTATGTTACACACAAAATGACTTGGGGAAGTAAAATACACACATATTGGCTGGGGGAAATGAGAGACCCACAAAAGGGGACAGTAAGAGAAATACAAGGGAGGGTTGAAAGAGACATACAAGGGGAGTGTAATATACACAAAGGGGTGTATGACACACAAAAGGGGTGTATAAGATACTCTAACAGATGGTGTAATGCACAAATGGGGGATAAGACATTCAAATGAGGGGATAGGAAATACATTTATGGTCAATATGGGTTTAAGAAACACAAAAGTGAATACACATTTATTGCGGATGGGGGTTTGTGGAAAATCTTTGCATAGTAGCCAACTGTAGCAGAGCTGCAGAAGACCTTATTTTTTGTCAAACCACTCAAAATTGATTTGAAACAAACCAGGGACATGGTACCCTCAGAATTTTTGCACTGTACCCACTTGAATGAGCTGTAAAGGTCACAGTACTCACATGCCTCGTTTCCACTGAGCGGATCGGTTTGGGTCGGTACAGTTTGGACTGGTTCAGCCCATTCTGGTGAGCATTTCCACTGCAAGCCAGATCTTCAGGGGCCATGCGGGGTTTAGAAAAAATGCTCTTCCTGTCCACCAATCAATGGATTGTATAGTAGCTCCGCCCTAACCGAACCGTTCCATTTCCTATGGCCCTACATCTGAAGCAGGACCCTGAATGGATCAGTACAGTTCGCTAATATGGACCACTTTCATAATGGAAATGCCCAAAATAGCAAACCGTACCGAACCGCTCAATGGAAACGAGGCAACAGTGTCCCTTTTATAATAGTGTACACATTGTTAAAATTGTGTTAAGTTCATTTTTTTTTTTGTCTGTAATTTTTTTCTTCTTCATTTTTCTGGGCTTGGAGGGGATTGTTATTATCAGTGTTAAAGGTAAGCAAGCACAATATAAACGTTTGAGATGTCTAGGACAATTCACTTTCATACAGTGTCTGGACATGTGAAATCCGATGCTCCCTTCAAGTTTAATATGCTACATTGTGGTGCATTAAAAATGATAAATCTTGTGCAACTACAGATGAAATCTTATAACCCCTTTTTACTTTGACCCTTGCCCTTTTTTATTTTACTCATGTTTCCATTGTTTCCCACTGTTATGTGTCTGTTTGATATTGTTGTAAAAAATATGTTTTCAAAAAACTGTTCAATAAAAATAATTTAAAAAGAAATGAACAAATTGCTTTTTGATACTTGCTTGGTAGTTTGTTTACTTTAATCTATTGAATACGACGTTGAGCATGCCAACTTTTATTAAATTAGCATGTGCGATGGATCAAGATTTAATACGCTAAGCGTGTTTATTATAATGAAGTTAACCGTATATGACTGTAAAGCTGCAATTCTAAGGTACCTATTCAAATGTAGTTAATGAAAGACATGGATAAAAAAAAATATATACATATAAAACTCACCAAGTGTAGAAAAACTATATTTTAAGTGACATTATGTATTTGATATAAACGACAGGTGTGAGTTTCTTAATAAAATGCAAAAATAAATTGTGTTATGAAATCAATCAGATTATAGAAAGGCTTGATATTTTGAGTCACTTTTATTTCTCTAACAAGGTTCCCAATTTCCTTTATTGTCAGTAAATTATGCAGGTGCTGACAGACAAGTCATCCGATCTCCAGTCCACTCATCCTCAGGTTTCAATTAGTGGAACCTACGTAGGACCCTAGAGATATAACTACTGCACTTAATGAGGAAAAATATATAAGAAGTCTAAAAATGCACACACGCTCGGTTTACTCAATGTTCATTAAAATGAACGTAGCAAGCATCCACTATTATGACTAATAAATGCCACCTGTATTTCACTTCTCTTAAAAATAAACAGATTTTTCAATTCTAACAAATGTAATCTTTTTATGAACAATTTATATAAATCACAAATGTGGCTATGCTCAAGTTCAACTAAAGAAACTATTAGACAACTTAATATTTTTTTCTTAATTAAAACTGAGGTTTTGTGAAACTCAAGTTTTCTCATTTATGCTGCCCCAAGTAGTTATATAAACCTTGTATTTGTTCATTTTAGGCATGTTTATATGAAAGCAGGTCTGATAAGCTTTCATGAAGAAGGATCTGGGAACTTGATGCCAAGGGGAATACATTAGAAGCATGTGTACATTAGTGGTTTTGTACATTAGTGAGTTTGTACATTAGTGACTTATCTGGCTCACTTAGTTCACTAAATTTTAAATACAATGTGTAAAGCAATATCAGTGATAAACGACGCTCCAAAGTATTTTTGAAATTTTTTGGATGCAAAAAATATTGTTGTGAAACAAAACACAATAAAACTCCCCACAGTGCAAATATGACGACTTGAGATATTCAAGTGATGCACAATATTTTTTTTTCTCTTTTTCTTTTGGATGAAACGTGTAAGATTTAATTTAGACTTATATCCTGTTATATTTTTTTGACTTAAAATAAAGATCTTTGTAGTCTTTTATTCTCACCTTTCATTTGGGATGAGATGTTTTTCATTGAACATGTCTGCACACAAAAAAAATCTTCTTTAAATCTTATTTTACATCTGATTCTTTTGTTATAGTGATAAAGTTATGACAAAAGTTGTAAAGTACTAAAAAACAACTAATAATAATTGAAACATATACTGATAACAAATGTATTGTTCCTATAAAAATATTCAAGTAATGTGCTTAAGGCATCTCAATAAAGATCATATTGTATTATGCGTTCCTGCAGCAATAAAAGTAAAACATTATTTTATTGTTTAAACTCTATAGTGCTCCAGTCTCTTATCACTGTCTATTTCACTATATAATGAAGCTGAAGACCACAATGTCAACTGGAATCTACAGCTGTGTTTGTTCGAAAATTGCTACCGGATGATTAGAACAGATGAATTTAGTAATCCACTATAAGGAAGGGAAGTGGTTCAGTGTCATGTGAGTGCAACTATTCTTACCCACATTTTTATTTACACACAGAGTTACACTATATTGTTAATTTGTTTTTTTTTCCGTTAGTAGATATTGGAATATCTATTTTTTTTGTACATATTCTTTCTAATAGCGCTCCACTGAGTAACTGGCATTGCCCATAGTCACTCTTGCCACACAAATTCACAAAGTGCTCTGTGTGTTAGAAAGGCACTTAGTCATGTATCCAATACAAATATAATTTTAATTCCCGCTACTACACTCTAATGGGTCTCTCTTTCACCCATCTCCAACCATGCAAAAAAAAAAAAAACAAAGGCTTAGGGAAGAAAATAACCGCCCCCTAAGGAGACTTAATGGTGTATAATATCATCACCTGTCCCTAATTGGGACACTGTTTGTTTTCCTGGACTACAGAAATGGGGAAAAAAACAGAGACTCTATAGTGTAAAACCAAGATTAGAGTATAGTATAAGATGATACTGGTTGAACTCACATGGAAATGAGGCTCAAATGAGAAGTTCAAATCATATTTGCAGTAATGTGCCCCTTCTGTATTCCTTGGAAATATGCTCAGGATAAAAAAAACAGAGAAAAAGAAGCTATAGCTCCAAGAGTAGTACATGCAGATATCAAGTATCTTATAGTGCAAACAGATTTCTGCTCAGCTTGAATGGAGCGCAAGGGACCTGGTTCTGGGTATAATAGCCGCACATAGGCACACCCCTTGTTTAGAGTCAGATAGTTGGCACAGCTTGCAAGACTACAGTATATACATATTAACAGATAAATAATTAAAAGCAATTAAAACATTTAAAAATATATATATAAAAAGCTCACTATAATATCCAGTCGATGCAGGCTCTCTTCCTTCCGAGGCGTGTTTTACCCACTCTATGGGATTTATCAATTTTGCAACACAGTTGTTTGTTTGTTTTATACAAAAAATAGTGCCTTATTATTTTTATACAAGTCTATTGAATGTTACTTTTCTGTCTACCAACCAACTTTTACCACTTTTCTTGCAATGCATTAGTTTGTAATATTTTATTTACAATTTGTTTATTTGTATTTATTTTATTTTGAGATTGGATTAAAACATATCAAGTACACAGAATCTGATTCCATACACCCTTTTTCCATTTATTCCAGAAGTTTTCAGAGTCCATAGTTTATTCTTTAAACAAGTGATTTTAATGGTATGATTTTTATTTCATTCACCATCCGGCTATAACTCTGCCATATAGTTTATTTTCATCAGGGTTTCCAGGTAACGATTAGAGAACTGCTGTGCATATGTGGCATTTTCTTCTCACACTAAACTATCTTGAATAATGAAATATGCATTTTAATTCTTTTGTGACAGATGTTTTTTGCTGAAATGTTGCATATATGATTACCCAAGGGAGAAAGTAAAAATCGGTGATTTTCAGATTTTGTACATGTGGACAAAGGTGGAGCAAGTGTCACACTACAAATAATGAAAGAACTACAGCAACTCGTTTAAATGCCAAAATCAGAATTGTTTATCCCAGAAGAAAATAAGCGTGGGAAGGGGGCTTGCCCTCTTTGTTCACTATTTAAATTTCTAAATAGATGGATTGATAGATATAGGGAGAGATAGAGATAGAGATAGATTTTCAGCACAGTTAGATAAGGGGTTGAAGAAGTGGGCACATAGCAATACATATGTGCAAAAGGGCATCAAGAAATTATTTGGAGATTAAAGTAATATAGAAATATATAGAAATATAGCGATACCTTGCTATGCAATATAGTGTACAGTGCTATTTTTTTTTTAAATAGATACCTACGATAGACTTGTATTGTATAATTACAAAATTGAGATGCATGTCTTTGACAAAGGCCACATTGTGATGGCTGGACAACTGTGTCAGAGCATCTCCAAAACAGCAAGTTTTGTGAGGTTATCTCAGTATACAGTAGTTAGTACCTACCAAAAGTGAGGCAAAAACAGACAACTGGTGAACCTGCATCAGGGTCATGTGCACCCAAGTGAAGGCTATCCCATCTAGTCTCTTACGTTGACATGTACCACCTATTTAGAGATTGTTGCAGATTTTATTTATAAAATATTTTACCAGTAAAGATACATTGAGATTTCTCTTGTTCTCAAGTAAGTCCTGGGTACCCTGATGGCAGTGGCCTCTTTCAGCACAACAATACACCCTTACACAATTCGAATATTTTTTCAGGAATAGTGTGAAGAACATAACAAAGAGTATGAGGTGTTTCCTAGGTCTCCAAATTCCCCAGATCTCAATCCAATTGAGCAACTGTGAGATATGCTGGAACGCCAAATGTAATCCATGGAGGCCCCACCTTTCAACTTGCAGGACTTAAGGAATCTTCTGCTAATGCCTTGGTGCCAAATACTGCAGGACACATTCAGAGGTCTTGTGGAGTCTATGCCTTGAAGAATTAGAGCTGTTTTGGCAACACGAGGGGAATTTACACGATATTAGGCAGATGGTGTTAATGTTGACTCTAATGCTTGCCTATCTGTTGTTTAATATAATCTGGTCCCTTTTTTTTTCAAATTTGTTTAATTCAAATATTTTTTAAAAACTATTTAGAATTCTGGATCTAGCTTCTATTGTAGGCTATTCAGCTCCTTAAATGTGTCTAGCTATCAGACTAACAATCAATTCATATTTTTGGTGTATATTTGATAGAGGTCAGCAAAACAAAATGCAACCACTTTATGCACAATCTGTGGCTTTCCTGTGGTCAGTAACATAAATGGTACTCTGAACAATTACAATTGTTATGCATTTTAAGAAAAATCAATATATTTTTCTGTACAAGTGAGAACCTAGACACAAATTTTGGACATAATATAGACTAAACTATGTTGTGCTCCTTAGAAAATCATGTATTTGTTTTAAATCTGTCCATATTTCTGTAATTTTCTGTAGTTTCAAATTTGTATGGGACAATTGAGTTTTCTTTTGAACAAAGTTCTATGATGTTACTTTTGTTTCATCTCTGGATTCACAAGACAACTTGACACTGTGCATTAACTTTCTGCTTTTAAATTTATCAAATTACCACATTCATTCAATAAATGGGAACATATGTGATTATATAAAAGAGACAGAAAAATGGAGAGGCAAATCCACTCACTAAAAGTGGGTGGGATACCTTCCACTCAATAGAAACTCCTAGGGTTAAAATCTCATAGTAGTGGTATATATCTTTATTATGTCCAACAAAAAGAACAATTGCACACAAAAAATAATAACAAATAAAATAAAATCGTAAACCAAAAAAATATATAAGTGGGAAACCAGTGATACACCTTTAAAAACCTGGGTAATCTGTTCCAAAAATACAGTTAGGCATTAGAGGATCAGAATTATATATAATAGCTGTCCTCAAAAGGATTAGTAAGATATGCTGACCTCTAAAATGCAAATATAGTATTTACGGGTTCTAGGGATTGTGTCAAGACCATTTAAATATCCAAGTAAAGTACTAGAGGGTCATAGATACACTCAAATGTTAACCATAGATTGGAATGGTAGAAGTGTGGATACCTCTAGACCTAATGATATAGATTTCAGTCAAAGATTTATTTAAAGTGGGGAGACCACAGGGTGGACAAATACACTCTGTATCCTTATATCCAGTCAACTTGCCCTCCATATAGGGAGCTGAAACAAAGTAGCAACCCTGAGAACATGCAGTTATAGTCCTAATACAGATTGAGCAGTTCTGAGGCTAGACACGAGTCATGATAAGTTGGCTAATTGCTAGTGTCTACAGAGAATATATCCATCAGTCTGAACGGCAAATAGCTAGTAAATTCTCCCAACATAGGGATGGCCTTAATGCACTGTTTCAGAGAGTACTCAACAGTTATAAACCAGAGTAAAACTCAAATTAGGTATAAAACCTCTTAAAAAGTGCTATCAGATAACTTCACTATTTGCCAGTACTCTGCAAAATATAGCCTATGATACAGACATAGAATGGAGATATAAATAAGATATAAATCAGACCCCTATAGGATCTGAGAAATGAAGGGAACTTCTCTCTCCTGTCAGAACAAAGTGGTTTGTCTTTACATTCAGTGGGGGAGCACGTATAGGAGCTAGCTATCTGCTTGAGATATGCCAGATGGGCAGCTAAAGATCCCTATCTGGCTAAAGCATCGACAGAGCCAGTGAATAAATCTAAACAGCTAGACCCTCACTGCTGCTTCATGGCAGCCTAGCTCCCCAACCCCACTACAGAAAAAGTAAATATCATAAACCTAGAACCACATTAAACAGATCCCCCGGCATAAGTGCTTGCTTGACGTGCGTTTCGGCGTATAGATACACCTTTGTCAAGAGCTAACCAGAGAATGGATCAAGGCTGGTTTATAAAGGGCGTGAGGACACACCTCCAGACTAATTTCTCCAATCATTACAGAGGGACCCCTGGAAGGCTGTACTAGCCGATGTGTCTTCCCTCCTTCGTTAAAAAAGTAGGCAGAGCCAAAAGGTGCCTAGAAACCAATACGAATAGAAGAATTGTATTCATATCGCCACATTGATCATATGTTAATAAATGCATACAATTAGACTGGGATTGAATGCCTGGCTGTATAAGATAAGGGGCTCACTTATATTATCAATATTTATTCAGAGTGGATATCTCAACCGTCATAAGGTCAGAGGTGGTAGAAGCAGAGGGAAGAGCCCAATGTGACTTTGTCATCCTCTTTCTATGGGAGAGGTGAGGAATGATAGGGACAACGGGTATATAGTCCACTATGTCCTAGTTATCCACTAGGGTCTTGTGTGACTTGGACTGCATATGAAAAAAGGGTACACCTTCAACAAAAGTACCACAATATAATTTACAAAAGTAGTAGAGGATGACCACAGAGGGTATATACCGTCTTCACAAGTGAGATCCTCCTTATCATTATGGACAATATATACAGGGTCCAGGGAAGGAGAATAAGGAAGGGGGGAAACAGAGGGACACTATTGATCTGAGTACTAAGCCCTATGGGTTGTCTGACAAGTGTCTCATGAACCAATCGATTCCTCTTCTCTCCCTCTCTCAGGATCTGTTATTCATTTCTTCCCGTCTGCTCTAGTTTTCTTTAACAATTAAGACAAAGTAGGGACTATTTCTCTTATGGAGGTTTCCTACGCCATGACCAGTTATGACCAGCAGAGGAGCAAAGTGTGCTTTGTTTCCAGTGGTCACAGCAATTTTCCTATAATCCTTAGCTTTCCTCCCTGTTCCCATGATACCTCCTGTCAGTATTGCCGAACGTCCAGTCACTTAGACAGAACGCCGTTAAAACTGTCGAATTGCGTCCTAATAGAATGAGAACAGTTTCTCCATTCATGTTAGAACGCAATTTGTGACTTTGTTCAGAACGGAATTTCATTCGAATTAATGAAACTCTGACCCTATTCATTGCGGTGGCTGCATCTTGTAGCCGCTTAGTAGATAACTCCCTAATTCCCACGGTATTAGGGAGCTATCTACCAAAAGGATGAAAGACCTAAATTGGTCTTTCAGCCACATTTACTAATATTAAGTAAAGATTAATTAGTATTAGTAAATTATGCCCCTACTTGCTATACCGTGAGTAGGGGCATGTCTAGTAAACTGCTCACTGTAAAAAAATAAAATAAAAAAAGGACCTACTGTCCTCCCCCCGGCCCACATCCCTGAGTGGCGGGTGGGGGCCCTAAATGAAAATTCCTCCCCCCCAATCATGGTGACTAGGGGTACCCAATCCCCTAGTCACCCACCCAAATAAAAAGTTACCCCCTACCTACCCCCTCACCCTAAAAATAGTGAGGGGGTACAAAATAACTAACCTGTAAAGAAAAATTAAACTTACCATTTGACGTCTTCTTCTTTCTAAAATCTTCATTTTTCAGCCCCAAAAAAGGTCAAATAAAAAAACCATCATACCCGTCGAACTTAAAATAAAATAAAAAACCAGAGCGCAAAAAAAAACCTGACTAAAAAGAAAAAACCTGACGCTAAAAAAAAAATTCATTTTCAGTCATGGAGGGCTCCACGCAGACTGAGCTCTGAAGGGCGGGGGAAGGCTTATAAAGAACACTTTGATTGGTTGGTTTAAGCCAATCAGAGTACTCTTTGTCATTTTACACAGTGTGGGAAAGTTCTTTGGAATTTTCCCAAGCTGTGTAATTTGACTCATAACACTCTGATTGGTGGGCTTGAAATCCATCCAATCAGAGTGCTCTGTGTCATTCATAATGCTCTTTGTCATTTTACACAGCGTGGGAAAGTTCCAAAGAACTTTCCCATGCTGTGTAAAATGACACAGAGCACTCTGATTGGATGGCTTCTAACCAATCAGAGTGCTCTGTCATTTTACACAGCGTGGGAAAATTCCAAAGAACTTTGGATGGATTTCAAGCCACCCAATCAGAGTGCTCTGTGTCATTTTACACAGCGTGGGAAAGTTCTTTGGAATTTTCCCACGCTGTGTAAAATGACAAAGAGCACTATGATTGGCTTAAACCAACCAATCAGAGTGTTCTTAGCCTAATTGCAGGGCGCAGCAAGGCTTTATAAGCCTTCCCCCGCCCTGCAGAGCTCATTCTGTGCGGAGCCCTCAATGGGTGCAGATGGATTAATTTTTTTAAAGTCAGGTTTTTTCTTTTTTGTTGGGTTTTTTTTGTGCTCTGGTTTTTTCTTTTATTTTAAGTTTGACGGGTATGATGGTTTTTTATTTGGCCTTTTTTGAGGCTGAAAAATGAAGATTTTAGAAAAAAGAAGACGTCAAATGGTAAGTTTAATTTTTCTTTACAGGTTAGTTATTTTATTCCCCCCTCACTATTTTTAGGGTGAGGGGGGTAGGTAGGGGGTAACTTTTTATTTTGGTGGGGAGGTGACTAGGGGCTTGGGTACCCCTAGTCACCATGATTGGGGGGGGGATTTTCATTTTGGGCCCCCACCCACCACTCAGGGGTGGGGACTGGGGGTTGGACAGTAGGTCCCCCCACATTCTTATTTAGGGCCCCCACCCGCCGCTCAGGGGTGGGGGCCAGTAGGCCCCCCCACATTCTTATTTAGGGCCCCCACCCACCTCTCAGGAGTGGGGGCCGGGGGGAGGACAATAGGTCCCCCTTACTGTTATTTAACTTTTTATTTCGGTGGGGGGGGGGTGACTAGGGGCTTGGGTACCCCTAGTCACCATGATTGGGGGGGGATTTTCATTTTGGGCCCCCACCCACCGCACAGGGTTGGGGGCTGGGCGGAGGACAGTAGGTCCCCCCACATTCTTATTTAGGGCCCCCACCCGCCGCGCATGGGTGGGGGTGGAGGGGAGGACAGTAGGTCCCCCCCACATTCTTATTTAGAGCCCCCATCCACTGCTCAGGGGTGGGGGCTGGGGTGGAGGACAATAGGTCCCCCCTTATTGTTATTTAGGGCCCCCACCTGCCACGCAGGGGTGGGGGCCGGGGGGAGGACAGTAAGTCCCCCCACATTCTTATTTAGGGCCCCCACCTGCCACGCAGGGGGAGCACAGTAGGTCCACCCCCAACATTCTTATTTAGGGCCCCCAACCGCCGCTCAGGGGTGTCGGCTGGGGGGGAGGACAATAGGTCCCCCCCCTTATTGTTATTTAGGACTCCTACCCACCTTGCAAGGGTGGGGGCTAGATAGTAGGGTTGTTTTTTTAAACAGTGAGTAGGTATAGTGAGTAGGGGCATTTGGGAGATTTTGATCTACCTTATGCTATTATGGGGGTCATATTGACCCCCATAGAGTGAGGGAGGACATGGGGGCTTAGGAAATGGTGGGGAGCACTGCTCCCTGCCGCTTCTATCTTTACATATTACAAGGAGGGAGCTGCGTGCTGGTAGCTCCCCCCTTGTAATAAATTGAACGAACACTTATATTCAGTGTTTGTTTGTTCGTCTGACAATGCTATTCATTCATTCATCTTTCTGATGAATAAATGAATAAATGAAATTCCCGTTCGCATGCCCAAGTGTTTAACTGGGCATGTGAGGGAATCTCAGTGCTATCTAGTGTGGGCAGATCACGTGTCCCACAGGGACTTCATCTACCCACACAACGATGGCGGCGCCCTGAATATAGATCGGGGCAGAAAATAAAGATTAAAAATAGGTAATATGGGGGGCTTAGGGGTGTTAGATCCCCTACCCCCATTCTTATTTAGGGCCCCCACCTGCCGCTCAGGGGTGGGGGCCAAGGGGGAGGACAGTAGGTCCCCCTCTTATTGTTATTTAGGGCCCCCGCCCACTCCTCAGGGATGGGGGGCAGGGGGGAGGACAGAAGGCCCCCCACATTCTTATTTAGGGCCCCCACCCACCACACAGGGGTGGGGGCCTGGGGGGAGGACAGTATGTCCCCCCCCACATTCTTATTTAAGGCCCCCACCTGCCGCTCAGGGGTGTTGGCTGGGGGGGAGGACAATAGGTCCCCCCCTTATTGTTATTTAGGGCCCCCACCCATCGCACAGGGGTGGGGGCCAGATAGTAGGGTTTTTTTTTTTTTAAACAGTGAGTAGGTATAGTGAGTAGGGGCATTCGGGAGATTTTAATCTCCCTTATGCTATTATGGGGGTCATATTGACGGACGATTAGAAAATTACACACTAGATTACTTGAACATTTTAATGGGATCAAGAATAAAAATGAGAAACATAGTGTACCTAGACATTGTAATATTTGTAAGGATTTTGATTTTAAAGATTTTATTTGTATTGGGATCGATATAATTTTACCCCATTGGAGAGGTGGTGACATGGAAAAAAGGCTAGCTATGAAAGAAACTGAGTGGATATACAAAATGAAATCTTCTGTTCCCTCAGGATTGAATACTGATTTGGATATACTAGCCTTTATAGATTAATTTGATGATGATTTTAATTTTGTCCTCTTCTTGTGTCCTTTTTTTTTTTTTTTATGTATTTTTAATGGTATTTTTAAATAGGATTTTTTATATGCCTTTTTATATGCCTTCTTCTCTCACCATGTGTCATAACGAGCTATATGAATAACGCTTTTTTGTTTAGATTTATGTGTTCATCTTTTTCATTATTGCGATGCACCTTATGTATATGGATACATTTTTTATATCCATATCTATGTTCATTTGGTTATTATTTATTATTTTTTATATGATGTTGTCCATACTCTGATATTATGAAAAATAATAAGCTATATGAATAATGTCCTCTGTTTAGATCTATACGTGTTTACCTTTTATTAGTACTGCTATTTGCCTCATATATATAGACATATCTCTTATATCTATATTTGTGTCTATTTGGTTATTAGTTTATGATGTTGTCCACACTCTGATATCATGCAATATCATTTATACAATATTACTTATGTACATTTATATTGATATCAATATTTAGGTAATTTATCATTGTAAGACCTTTTGTGTTTTATGTCATGACGGTTATTTTGGAAATATAAATGGACTCATTCTCTTTTTTACAATGGAGATTTTTTTCCCCTATATATATTTTCCTTAATGTATTTTTCCAATATTGTTTTTGTTTTTAATATATTATTACAATATTATATTTTGTGTAGTATATATTTTTATACTTCCTTCGTATTAACCCTCTTTTGATTACCTGTCTAATTTATATTTCCCCTTTCTGTTTATGTAGTACTCCTCTGTTTAGGGGTTAGTAGGGGGTAGGCAGGGTATGTGAATCCGGTCTACAGAAAAATAGAGCGTTTTTTTCTATTAATTGCTCTAAGTGTGACCGTGTAGATGAATAATAAAGTTTTATTGCGTTCCACTGTGGTTGCGCATGCGCGTACTAGCCGCGTATGCGTCATGACGTATGACGTCGTGCGCGGTGACGTAGGCGTGCATGCGCGATCACGACGGCCGACGGACGAACCGGCAGATTTAAAAAGAGGAAGATGGAGGAAGACGACAGAAGCTCCTGAGGAAGTCTAGCGACGAAACGCGTTGAGCAACCAGTACTTTGGGACCCTGAATTGTGGTATTAGTGGCTATACTGCTTTTATGTGCTAACTGTCTATTTTTGCATTCTGGACATGTTTAAGGCTATGACTATGCTCATGTGATATGAATTGGATGCCTTTTCAGCACCAATATTTGCACTTTTTCCATTTTGTGCACTTTAGCATTTGCACTTTATTGCCTATCTAGCATTATATACCAGTGAGCTGCTATACCTATGGGTTCCTGTTTATTATATATTTGAGCACTTTGTTGTGCTATGATTTTATTCATTTTGTATTAATAAATCACTATTTTATTCAGCTATTGGATAAGTATTTGATTCTTCTCTTTATATATATACCTATTTAGTGATTGTGGCGCCCTGTTAGTTTGTATATATTTGCTGTTTCTTATTGGATTTGGAGTATCCAATTTACAGAGGCTTGCCTGCACTTGGTTTACCAGTAGTCTATATTGTTTATTCACCCACCTTTTATCTTTTTTTTAGTGAGGGAGGACATGCTGGGTTTAGGAAGTGTTGGGGAGCACAGCTCCCTGCTGCTTCTATCTTTACATATTACAAGGAGGGAGCTGCGTGCAGGTAGCTCCCTCCTTGTAATAAACTGAACGAACAAACGAACACTGATATTCAGTGTTTGTTTGTTCATCTGACAATGCTATTCATTCATTCATTCGTCTTTCTGACGAATGAATAGATGAAATTCCTGTTCGCATGCCCAAGTGTTTAACTGGGCATGTGAGGGAATCTCAGTGCTATCTAGTGTGGGCAGATGACGTCTCCCACAGGAACTTCATCTACCCACACAAAGATGGCGGCGCCCTGAATATAGATCGGGGCAGAAAATAAAGATTAAAAATAGGTAATATGGGGGGCTTAGGGGCATTTGGGGGTGAACAGGGGGTCAGTTAGATGTAGTGGAGTTGGGAGGGGGGTTAAAAAAAATGGGATTCGGCCATGACAGTGCCGCTTTAATGAGTAAAATTTATCAAAAAGATAATATTAGTAAATATTTACATAGCCGGATTAAACACATTATATTAAACTATACACAATATGACCTGTTTCAAATGAAAGGAGAGAATGAGAAGCCTTCATTCAGACCTCTTGGATTTAGGGTTTTTAATTTATAAATCCACCTACATTCTTTCTGGCGTAGGATTTTATCAAAGTCTCCTCGTCTCTGGTCGTGTTTGACCAGTTCAAGGCCACAGAATTTGTTCTCTCTTGATATACCCTCCTTAGAACCCGTAAATACTATATTTGCATTTTAGAGGTCAGCATATCATTACTAATCCTTTTGATGATAGCTATTATATATAATTCTGATCCTCTAATGCCTAACTATATTTTTAGAACAGATTACCCAGGTTTTTAAAGGTGTATCACTGGTTTCCCACTTATCTATTTTTTTTTTTACAATTTTATTTTATTTATTATTATTTTTTTGTGTGCAGTTCTTTTTGTTGGACATAATAAAGATATATACCACTATTATGTGAGATTTTAACTGTAGGAGGTTCTATTGAGTCGAAGGTATCCCACCGACTTTTCTGTCTTTTTTATATTTTGTAGGGGGTTATGCCCTTAGATACCTTCAGTAACCTACTATGAGGCAATAGTGCAGGTTTATCCAACACTATAGCCTCTTATATTATATGTGATTATATGTCAAATATACAAATACATTTTCATAGATGCTGGATTGTATAGTTTGTGTATAATTCTGCAAAAAATTTGAAATAGGTTACATTTTAGAAATGTTATACAGAATAGTGGTAAAAAGGAACAGTAAAGCAAACTCATTATTTTACCTAGACAAAAATACTGCTGTGTTACACTGTTGCATATCTGAAATGATATCTGAAGTTTTTTTTTTTTTTATCAATTTGGCATCGATACTTAGAAATCTCTCCAGTCAGCACTGCAACATTATAGATTATAGGTAAATGCAAATATTTCTGAAACACTATAAAATTCTATAAAATCTGACTTTGAATAATTACATATTCCTTTTTCAGCAAATTTATGAATTATGATTTATAGAGAGAAAGGGAGAACTATCATTTTTATTTAAAGGAGAACAATGTTTTGTCAACAGATCAGCTACAAAACTATCTTGGTTGTATAAATAGCAGACAGCTATGTAAATGTATATTTAAGCTAAAGAATTATGGAACTTCAACAACAGGCACACAGATGCCTTAAGGCTTATGAATATTGAGCTACTTTACTCTATATTGTGAAGACTTAATTGCACATTGGTTCCACATCATGGCAAACTACTATTTCTGTCTGTATCCAGAGCAGTGTCATTTCACTTAAATGACAGCACATTCTTGATATCTTACTTGGCAATAAAGAGTTTCAATTAGTGCATGTAAAATGTTTTTTTACTGGTGATTTATTTTAATGTAAACAAATTAATACTTGTTTTGGTTTCTAATATTTCCACAGATTTACAGTCATGAGAAAAAGAAAGTATACACTCTTTGAATTCTATTGTTTTACATATTAAGGTTTAATACAGGTAAAACATCGCACAGCTTATGTTTGTATTTATTTATTTATACAATATTTTACCAGGAAGGATACATTGAGATTTCTCTCCTTTTCAAGTATGTCTTGGGCCTACAAAACATTGTATCGTTACAATAGGGTAAAATATTACAAAACAATACAATATATAAATACATTTAACACATAATAGGTAATAAATATAGTCAACCATGACAGGTGCATTCTGTGCTGAGGTATGTTGCCATAGATCCAGCTTCCAGTGGTTGAACCTCTCCTACTCCAGAGAGCGTAGCAGGAACAGCTCTTAAAAGAGCTAGTGATTATGATCCCAGGGGAGAATAGAGACATAGCAATTCCCAGGGTAGATACAGCCGTGTCCCCCCCACACATGAGATGAGACTCTATGTTGAGGGTAAGCAGGAACTCAATTTTAATGGTGCTACACTGGCCTTTTATGACAATCCTCTTGCAAGGGGTATGCCCATATGTACCTTGTTGGGGACTCCAACACAAAGACACAGACCAATAAGAATGGTGATTAAATGCACAACACTCCCATAACAAACATACAATCCATCCCCTCTGCCTGGGAGATAATTGAGTCAGATACTGTATCAATTCAATTATCTCCACGCAGAAAAAACACATATTTCTAAAAAGTCCCAAAAGTACCCCAAAACACATAATATCCCCAAATGTTACATCCCCTGATAGCCCTGATATGGGTGACCAACATGTCCAAAAATCACACAGATCAGTTCAGGTGTTCAGAAATTCTATGGAAGTAATTTATTTGACCGACCGCAGGCATGGTCACATAGCCGAAAATAGTTCCATAGAATCGCGGCCGCTGGAGGGCCGACCAGGAACTGCAAAGTTTTCATGTCGAATATAGTTCCAGGGCATTCGAGGCCCTCTTAAGTCTATTCACGGTTTTGGTCCATGCGAACAAGATGTCCGCCACCTCATGGTCGAATGGCAATTTGAATGGCTTTGGGAGTTTGAAGTGCCACTTAGAAAGTTTGAATTGTTCCAGTTAGAAGTCCAATAGTCACAACCAGAGTCTTTAACCCAAAGTTAATTTCAGGGGCCACAGTCACAGGGTAGGAGGCTGGCAAACACACACCCAGTCTGACTTCCTCCACTACAAATTCATGTTACGTTCATACAACACAGCCCTTGCCAAACATTTATACTTTTCCTCCCTCATTAGCTCATGCTCCCAAAATCCCAGGCGTCTTTATAATACCGTTAACTCCCTTCTTTGCCCTGCTGTGGCCATTCCCCAAACTAATCTTACAGCCGATTGCTTTGCATGCTACTTTACCGACAAGATTGAACAGCTAAGGAAAGAATTCCTTGGCCCTCTCTTTCTCAATCACACCTAGGTCATGCCTTTCCTACCCTTCAGACTTTCTCCCAAGCTACTGAACAAGAGGTGGCTGCGCTTCTCTTTTCCTCTCGACCCACCACTTGCCCGCTTAATCCTGTCCCATCTCTCTCAGATTTCTCTCCTCTTGTCTTGTGCCTTCCTTAACACACATCTTCAACTACTCTCTCCCTTCTGGTGTTGTCCCTGCTGCCCTTAAACATGCTACTGTACCCATCTTAACAAAAACCATCTCTTGACCCGTCCTCCACCTTCTAACTATCGTCCCAAATTCCTGCTCCTGTATTCCTCAAAGCTTCTGGAAAGACTTGTCTTTACCCATGTGACTTGCTTCCTCAATTTCAACTCCCTCCTTGACCTTCTTCAGTCTTGCTTCTGCTCCCTCCACTTAGACTGCTCTTATAAAAATCACTGACGACCTAATCGCAGCTAAATTCAAAGGGCACTACTCTAAACTAATTCTTCCTGATCTCTGCTGTCTTTGACACTGTTGACCATGTCCTCCTTTTCCAAACTCTTCAATCACTCAGTCTCTGTGACACTATTCTCTCTTGGTTTTCCTCCTATCTCTCCCAATGCGCATTCAGTGTCTCCTTTTCTAATGATACCTCCTCCCTTCGTCCTGTCTCTGTTGGAGTACTTTGTACTTAGTCCCCTTCTATTTTCTCTTTATACTTCCTCTCTTGGCAAACTTATTACCTCATTTGGATTCCAATACCACCTGTACGCTGATGACACTCAGATAAACCTCTTGTTTCAAACTCTTCAATCACTCTGTCTCTGTGACACTGTCCTCTCATGATTTTTCCTCCCAAAGCTCATTCAGTGTCTCCTTATCTAATGATACCTCCTCCCTTCGTCCGGTCTCTGTTGAAGTTCCCCAAGGCTCTGTCTTTGGCCCCCTTCTATTTTCTCTCTATACTGCCTCTCTTGGCAAACTCATTACCTCATTTGGATTCCATTACCACCTGTACACCAATGACACCAAGATATATCTCCTCCACCGACCTCTCCCCTGCCGTCCTGCAACCTGTCACTGCTTGTCTTTCTTCCATCTCTGATTGGATGTCCTCCTGCTTTTTAAAAAAAACTCAATCTCTCTAAAACTGAACTCCTTGTCTTTCCTCCTACAAATACTGATCCCCCTCTTTCGCTCTTCCTTCAAGTTAGTGGTACCCACATCAATCCATCCTTGCAAGCGCGCTGTCTTGGCATTATACTTGATTCTGACCTCACATTTGAGCATCACATCCAGTCTGTTACCAAATCCTGTAGATTCCACTTTAAAAATATAGCCCACATCCGCCCCTTTCTTATGCAAGATGCTACGAAGGAGTTTGTCCATGCTCTAGTAATCTCTCGCATGGATTATTGTAGCTCTCTCCTAATAGGTCTTCCCACAACTTGTATTGCCCCACTACACTCTGTAATGAATGCTGCCGTCAGACTGATTTGCCTCTCCTGTCGCTCCTCTCACACCTCTCCCCTCTGTTAGTCCTTACATTGGCTTCCTGTATCGTATAGAAGGCAATTCAAGGTACTAATCCACACCTATAAAGCACTGACCAATTCTAGCCCCTCCTAGATTTCTTCACTGATCCGCAGGTATGCCCCTTCTTGGTCTCTCCTTTCCGCCCGTGACCTTCTCCTGTGTGCTGCTCGCACACGTACAGCCAACTCATGCTTGCAGGACTTGTTGTGGGTGGCTCTTTTCCTTTGGAATAGCCTGTCTACGACCATCAAGTTCTCCCATAATCTTCAATCATTTAAAAAGTGCTTCAAAATCCATCTCTTTAGGAAAGCTTATGGCCTCCCAGGGTAACCTCTACCTCACATACCTGTCTCCTGCTCTCTCCTAAAGGGCAGCACTCTATTCTCTCCTCCAGCTCTGTGTCACTCTACCTTGTTTGATTGCCACCTCCTGTTCTGTTGGGTTTTACGCCCCATCTCCTATATAAGCTTGATTGAGCAGTGCCCTCTTCAACCTATTGTTCCTGTAAGTTTTTGTAATTGTCTCATTTATTGATAAATCTCCCCCTTTGATAATATTGTAAAGCCCTACGGAATATGCTGGCGTAATAATATATATATATATCATTCCTTGGCAGGCTGGTAGTCTGGTAATCTTTAGTTTGGAAAAACAGTGCCTCAGAGGGAAAATGATATTCAGGGCCAGTACAAACCATTATCTTGAAATCTACTCATAAACAGGGATATTCATAGGACACAGGGCCACTCATTTAGGTTGGAATAAAGGAGATTTAGTCTAAGGCACAGAAAATGGTTTTTTTCAGTAAGAAATATAAGGATATTACATTTTCTGCCTGAAGACGTGGTTTTATCAGAGTTCATACAGATGTTTAAACAGCAGTTGGATAAATACTTGCAACATCATCATATACAGGGATATAATTTCTAATTAGTGGGGTAATAGCTGCTTGATCCAAGGATATATCTGACTGCCATTTTGGGATCAAAAAGGAATTTTCTCCTATTTTGTTGCAAATTGAAAGCGCTTCAGACTGTGTTCTTTGCCTTCCTTTGGATTAACAGCAAAAATATTTGTTAGAAAGATTAAACTTGATGGAAGTCTCTTTTCAGCTAAGTAACTATGTAACTATGATAAATATAAACGAGGAAAGTGAAGCTTTGTTGTCTAAATTTCTTTTCATGAAGAACATGAAACTAAAAACATTTACAACCAATTCTGGAAGTGAATGGATTAATAGTCTTTCAGCTTATTGCACTGACAGATGATTAATGGACTTACAGGATTCAAAGAGGACCACCAAGAATTATATAAAATATATAAACATTAACCCTCCATGCAGCACTCGTGTATACAAAATTGCCAGGGTCTGCACCCATATCCTACAATTATGTATACACAATTGCAATCATTGCCAATGAAATTCGTTAACATAATTTTCAATGATTTTGCTGATAGCAAAGCTGGTGTTTCCTTTGAAGTGCTAGCTCTGCAGAGTTTCCCCACAGCCACCCCACTTGCAATCCCTATGGTGACAGACATTAACCATCCATTATATGCCTGCAACAAGCCGAACTCCTGTTAAAAAATGACTGGTTACCGTCAAACTGTTTAGTTTCACCTCTTAGCAACCAATGATTTTCTAATTACTCTAATGGCAGAAAAACACCAGGTTAGTAGTTGATACTTCAATAAACTCTCACTATGTAAGCACAACATCCCTTGCTAATTCTAACGTGACTCTTTCAATGCTGCAGCACAGAGTGACAGAAGACATCAAGCAAAAAAAAAGAATAAAACAAATAATGTAATTTGTTTCCTTTAAATGTACTCATTTTCTGGGGTTATACTTAGCTTTCAACATTCATAAAAAAATGATTCTTCCCGAATGTCCAAAATGAACAATGAAGTTAAAGGAATACAAAGCTGTGCCCACAGCCCTCCACCAGCCATGTAAAAACCTTTTTCACCTGAGGACATCCAATGTCGTCATGGAGTCAAACTCGGTGATACTGTAGGAAGCTCCTCTAGTGGTTGTTTGGTAGACAGCCACTAGAGGCAGTCTTAACACTGCAGTGCCAATATTTCAGTTTCCCTAAAACTGTAATGTTTTAATTTCCAGGGCTAATGGGGACATGGAAACTGCACTTGGACAACTTCAATGAGATGATGTGGTTGCCTGTAGTTTCCCTTTAAACAGGATATTCTTTAGAGAATACTTGCTACTTTTTACTGATGCTACAGGAGGAAGACGTGGTTTGTCTTTCTCTATCTTTTTTCTTTCCAAATGAATCAGTGCTCTGTATCATTTCTGCTATCACCCAAATTATTTTATTTTACCTATTTGTAGGACTTGGAAGAAAACTTCATAGTTTCTGCATGTAATGGCACTTCAATTATATGATTTAGATGATCCACTGATTTCTTAAAATTCAGACATATCATAATTAGTTTGAAACTGAATTGAACAAGTCTATTGCATATATACAGGGATGAAATAAAATAATAAAATATACTGAATATAATATATAATTCTTTAATAAATTTGCATGGCCCATGAACAATTGTATTACCAGTTGCTTTCTGTTAGTATTAATAATGAAATTGATCCAAATTTCGATGTGGAAGTGTATAAAAAAACAAAAAAACATTCAGCAATATTTTTTCAGCATAGTGGCAAATCCTATTGTTTTCAGATTAATGTTGTTTATTGTCTTATATAATTATACACATAATACATACAGACAATGTTTCATCATTCTATCATTCTTGATTTGATCATTTTGTATATAAAAAAATCAACCAAAAAGAAAATATATATTAAGTTGTAATATGTACTGTAAATACATAATTATATATCGTTTGCATATGTTTTCAAAGTTTAAACAAAGTAATTTTACTAGCATTTTTTAATACTGAAAATTTTTATTTTTTTCTGTTTTGAATTTTTTAAAACAATTTTTAAGTCATTTTTTTAATAGTGAAAATGTTTAGCTTATTTATTATTATAACAATTTGTATTGAATAATGTTGTCCTAATTACATTTGGCTGAGGCTGTATGGAATATTATTAATAGTTGAAATTATATAGTCTAATAAATCTTGCTGCCAGTGTATAGCTTTGATATCACAAAGACTTTGGCTGACATTGAAGTTTCAAATTAACCTTAATTGAAATTGTTCAAGCCAAGGAAATAATACCTGTGCTTAGACAAGGTTCAATACGTTGATGGAAAAACTATCCAGTGCTAGAATTATGGGTGGATAGCTGGACTAAGCTATACTCATAGCAATTACTACTAGAATGTGTTTTAATAAGCTTACCTGAAACTAAATATCTATTACCTAGGCAACCACAAAGAGCAAATATGTTTCATACTAATTAGGTATGGAGGGACAAGGAAATTTCTGCAGCTATGACCCATGATGTCATTTGTTTCTGACAATCATTTGACATTGCTGAGTACATTCTGTGAGTCCTAGTAATAACAATTATTATTTTAATCAGCTCTCTGCGGATTTTGTACGTTTTTTGTACTGCGCTTAAGGTTTTCTTTAGAAATTAAAATTTTATTGTGTCCTTATTCAGTCTTAAAAAAACCCCCATATGAATACATTTTGCTATAATGCAATTCTGCAGAAACAAATTAACAGGGAGAAAAAAAAAGGAATTGTTCTGCATCATTAACCTGAATGTATGGTGGAAAATGTATTTATTTAAATTGTGCTTAAATGCAAAGAAAACTCTCGTTATTTGGCCAATGTAATGCAGTAGCAGATGTTTTAATAATGACTCTATACAGCTATGTGAAGTTGTCTATTCACCAGAGTCATTTTTTTTTTTTTTTCAAACTTTTTGATGTCGGGCTATAAAATTACACCAGTATTGTGAATGTATCATTGTAAATATTTTCAAACAAAGTCAGTAAAAATAATGAAGAATTACAAGATTTCCATATGGTAGCCTAATCAAGTAAACTTTTGTTTCTGTGCTTTATGCAAACAAGGATGTCTGGAGACTCTGCACAATTATTTCTGTTTATCTATTCATTATTGCTCTTGTGTTTAAAAAGGTAATCATTTATTAATCAAAGTGCAATGTTTTCAACAGTATCACATTTTACAAATAAACATGTTAATTGTAAATCTCATGGTAGAACTATAGCGAGATATAAGGTGTGCAAATTCTTCCAGTGCTGAAAAAATAAATTGATCTGGGTATTAACATTTACAATTTCTGTTGCTTATTCATTAAAAGGATTTTCTCAGTAAATCTTAGATTGGCTAAATTTGCATTGAATACAATACTTATTATAACTGCAAGTGTTCCTTAAGGGATAAACACCAAAAAATGAACAGAACCATAGAATGAACAGATATATAGGGGGGGATTTATAAAAAGAAAAGGAGATGCTCTATTGGGACAATGTGTTAAATGTGGATTAATCACTATGGAAGCCAATAGAATTTATCTTGGCAATTAGCTTTTTGCCCTCAAAATAGCACCTGTATCTATACATGTCTCCCATTATTAAAAAAAATTAATTAAAGTCTAGCTACAACCAGCAAAGAAGGTAGCTACAGTAGCTAAAAATAAACACAGAGTGAATCATAGATAATTAGAGTCACATCAATTTTAAATAGTTTTTGTCAATCAGTGTTGGTTTTAAGACTATCTTAAAATTCTATAATATAAACAAAAGCAATAGGTAGCAGTTTCATTGCCCCGGCTACTTTATAACGGGCACCAATAGAGTTGGTTAAACATAAAGCAATGGATACTGCACCTGTATATATATTGAATGTAATGAGGTTAACTATAAAGATTTGCATTTAAAAAAAAATAAGATTTTACAAAACAAGTCATAAACAAATATGCTTGCTCCAAATTACAGAATACACCATAGTGTTTTACCGCATACCAATATTCAATGTTTTTTTTTTTTTTTACTTTATTATTATTTGAAATAATATATAGTAATAATATGTTGGATAATTTCAAAACATTAATTAAACAATATGACTAATTGACTCCACTTATAAACTTTTTGAAAAATGAGCACCAAAGAGAAAATGGCTTCTGCCCTCTGTGCATTTCATATAGAACAGCACAACTTAGATCTCCACAAATCCAAAGCTTCATAAACTATAATTCTAAATGGTTGCTGACTTTTTGTCACAAGAGTATCTTCCTTAAAGGGACACTATAGTCACCAGAACAACTACAGCTTAATGTAGTTGTTCTAGTGAGTATAAGAGCTCCCTTCAGGCATTTTCATGTAAACACTGCCTTTTCAGAAAAAAGGCAGTGTTTACATTGCCCCTAGGGACATCTCCAAGTGGCCGCCACTCAGATGGTCACTGGAGGGACTTCCTGGCTCAGGGCTGCAAAGTAAACAGCCCTGCTAGTCAGCGTCCCCACGCTCTGCATGGAGACGCTGAATTTTCCTCATAGAGGTCCTGATTGGCCAAAATGGCATTTGGCCCCGCCCTTGTGCCGATTTTAGCCAATCCAAGCATTTGATTCGCAAAAAATTGCCCATTTCGATGATGTCACAAAGGGGGCGGAGCCAGCCACCGGCAGACCCGCATGGCGCTGGAAATAAGGTGAGTTTTATTAACTTTTAAGGGGGCTAAGTGGAGGGCAAGCCACCTATATGATGGGTTTAGCACTATAGGGTCTGGAATACATGTTTGTGTTCCTGACTCTATAGTAATCCTTTAATATGATAAGATGTACCTATTGGCTGGTAGTCAGCAATGTCATCAGAAAACACAGACATCCTGTTTAAAGATATTTTAGTTTAATTTCCTGTATTAAACTATTTTTACGTAAGACAGTTTGTATTTTTAATGCTATTGAGACTGATATACTTCTACTTTCTGCTTTTAAAAGAAAATCAGCATCCTGTTGTCTTAGCATAAAACTATTATAATCATGCTATTTGCTTTGGATCATTCCCTTTGAATTCATAGATACAGTTTTAAAATCTTTTAACCCTTGTGACAATATTAAAGTATTAAAGCAGAGCTGAGGTGGAGTAGAGACCCCCTAGAAAGAAGAGATTCTGCACCATTATCAGAAATAATTTAGGGAAAATATAACACTGGACACATTAGTAAAATCCCTATTTATTTGCCAGACCTCGTGAAAATAGAAAAAAGTAGATATAGTGGACACATAGCAGGGAAAAAGAAAATACACACTCTCAACATGCGTGTTACCCCCTGCGCCAAGATCATCAGGAGTGACAAAAGTATTCAAAAGTATTCATGATTACATTAGATAGAGAAACATAGAAACATTACATTAGATAGAGAAGAGGAAATATATAAGCGTATGAAATATATACTTCATGTAACATGCTGTACATATAAAGACAAAACATGGGTTCTATAAATGTTTGTTTGGATAAGAATTTTGATTTTGAAATTTGATACTTTGGAAAGAGTTCAGAGAAGGGCTACTAAACTGGTTCATGGATTGCAGGATAAAACTTACCAGGAAAGGTTAAAGGATCTTAACATGTATGGCTTGGATGAAAGACGACACGGGGGATATGATAGAAACATTTAAATACATAAAGGGAATCAACACATTTTTTGTATTTGTATTCACTGTTTGTATCACACAGCTATGTTACAATGCTGCCGCCCATCCCATGTGTTCCCTATTAAGGGTTAATAAGTATGTAGGGGTGTATATAAAAAAAATACCTCTCTCTGTCTCATTAGAGATATCTTTGCCACAAGCTCAAGGAAGCAAGGTGAAAGGTTAGTGTAGGACCCACCTGAGAGGTTTGCCTTGACGTGGCAGGTGGGCATTCTCTCCAATGGCCATTGGAGTAACTAAATAACCTCAATTTGTTTAAATATACATAGGGATTTAGGAGCGAGTGCAGGTAACTTTTCTTCTTTGGTTTTTACAGTAAAGAAGGAGACTGTATTTAAAAGAAGAAAAACTACCACTACAAGAGGACATAGTCTTAAATTAGAGGGGCAAAGGTTTAAAAATAATATCAGAAAGTATTACTTTACTGAGAGGGTAGTGGATGCATGAAATAGTCTTCCAGCTGAAGGCCAGGGACTAATTAAAAGTATTTAGAAAATTGGGCAGACTGGATAGGCCAATTGGTTCTTATCTGCTGTCACATTCCATGTTTCCATGTTTATACTGAAATTAACGTCAAATAGAGTATACAATTTAATTGATATCATATATGTATATAAATGAAAAGAGATGACATTCTGTGATTATTATGATGCACATGCATGACCCAAGGGATGTATAACTCACTGCTCACTGTCCTAATTATTGGACAGTTTCATCATGTTATGAATCCCTTCTTATTAGCGATATTACTTTGGACTTCTTCCTGTGTTCAGGTCCATCCCATTACCTAACATCATTTAATTAAAAAAATGTCTAGTGGTTATGGTATTATTTCTATTTAGCCTGAAGGCTGATGTTTTTCTTGCTTGTTAGAGTAAATGGCAGCAATTATTCAGAAACATAAACAAACGTGCCCTAGTGAGATTGAATTATCTGTTTTCTTACAGCAACAGTAATCAGTTAGTACCTATTTTGCAAGTATTTAGGTAACTGTTCTGACTTAATTGTTTCCTAATTTAAAGATATATACAAACGGTATAATTAGATTATAATTTGGAAACATATTATTTTGGTAAAAAAAACAAAAAAACAACACTTTTTTTATTTCTTGTATTAATTTTTATACTTGATCAAAACTATCATTAACTTAAATGTTAACATATGTTAATTACTGACTATAATGTATATTTCCATTTTTGTTTACCAATAAATGTGTTTATTCCATTTTTGTTTTTCCTCTTAATATGGAGAATAAGGAGAATTGAGGCACTGCACATAGTGGTCGGCCAATTTCACACTTGCAATTTCCTTGACAATCGTGAGAGTTGAGTGGATACTTTGAGCCTGCTAAATAGGGAGATATTTATCTTATATTTATTTTCTGGCCTGAAACATACCTAAACATTTGGCGCATTGGTACTCATTACTCTGCTAAATTTTACAACGATAACTTAATATGTGTCTGAAAAATAATACCAGAAAATATTACTAATAATTCTGGAATGAACTGTTCCCAGAAGATTATTCGCTATACACCAAATTGAATTTAAAGTCGGGAAGGCAAATTGGAGGTTAAATTAACTGATCTGGAAAATGATAACTCAGCTACAGCTTGGCTCTTGTAGCATGAATTTTGACATTTGGATTTAAATTTGTTATATTTGCTAGTTTGAAGTAATGTGGTCTAATTTTATAAGACTGACTATTTTAATATTTTAATGAATTTGATGTTGTTATT
This sequence comes from Pelobates cultripes, assembly GCA_933207985.1. Classification (NCBI taxonomy): domain Eukaryota; kingdom Metazoa; phylum Chordata; class Amphibia; order Anura; family Pelobatidae; genus Pelobates; species Pelobates cultripes. Next base: position 318,427,309 of record OW240915.1, read on the forward strand.
TTCTTTAACAACATTAGTTGTACAAAGATGCAGTCAACAGCTATTTTCTAATGAAACACTTTCTGTAATAATATAACTGTGAACACTATAATACTTAAATATCTCCAGTATGCAGTATAGTATGAAGTAAACTTGTGTTTACAACATTTTCCCCAAAATAGAATATTTTTGGGTAACTAATTTTTTGCTGAATGTCATTTCTAGTTGGCAGTATTTGAGTATGTGATTGTTTAATTGTATCATTCAGCTATTTCATTACACTCTGACAAATTAATGCTCATAAAAAGTAATTGCAAATTGTGTATTAGCTAGTTTGTGGTTTCTTTACAACTAATCAATAGAAACCACAAATATTCTTCCAGAAAAAAATCTAATTAAAGAATTTATGATATCGCTATGACACTTTAGTCATATTGAATAAGATACTAATTAGATTTTTGACTTATGAATAAGAAACTAAACTATCACAAATATATGATCAAATGTCATGTATTTATAACAGGGCATAAATAGTGTATGCCTTAAAATGGCTCTGTCACTTATTGAGTATTTCATAAAGATAAAATTAATTGAAATATCAGCCCAATCAAAAGCTACCATGAGACAAATACATTACTACCTTATTTTATGGGAATAGACAAAGTTGTCAAGTAACCGTTGGAGTTCCTCCATCAACTGTTGTCAATTCGCACAGCCATCGATAGCAACGGACATTGTAAAGAGATATGTGATCATGTATTGCATGAGTTTGTCTATTGACGATCTGCAGTCTCATCTATGTACGTCTGTGTTGTACTCTCACATGTGCATGAGTTTAGCAGTGACATAAGCACCAAGAGCTGAAAAAGCAAAATGGTGGAACCTGTAATGGAGAGATTAAGGAAAGTACATTTACCATGTGCATCACCCCCCCCCCCATCCAGTCCCGACTGCCAGATACAAAGCAAGTATGTCTCCTTTGGATGCTGCCATGATTAGCCAGGAAAACTATTTGCTAGGCAGACTAAGTATAATTTAAATAGAACTTAGAAACAATGAAGAGGATATGCACTTATGTAGCTACAACTCAACTAAATATATCAATTTCGTAACAACTCGGCAGTCATTTCACATTTTACACATTTTAACAAGATCAAGCAAGTAAACGTGTGTTTAACCTTGACTGGCACTGATCAACATTTTCAACAGTATTCACCGAAAAAATATTATCTGGTGTTGTACAATGCCACAGATAGCAAGAAGTCAAAAGCCACAATTCTATCTCTAATTCTGTAAAAAACACATATACAACTTGCCTCATTTATATATTCATATTAATAACCTTATCAAGGTGCAGATTTAAATAATGTTGTATAGGTGTTTATTACAGTCAGAGGTTCCATTATAATGACAAATGCGCCAAGTGTAAGTTGACAGGTCTATGACCTCCTGTTTTGGCATTTCTAACAGATTTAGTTATTTTATTTATTTATTACTGGTATTTATAAAGTGCCAACAGATTCGGCAGCGCTGTACAATAAGTGGAGGACGTACAATATACACAGACAAAAACAAAAGGTAGAGAGGCTCCTGCCCGTAAGTTGATATCTAGCCATTGATGCTCTTTTATTCAAAGTGCTTAGCTAGATTTCCCATTGTGATGGACCACCTGGCACCCAGACTGGGTGCCTCTGCCAATCGCTGCTTCCTAGCTATCGCCGAGTACCATAAGCACCACACTGGACACCAAAAGCACCGTAGCCCCTTAGCCGTCGCAGCTTGTCTGGGGTCTCGCGGTCCTTTCTCACCCTGGACCAAATTCCTGGATCCAGCTCCCAGTAAGAAGACCTCTCCTCCAAGAGAGTATAGCAGGTATAGCTGTGTAGCTCTTACAAGAGCTAGTGATTTTAGCAATCCAAAGAACAATCCCAAGAGCAGGGATTATAGCTGGTATAGCTTTCCCCTACAAGCACGAGATGAGGCTCTGTGTTGAAGGCAAACTGGAACTTGTTTTTTGGTAGCAAAGTAGAAAAGAAGAATCTTAGTTGCAAAGATGGATGTTAAATTGGGCCTGAGGAAGAAGGAAGCACAGTTATATAAAGGAATTTACAGCTAGGAGGGGCAAGCAGGGGGAGGGGAGGGTCAGGGGAGGAGGAGTGGTGGAACAGACTAGCCATTTGTTGCACATATTAAAATAATTGCCTATTAAATCCTATCAGCCAGATTATTAATTACTACAGAGAACTGCAAGTACAAATATTATACAGTAGTAAACTATAAGTAAAAATAGTAACATTGTAATAGTAAATTAATATGTAGTAAAAGGTGGAAAGAATCCGGTGAGGTATCTTCTGGATCCCAGTCCATACCTTAAAGCTGCAGTTTTCAAATGAAGATTCTTAGTTGCAAAGATGAAACTTAAATTGGGCCTTAAAGCTGCAGTTTTCAGATTTATCCTGATTTGGTAGACTCATTTCCTGCCTGCCTTCTGTCTTGTCTCTTTACAGATGTCCTACTTACAAGAGCAGTAGAAGTGAAATGGGCAGTATTAGGAGTGACAGCAGTAGCACTCGAAGCAGTAGCAACCATATGTCTGAAGTAGAATTTTAAAGTGTACTTTTCCAGACCCTTTGGTGTTGTAGGTATAACTACTTAAGTCAAGGTGGTTGGAAATCTTTCTGTACCATTCCTGAAATTGCCATATTGGGATATTCTGATTATACTCAAGATACTTCCCTTTGATATTGCAGTCAGTATTTCATTAGGACATGGGTGTATGGATACTTTGAGGCACAAAAGAATAAATATCCAGTCCAAGTAAACACTACACAAAATAGCTAATATGCTCTCCTTTTCCCTCCATCTCCCTTTTCCTTTCCTCTGTTGTTTACATTTACTCTCTTATACTGACACCTCACAACACCAGAACATTAGAAATTGTTTGTGTTTCTCAGCAGTGCCCCCAACACCCTTTTGTTAGGGAAATTACACACACTTCCACATTTATATACACTCACACATCCACCACACATAAACAATCACATCCACATACACTCACATTTATTCCCATCATGTATATAAATAACTATGGATATTCAAACACATATACATTCATACACACATGTATTCATATCCAAACATTCACTTACATTCACACACATACATTCATACACTCATACATGTGCCTATTATTTACATAGGCCCTCCCCATTGCTGCAATGGGGGAATTGACTGATGCTGGATGTCCTCATGTAGGACATGAGGACGTCCAGTGTCAGTTAGGCGACCAAACGTCACTTAACCACCAGTGTCTCTAGTGGCTGTGTGATTGACTTCTTGCACGTCTTAACTTTGTACGTTTCTCAGAAACTGCAATAATTAACATTGCAGAGTTGAGGGTATAGGGCAGTGGCATACTAAGGGGGGGGGGTCCGCTCAGGGTGCCACTCACTAGGGGGTGCCTGGGGCGAACTTTCACAGGGGCGGCATTTAAGGGACCGGCTGCTTACAAGAATATCCACACTCGTTACCCATCCTGCAGCAGCAGGTCCTCTGTTCTCGCGATCCGCAAGAGCGTTGCCGCAGGTTGCCATAGCCACCCGCGGCAACACTCTCGCGGATTGCGAGAACAGAGGATCCTGCTGCTGCTGGATTGGAAGCAAGCATGCAGAGTTCTGGCCCCTCTTCACTGCCCATTGATGGATAGGACCACCCGTCGAGTAGGACGGGCAGGTAAGTGTCAGGGAGGAGGGGGAGGGGGGGTAAACCATAAACACTGCTCACCTTCCAAGCATTTTTCATTATACACACACTGCATTCACAATACACACACTGCATACATTATACACACACTGCATTCACTATACACACTGCATCTGCATACACTACACACATACACTGTACACACACTCCATACACTATACACACACTGCATACACTATACACACACTGCATGCACTATACACACACTGCATACACTATACACACACATTGCATACACACTTCACACTGCATACACTATACACACACTGCATACACTATACATACACTGCATCTGCATACACTACACACATACACTATACACACACTGCATACACTATACACACACTGCATGCACTATACACACACTGCATACACACTGCACACTGCATACACTATACACACACTGCATGCACTATACACATACTGCATACACAATACACACTGCATACACACTGCATACACTATACACACACTGCATCTGCATACACTACACACATTCACTATACACACACTGCATCTGCATACACTACACCCATACACTATACACACACTGCATACACTATACATACACTGCATACACTATACACACTGCATACACTATACACACACTCCATACACTATACACGATACACACTGCATACACTATACACACACTCCATACACTATACACACTGCATACACTATACACACTGCATACACTATACACACTGCATACACTATACACACACACTATACACACACTCCATACACTATACACACTCCATACAGTATACACACACTGCATACACTATACAAGCACACACACTGCATTCACTACGCAAACACACTGCATTCACTACCCAAACACACTGCATTCACTATGCAAACACACTTATACATGTGTATCTGTATGTCTGTGTATCTGTTTGTGTGTCTGTGTATCTGTATGTATGTGTCTATCTGTATGTGTGCCTGTGTGTCTCTCTCTGTGTGTCTGTATGTGTGTTTGTATCTGTATGTGTCAGTATTTGTCTGTGTTTCTATGTAACTGCATGTGTGTACCTATGTGTCTGTTTATCTGTATGTGTACCAGTGTGTGTATATGTGAGTATATGTGTATATGTGCATTCATCTCAGCATTTCATCTACACTACACAAATACAATCCAAATGTCAACACTACATAAAAACACACCACCATATTCAAAAACCACACTACAGAAAAATGCACGCCTGCATTCAAATGCCAGTACGTGCAAACACACCCGTACATTCACTTACACATACTCCATACAAAAACATGCTTACATTAAAAATATACAAACACTGCTCAGTGCTAAATACATTTAAAAAAATTTGTGGTTGTTTTTTACATTTTAGTTGAGGGAGGGTGGAGGGGGGTGCCAAATAAAGGATCCGCCCCGGGTGCCAAATGCTCCAGGTACGCCCCTGGTATAGGGACACTGCATACTGACCACTTTAATGAGCTGAAGTGGTCTGGGTGCCTATATTGTCTTTAAGGCCCACAATAGCTAAACTTGAAAATATCTCTCACCCAGCTATGCTTCAAATTAAGCTATTTTAGTACATAACAATGTTTGTTTTTTCTTAATAGAAAAACAAGTTCTATAGTTGTAATTGTTATTTATTGACAGGTCAAAAGGAATATACCACCAGATAAGTATGCTAACAGGGCCAACTATCGTAGATTAACCAGGTAATTGGATTTTTACTTCCAGTGATTTATAGCTCTGTAATTTATTATTGTTGGCTTTTTATGCTTATAAGCCACCTCCATTATCACAATCCGAGTAATCATCGCTAATTGGAATAGACATAGTGGAACCACAACTGACGACAAACACAGACAAAAAAGGCAAAACTCAGGGAGAGATGATGTGCTAGTAAGAATCATACAGTGTTTGCTTGATTTGTGCACGTAAGTACCCAGTTCATTTGAGTGACATTACTAATTATTTACTGAGAAACATTGCTTTCTGTTTAATCAGTTATCACATCCTCGATTACGGTCAGAGCTTCTTGAACACTTGTAGTTTCCTTTGATGACAAGAAGAAGACTGACAGCAGTAGAAAAACTGTAATGTTTCTAGCACTAATTTAATGAATGTTAGTGAGTTTTGTGAATTAACTGCCTAAAGCATAGATTTTGTTTAAAACTGAAAGCATACACAAAGAAAATATAAAAAAATGGTTTGTCACCGCCAATTTTACCATTTATCCTTAGTCGTAACATCACATTTGTAGATGAATTGCTTCCTTTCACATTTAGGTCAGACGTGTCTCTTCCGATCTGTTATAAATTAATATCCTTCCATCTGTATTTGAAATATGTTACATGAACTCAGCTCTTGACTGCCCTGATGTATCTAGTTTGAAGAGTGGTCCCATGCCCCACGAAAGATAGAATGTCACTGCTACTGAGCTGTCAAATTTGCCATCTGCTAAGGAGGGGCACCTGCCAATGATTGGGTGAATGGTATCACACTGTAATTTTGACAATTATTTGTAGAAATGAATTAAACTCCAGTTTAAAACAAAGATCTAAATATTTCCTCCTGTGTCTGAAGTGCTGTGGTTAGCTTGTTATATTACCCTAACAAAACTCAAACAATGATATAAGAAAAACGATAGAAAGACGAAAAAAAGAAAATACTTTAATATGTTGTTCTTTAATTACTTAACATTTTTTTTCCTGGAACATTAATACAATGTTTTGAGAATTTGTAGAAAATTCTGCTGTTTAATGTGCAACTGACACACCAGGATTTTTATATTATGATTACTTATCCCTGTAGTCAACACATATGTATTTATGAGGTAGTTAACATTAAATTAAGTTTAGAAACCACTACTCTTTTACTTGCAGATTACCTGCATCTATCTCAGCTTTCTGTCATTCACTGGTACAAGCTCCGAGCAGTCCATAAAAGAAAAGTTTGGGCACATCAGAGCTCATAAGCAGGCGCATATATTAAGACAAAAGTATACAGTGCAATGTTTCAACCAAACAGTGGGTTTTTGTCAGTTGGTCAGCTCTGTATGGATTGCTGCAAATGACTATGGGTAGCACTCCCAAGTTGGTCCGTTATGTTGGAGAGTAAAGACTTCTCAGTCAACCCCAGGTGGGGAGCCAAAGGGTCAGATGACTGATTTAAATTTGAAGTTCCAAGAAACATGTCAAATCTACATTTAATGCATGCCTCGTCCCCAAGTGCAATGTTATATCCATGAGATAATGTTATATACAAATATAAAGACTTTTTTGCACTAACATTTAGCAGAATTATAACATTTCCTGTGAAAAGAGATTTTATGTGGTTGGAAAAACACAAATAAAAGTATAACAATAAATGTGGCCAGAATGTATGATAAAGTGACTGTACCAAACAACTCAAAATATGTCATTTGGAGTAATCTTGTTAGCCTATTTTATAAAATGATATGCCACAATGGTGGGAATTCTATGACTCAGGCTGCTATACTGTCTCAAAGTCGACGTAGGTTCAGAAAATCACTTTGTCAAATTTTCAGACATGAAGAATGAAGTGGTCATGTTGCATGTTTTGCCCTGTAACTGTTGTACTTGTGAGACATTGCTGATCATGTATATGAGTGTTTTAGAGCAGTGAACTGTATAATGTGTATCATGTGTGCAAAAAACAAAATGTGAACACTAACTTCGGATTGGTTTTGCAAGTATATACTAAAAAGATCAGACATACCCTATATTGAATACTCTGGGATATCTAATTTCGGGAATGGTATGCCATGATAGGGGTAGTTCTCATTCCTGGGCTGTCATACAATCTCAAAGGCAACATAGGCCCAGCAAACTTATCTGGCAAATTTCGATGTGTAAAAAATCAAATGGGCAAGCCCTGTAGTTGACCCTGTAACTTTCCAAAACTCCATAACACTTATACATAACTGGTACTTTTGTATTCAAGAGATATTGCTGAATACAAATACGAATGTTTTAAAGCAGTGAACTGTACAATGATAATTATATTATCAGTGAAATTACTGTTTTTATTTAAAAAAATGCAAAAAAATAAGAAATTTACATCAATTTAGGCCAGGGTTTTTGACTAAATGGCTACAAAAACCTTTGGACATACCACATTTTGAATACCCTGGGTTGTCTACTTTTGGGGACTGGACTGTTTTGGCCATGTTGTACATTAAAGGACCACTACAGTGCCAGGAAAAAAACTTGTTTTCCTGGCACTATGTAGTCCTTAGGTCCCCCCACCCTCATGGCCCCCCTCCCGCTGGGCTGAAGGGGTTAAAACACCTTCAGCCACTTACCTTAATCCAGCACTGGGCTCCCTCGGCACAAGTGACCTCTCCTCCCCCTCTGATGTTGGCTACCGAGTGGAGCCGAATGCCCATGCGCAGCCAGAGCCGCTGGCTCATTAAAAACGCCCATACGAAAGTATTACTCAATGCTTTCCTATTGACATCAGCGTCTTCTCACTGTGATTTTTACAGTGAGAATCGGGGAAGCGGCCTTTAGTGGCTGTAAGTAAGACAGCCACTAGAGGCTGGATTAACCCTGCAGTGTAAACATAGCAGCTTCTCATTGAGCTGAAGTGGCTTGGGTGTCTATAGTGGTCCTTGAAGGACCAGTGTTGTTTTAACACTTTTGTGGTGTTTGTGTTTAGCTGTAATTTTCCTATCTCTCATTTACTGATCCCATAAAACTTATATATTTATTTTTTTCCAGGACAAGAAGGGCTTTCTTTACCTACCATTATTTGTATCATGATATATAATTTATTTAAAAAAAAAAAAAGAAATATTGTGAAAAACATGTTTTTTGACTTTTACTTGAAAAATCGTTTACTTATCTACAAAAGCTAATGAAAAAAAACCTGCTAAATAGATTCAAAATGTTGTCCTGAGTTTAAAAACACCCAGTGTTTACGTGTTTTTTTGCTTTTTTTTTCCAAGTTATAGGGTTATAAGTACAAGTTGGAAATTGCTGTTTCAAAATATATATTTTTAAAATGTATCAATAGTGACATTGTAACACTGGTATCTGTCATAAATCTCTGAATCACACCTCACATGTGCATATTTTTGAAAGTAGACAACCCAGGGTATTCAATATGAGGTATGTCTAGTCTTTTTTAGTAGCCACTTAGTCACAAACACTGGCCAAAGTTAGCGTTTATATTTGTTTGTGTGTTAAAAATTCAAAAAACAATTATGAACTCTAACTTTGGCTACTAAAAAAGACTGAACATGCCTCATTTGCAATACCTTGGGTTGTCTTCTCTAGGGGTAATTCTCATTCCTGGGCTACCATACACTCTCAAAGGCAACATAATCAACCTGGCAAATTTCAATGTAAAAAAAAAAAGGAAAATCAAGCCTTATATTTGGCCTTGTAACTTTCAAAAACACTATACAACCTGAACATGTGGGGTACTGTTATACTCGAGAGACTTCTCTGACAGCCACTAGAGGTGCTTCCATGATTTACACTGAGTAAATCGCACTTATTTGACGTTGGACATCCTTATGGAATCCAGTTTCAAATAAGATTCCCATAGGAAAGCATTGAGTTAAGCTTTCCTATGGGCGGGTTTGAATATGTCCGCCTCTGGCCGTCCATATGCATTTAGCGCCACTCGGGAGCTGACGTGAATGAGAGGTCACAAGCACTGAAGGAGCCCGGCGCAGGATTAAGGAAAGTGGCCGAAGGGGGTTTAACCCTTTCAGCGTCGAGTGATGGGGGCCCCCGAGGGAGGGGGCACTCCAAGAGCCTATAGTGCCAGGAAAACAGGTTTGTTTTCCTGGCACTATAGGATCCCTTTAATATGAAATGGGTAAATTATGGTTGAACAAATATATAGATCAAATTATTGGTTTTGTTTTAGTTCAGAACTTGGACAATTGCCAAGGTTAAGGGGGAAAGGACAGTGCACCTAGACCACTTCAGTGAGATGAAGTGGCATGGGTGCCTCTAGTGTCCTATTAAGAACATGAGTAGCAAATAAACCACAACTGCCAGTGTGGTTAAGCTTAATTACACTTGCACATACAAATCTGTTTATTGGTGAGCATATGTGGTGACATGATGCTAAACACCTTTAGTGAGATTTGTTATTACATGTGCTAAATGCACAGGTTCTAGGTGACAGCTTGAAATTAACCATTCTTCTCATTAACTGAAATACAAGAACAGGTATTTCTAGGAAAAATTTAGAAAATGAAATGGAGAACAGTGTCATCCATAATAAGCTTAACAGAATACTTTCATAATTAGAACACATCTTATCAATTCAAAATGATCAAACCAATGCCTGAAATTATGCTGTCTTCACGTCAAACTTTGTCTCTATCTTTTTTTTTTCTCTCTTTGGGCAGGTTAAATCTAAACTAAAAGTATCAAAAGAATACAGAGAGTATAACATTTCTAGCATGGTATAGTGATTCTGCTACCAAGAGTCCCATGCCCTCATCCCACAGTAAGTAGTCAAACAATTTGAAATTTAGAGCTTGGCTTTGGACGATCAGTGGGCTCATGTAGGTGTCAAGCTATTCAAAAATGGTTTGACATTTTACCTTGGGGTAGTGCCTGGATGAACAAAAAAACTGCAGAACCTTTTACTCTTACTAGCACAGCATATATTCAGTTCAATGGTTACAGGGTCCAGGGTATTCCTAGATTTTGCATATAAATACATTAATGGGTGTTCATGTAATAAGTGAGTCCATCTAGCTAAAAGAAAGAGAACCATAAGTGGAGGCAGACAGAGTAGAAGAGGAGAGAGCCCAGAGCAAACACCTTGCAGCCAGATATGGTCTACAGGAAATTAAAATCTGTAAATTATGTCTTCTGTGTATTTTTGCCATGTGTGTATATCTGTGTCAGTGTGTGTGTGTATCTGTTTCAGGGTGTGTGTGTGTATCTGTTTGTGGGTCAGTATGTATGTGTATCTGCGTCAGAACATGTGTAGCTGTGTCAGAATCTCTATGTATTTGCGTGTGCCAGTGTTCATGTGTATCTGTGTCAGAATGTGTATTTATATGTGTGTGCCAGTGTGCATGTGTATCTGCGTCAGAATGTCTATGTGTCTGTGTGTGCCAGTGTTCATGTGTATCTGTGTCAGAATGTCTATGTATCTGTGTGTGCCAGTGTTCATGTGTATCTGTGTCAGTATATGAGTGTGCAGCAATGTATATGTATATGTCCATACATTTACTTTATATATTATACAACTAAGATTACACTATTTAGAAATTGATAGTCTTAAAGACACAGTGCACCTTTATCTGTTTTTGATATGTCCATGCATACTATTACTTAAAAACATTTCTATACACAAATATATCCCTGAAGTCAAACACCAACATCTCACACAAAAAGAACACTTGCATTCAAATACCAACACTACATACTAAATCACTGCTTCATTCAAACACTAAACACATCATATCCCTGCATTCAAACTCCAACACTACTTACAAATGGACACCCGTGTTCAGACACCAACATTACATACAAATGCAACAGTGCATACAAATAGACTTCAACATTCACACACACATATGCTTCATAAAAACAAATGCTTGCATTCAAACACACAAACATTTCTCACAAATGCAACCCTGCCAGGATGGATAAATGGTAGATCTCCAGCTGGGATAGCATAATGGGAGTTGCATGACAGTTGAAGATTTATTGTTTGGCCACCCTAGACAGGGCCCTAAATATTTCTGGCACCAGGGCCCTCTATACAATTCTGCCACTGATACAACATTGCGTGCAAGATGTTGACAAAAACTTTATTTTCCCAATTGATTCTTATTTTGTATAATGTCTGAATTAAAACTGTTATAGGAATGCACTTATATCTTACAACTAATTACAGACATTTTCACACATTTTTTTAACACCACAATGTTTCATTCGACATGTGTTTAATTTGCAGCCAGACAGTTTTGCATTTTTGGACAATGTGTAATAAATCATTTAAAAAATAAAACTTAACAAACATATATTTGCTTTCCAAGCTGCTTGAAATGTATCTTCACATTTTCATATTAAATCCTATATATAGAATACTTTACGTCTAGAATATGCAACAGTGGATATATATGTTAAATAAACTGACTACAACCATTTGAGTAAAGATAGTATAATTATCTCCCCAAGAATGTGATCCAGAGAGTTCTCATATATTACACATTAAGAGAGGTTTATCAAGGCAAAATAGGTGCTATTCTAGGGCAAAGAGAAAAATAAGAAGCAATCACACACACACACACACACACATATATATATTTGTGGTCATAATTTAATAGTAATGTGACAATAGAAGGAGTGGTAAGTTGGTAGTGTTGTTCCGATACCAACGTCTTGGTAGGCCTGTATAAAGAGGGCCAAAAAGGTATCGTGAAAATGTTTTCACATTTTTAGCATGCTTGCAAAGATAAACTTGAATGATTCCCGGTGCTCTTATTCATGAAGTGGAATCTAAGTATTGAATACAGGCATTACCATCTATTCAATTTAATGATGTGGACTGGGATGAGTAAATGCCCTTGAAGTTACTGCAACAGAGTGGAAGATGGAAGCTGTTGCGTGTGTGTGTATGCGCGTATTTAGTATTAACAGGGGTTCAGTTATTGTCTGTCAGGAATAGTGATATTGTGGTTGCTTGGTCTAGTTAGTTTGGAAATCTTTAAGGGTGAGAATGTAGGGGTCAATGTGTTTGACAAGGTCGGAGTTGACTTCATATTGGTGTACCACTGTGATTTCTCTGGGCCTCGAGAAACTGTAGAAGGCAATGTAAATGCTGGGATTTTGGTGGAATGTATGTTGATGGTGGGTGTAACTTGTAAATTGTTGAAATTGAGATCGGGATAGTGCATCTGCTCTGATGTTATCCCTCTCCTAGACCAGCGTCTGAACCTAAAGGTTGGTTTTCTGTCCCCGTACAGGGGCTTGATACATATTGCATTTGACCGTAATGGTTAACATACATATCTTGGTATCTAAGATGGTCTCTCAGAGAGAAACCTGGAAAGTACACACCTACAAAGATAGGACAACCAGATTACCATGAAGCTTGAATAGCTAATAGGGAAAGTGGAAAGAATTGGGTAACTCCACTTATCCTTAGTAATAGATAATGTGCATATTTTGATTGTAAAGGAAGATCCTGACTCTGACCTATGAGTAATATCTTATTTATGTAAAAGGAACAACGTACGAGAATACAGTATAACAGTGAGAATTAGGGAGAACAAGTGAGGTACTTCTACACAAATGTAACAGACAACGTGAGAGAAGTCAATTCCCCTTAGACAGCGCAGAGCATTAATGAGCATGAATCATAAATTGATGAAAACGGTTGAATGTATACGTAGGGTGGACCATGCGTGATTCAAGTATTAAGAGCCAAGCCTCTTGACTTCCCGTGAATAAGTAACTAAACCTGTGGGTTTTTTAGTGAGTACCCGATAGGGGTGATAAGGCTGAGTGATACCTTGATCGATAGAAACTAACCTGTCAAGATAAGTGTAGAGGCAATGAAGGACTACTTACCTTTAATATGAATAGTATTGAGCAGCGATACTTAGTGACAACGACTAAGGGTCCGATTTAAAATACCTTATAAATGCAGGAGGAATACATTGTACATTGAAAAGCTGGAATCTACCGAACATGTGAGACATACGAGGCCTAAGGTAAAATTGTTGTAAACATATGAGTGACAAGCCAATAAATACTTTGCAAACAATTTAGAGGTTAATACAGTAGTCGACTGGGGTAACACTGTTGAAAAAGGAAGATTAGTATAAACAACTAGAATTAAACCAGGTGTCATGCATACGCTTAACAGAATATAATGTGAAATTAAAACCTTACAGCATTGTGTCATATGTAAAATTCTAATAATGATGAAACTCTAGGATGTATGTGAATTATGAACCTGTGACGTGACCACGCTTGTTGGCAGGTAATTGCCTGTTACTTAGGCCTGTGTTGGCCTTATATAAATTTGGGATAGACCGGAGACAGATAAGTGATATAAGTAGCAAGTGATGAACCTAGCGAGGGCAAAGTTGATAACCAACTTATATATGGAAAATTAACTAATAGTAGAATAGTTTGAGAACCAGGAGAGTAGTGATATTGAAGAAAACAGAAATTGTGTAGGTAATTAAAAACGGTATCAACAAGAACATATGATGACATAAAATGTGGACAGATAAGTTCAGCAGTATTAAAATCATGCTAAAAATGTATTGGAAGTAAACCAATAACTAAAACAAATAACTAAAACCAAAGTAAAAACCTGATTTAGCACATAAGCCCTATGACATAGAAACATAGAAACAATTTTAAATACTCTCATTAGGTCCCTGGCCTTATCTTATAGTTAGGATAGCCTATGCTTATCCCATGCATGCTTCAACTCCTTCACTGTGTTAACCTCTATTCCATGCATCCTCTACCCTCTCAGTAAAGTAATACTTCCTGATATTATTTTTAAACTTTTGCCCCTATAATTTAAGACTGTCCTCTTGTTGTGGTAGCTTTTCTTCTTTTAAATATAGTCTCCTCCTTTACTGTGTTGAAAAACTTTATGTATTTAGTTTTTAGTTTTTAGTTTTTTTTTATGTATTTAGTTTTTAGTATTTAGTTTCCCGTCTCATCTTTCCTTCAAACTATACATGTTAAGATCCTTTAACCTTTCCTTGTAAGTTTTATCCTGTAATCCATGAACCAGTTTAGTAGCCCTTCTCTGAAATTTCTCTAAAGTATCAATATCCTTCTGGAGATACGAGCACTTCTCTCTTTCTACTGCTATACATCTCCTTGTACAACCAAGCATTCAGCTAGCATTTCCTGCTGCTGTATTACATTGTCTGCCTACCTTTAAGTCATCGGAAATAATTACCCCTAAATTCCTTTCCTCAGATGTTGAGGTTAGGAGTCTATCAAATATTCTATACTCTGCCATTGGGTTTTTATGTCCAAGATGCATTATCTCGCACTTATCCACAATAAATGTCAGTTGCCACAGCACTGACCATTTTTCGAGTTTACTTAAATCATTTGCCATTTGGTTTATCCCTCCTGGAACATCGACGCTGTTACATATTTTTGTATCATCAGCAAAGACATACCTTACCATCAAGACCTTCTACAATATCAGTAATACAAATACTAAAGAGAATGGGTCCAAGTACAGATCCCTGAGGTACCCCACTGGTAACAAGTCCTTGCTTCAAATATATTCCATTGACTACAACCCTCTGTTGTCTGTCACTCAGCCACTGCCTAACCCATTTAACAATATTGGAATCCAAACTTAAAGATTGCAGTTTATTGATGAGCCTTCTATGTGCGACAGTGTCAAAACCCTTACTGAAATCTAAGTAAGCAACGTCTACTGCACCACCCTGATCTACTAATTTAGTTACCCAATCAAAAAAATCAATAAGATTAGTTTGGCATGACCTCCCTGAAGTAAAAACTTTGAGTGTATTCCATCAGGCCCCATTGACTTATTTGTCTTTACTTTTGACAGTTGAAATAGAACCTCTTTCTCTTTACACTCACATGTAACAAATGACTCATTTGTCCTTTTTCCTTAATTTTCATCTGTAAATGCTGAACACAAATATGCATTGAGGCAGTCAGCTAGACCTTTATCCTCTTCTATATACCTTCCTTCTTTTGTTTTTAATCTAACTAATATTTGTTTTACTTTCCTTTTCTCATTTATGTATCTAAAAATGTTTTGTCCCGCTTTTTTTACTGACTCATTTACACACATTCTAATTTTAGTAAAGTCTGTTTTTCTTAAGTCTAAAACTTTTTAGTTTTTGTGTGGTGTAACTCAGTCACTGTTCTTATATTAAACCACACTGACTGGTGATCACTGGATCCTAAACTTTCACCTACATTAATATCTGATACCAAATCTCCATTTGTTAACACTAAATCTAGTATGGCCTCCTTACGAGTTGGCTTCTTAATTACTTGTTTTAGAGATAGTCCCAGTAAGGAGGGACTTACATTTAATGTGTACAGTGAATGTTTATACCAGTTAATGTTGTTTAACCGCATGTATAGGACCAAGTTTGAGTCTGACATAAATTTATACAGTCAGTTGCGACACCTAGCCATTTAGGGAACTAAATAGAATTGCGTATGATAAGAGACGATATGGCCTAGAGAGGACCTAGTACCGTAAGTGGAAAGAGGCATCGCGGTCATGCTATGAATGATTGTACTAGTAATGAAATTTTTTGCATAACCAGCAGTTAAATAAGCCGCGGTTGGTCTGACACTGCGGCTTCCATTAGGTACCATGGGGGAAGGCTGTTGATTACTAGAGTGAGTTAACAAGATTACGTGCATGAGCCACTCTAGGGCATGACCAGCTTGGTCGGGGTATATGCAGTTTGGTTAATGACTCTTGAACTGGAAGTAGATTTTTTTTTTACATTTTGCACCATGACTTGAAAAAAATGTGATAATTGTGCAATGATCAAATTTGTAGAGTTCCGCCTTTCCAGCTGCGGTGCCTTCATGACTTAGCTTAACTGCGAAATTTAAGAAAGTTCCAGAGCTCAGGGCCTTGAGAGAAATAGGGACAAGGGATTCTGCTGGGGAACCAGGGTTGCTATGATTGGAGTGTCATTTAGAGATAGATCATCACCTGGAACTAATTACTGCAACATCCAATAAGGAAATTAATAATGAGTTAACCATGCAAATTGATAATATCCCTAAGTAGAACTGGCCTGCTAACTTGTGCCGTTAAGCAAAAAAATTAATAACGCCTTGATAGGTGAGGCCCTGCTAGTTGCCTTGTGGGTTCTTAGCCACATTGCGTTGTAGCAGGGTGTTGGCCTATCAGTGATGGTAAAAGAGTAAAATACGTGTGACCGTGACATGTGAGGCCCTGACTATGACCCTGCAGAAAGGTATGCAAGGCACTAACTATGAGTGGGGTCGCTGGGCAAAAGCATGACAGAAAATCAAATTCCCATTGGTTATTGATAGTGAGGAATTTTCTCTGTCAGGAATTTTCCCTTGCCATGGTCTTTTGTATCAGTTTGCAAATCTTTGTATTTCTCCTTCTCCCCAAACTATATGGTGAGGAACCCCAATGAACGAGACAAGACAATGCAAGGTTCAAAGTGACTTCTGACGTTTAATGGGCTGTGTAACAGGTTACATTCAGCAGGAAACCGGGGTGGTCTTTACAAGCATTACCCAATCCTAATAAAATCATCTATCTTATTTTAACATCTTAACCTACAGCAAGCTTGCAGGTGTATCTTCATGCTCAGGCCTTGCTCAAAGCAAATTATCACTATAACTAAGCACTTAAAATTAATATGCATATGCATTTAGAATTAAAGATATTTACTACGCAGTTCTAAATTACACATTACTATGCAGCTATGATCAAAGGGAAAAACACGAAATAAGGCCAACAGCAGAAGAATACATGATATAACACTAACACGTGTTACACGATGTTCCATAGCTCTTGTCTAGGGTTATATTCACTAAGCATTGGATATAGACAAAGTATATTATTTCAAATAGCTGACATGCTCCAAGTTAGCCAATTTTAAACAGACTGAACATCCTGTCATCTGCAGCTTGAGCCTTGGGTCAGTATAGGCAAAGTGTATTATTCCCAACAGATATCTTGAAATGTAAAGGAACTTATTTAATATTGAATTGTGTAAAATATGATCAAATGCGTATGGAGGACCTTGCGCGGGTCAGGTGTGAAGAGACTAGCCTCTTGTTAATGTAAGGGTTTTAAATTGTTTTCGGTGATCGTAAGGAAGGCAGAGTGAGGCCTTGAATTTTAATATGAAAATTTGATTTGAAAAAACTTAATGTTTCAATACCTGAAAAATTCTAAAACTCAGAGAGAAACTTTTGTTTACCGTATCCTTTAGTAGACATGCTAATGGCCATTACCTGAATCGTATTTGCAATGATTGACGTAGACATGTTTGATTGGTAGCCAATGTATTTGAACGTACCTAATGTTAGTTTAACACCAAATGACGTTTAAAAAACACTGTTACTGTAACAGAAGGATGAACAGTACAACAATCTGTTTTGTTACTGAAATTAATGAGTTTACTTGAACAGATTATACCTAAAAGATTAGATTTTAAGAAAGGATATTAACCACCACATGGTTTAATTTGAAACTGGATAAAAAGTAAAACCCACGAATGGCTTGCCAAAGTAATGGACAGTAAACCCATTCATGAATTACCAGCGGGATTAGCAATTTGTAAGGGAACACTTAAATTAACCTAATAATTCCTGACACATAACGGTTTGTAAGCATACATAGTTCTATGTTTAATTGTATGCATTTCTGATTTACATACATGTGATTTTAAACTGTTTTATAAATAACACAATAAGGTGGATTTCCAATTTCTAGACATAAATCCAATTTGAGGTATTTTCTTTATTTCTGTACTCGTGTTTCGAATAGAAAATCCACAAACTGTAAACCCCTTCAAATATATTACAGTATAAAAGACAAAGTCTGTAAGTGAGAGAAAATTCCCCCGGGGGTCGTCTTGGTTATAGGGTAAATGAAGGGGCTTCGACCCAAATATATATGAGAGAATAAGTGAATCATGACCTGCTCCAAAAGAGGCAGCTAGGTACCGAAACAGATCACCCAGAATAAGTATGTTAAAGTAATCAACAACAGTTAAAATTCTTAAAGAAGCAATTATTTAACTTTATTAGTTCACATCTGTGACAAAACAAATAGGTGTATATAAAGGTCAAAGTGTGAAAACAAAAAAAAGAAAAGAGTAAAATTGGGAAGATATTAGAGATGTTAATTTAACGGTAATGGACAGTCTTTTATATGTATCTAAGTAGTTAACAATGTTACAAAACTTCTTATTTAACCCCTTAAGGACCGGACTGTTTTTGCGATGTTGTACATTTGTGACCAGGCATCATTTTACACTTTTGTGGTGTTTGTGTTTAGCTGTAATTTTCATCTCTCTCATTTACTGTTCCCATACAAATTATATATAATTATTTTTCAGGACAAAAAGGGCTTTCTTTACATACCATTATTTATATAATCTCAAGTAATTTAATTTTAAAAAAATGAAAAAATATGATGATAAATTTAAAAAAATATTTATTTTTTACTTTTACTCATCTACAAAAGCGAATGAAAAATCTGCTAAATAGATTCAAAATTTTGTCCTGAGTTTAAAAATACCCAGTGTTTACATGCTTTTTTTTGCTTTTTTGCATGTTATAGGGCTATAAGTGCAAGTACGATATTGCGGTTTCAAAACATACATTTTTAAAATGTATCAATAGTGACATTACAACACTATTATCTGTCATAAATCTCTGAATAACACCCCACATGTACATATTTT
Organism: Pelobates cultripes; assembly: GCA_933207985.1. NCBI lineage: Eukaryota > Metazoa > Chordata > Amphibia > Anura > Pelobatidae > Pelobates > Pelobates cultripes. The sequence goes on from OW240915.1 coordinate 318,446,484, forward strand.
TTTTTTAAAAGTAGACAACCCAGGGTATTCAATATGTGGTATGTCCAGACTTTTTTAGTAGCCACTTAGTTGCAAACACTGGCCAAAGTTAGCGTTCATATTTGTTTGTGTGTGAAAAAAGTAAAAAACTAAACTGAACACTAATTTTGGCCAGTGTTTGTGACTAAATGATTACTGAAAAAAGACTGGACATACCCCATTTGCAATACCTTGGGATGTCTTCTTTTGCAAATGGTATGCCATCATGGGGGTAATTCTCATTCATGGGCTACCATACACTCTCAAAGCTAACGTAACCAACATGGCCATTTTCAATGTAAAAATATTTGACCCATATATTTGACCCTGTATCTTTCCAAAACGCTGTAAAACCTGTAGGTGGGGGGTGCTGCTATACTCAGAAGACTTTGCTGAAAACAAATATTAGTGTTCCAAAACAGGAACATGTATCACAACAATTATATCATCAGTAAAAGTGCTGTTTGTGTGTGAAAAATGCAAAAAAAGTCACTTTCACTGACAATATCATCGCTGTGATATGTTTTACTGTTTTGAATCACTAATATTTGTTTTCAGCGAAGTCTCCCGAGTAAAACAGTACCCCCCATGTACAGGTTTTAGGGTGTCATAGAATGTTACAGGGTAAAATACAGTGCTAGCAAATTAAATTCTCTGGACTTTCGGCATGGGTTGGCAGGCAGGTCCCTCAAATTACATTCAAAAAAATTACTTAATTATGTAAAAATATTACATGAATACGCATGTAGAATTTAAATATATATGCATATTCATAGACATAGAATGCATAGACGCAGCATGTCTATGGTATTGCGTGCTGAGCGTCGAGAAATGTGGGCGTCATCTTGGACCGGTCGCCGCTCTACTCAAGCTATTGAAGAACCCTTGGAAAGTCCATCTCACAAAAGGTAAGTGAAGAACTTGGGGCACTTATAGTCCTTAATACCCTTACCCCTAGTCCTTAATACCCCTACTAACGCAATGCAGCATCTAGGTATTCTATGTCTATGTGCATATTTATATATTTGAAGTCTACATGTATATTTATATAAATATTTATGTAATTTTGTTTGTGGACACGTATATTTCGTATTATTTTTATTTATTTATATATACATAGATATATATATATATATATATATATATACAATTTCATTCTAAGTGTATTTTGATATAAATATATATATATATATATATATATATTAATATCAAAATACAGTTAGAATAAAATTTCATATAGATATATATTTTTTTAAATATTATTATTTTTACATTATTTTTATTTAACTTAAATTACTTACTATTTGTATTTTATAATAATATATATACAATATATATTTATTATATATTAAATATGTATATATAAGTGTGTAATTTAATTATAATTGTATTTTATATTAATATATGTACATATTAATATAAAAATACACTTAGTATGACATTATATATATGATATATAGACAAATATTATATAGATATAATATATGTCTATGTATCACACACACACACATATATATATATATATACACATATATAATTATAATTTTTTTTATTAACATTAAGAGTTATTTTTTTTTTTACACTAGTAGGGAGACTGCTTATCAGCACAGACAGTCCCCCTGCAGGCAGACACTAGGACACCTATTGTGACTATGTGATCACTCTGTTGAGCGATCACATGGCCACAGGGGTCCTAATCCGCCATGGGGATACTGTCTGGGCTGCAGGCAGTCTCCCCACACCGTGAGTACCGCCAATCGCCGCCGGGGGAACGACGGCGATCGGGTAAGTACATCTTACCGTTAGGACGGTTCAGGACCACCAGCGGTCAGCAATGCAAAAATGCCGATGCTGGTCCTGAACCATCCTCGGTCCTTAAGGGGTAAAGTTGCATTATAAAGGTAGCGAGTTAAGTGTCAAACTAATATTGCAATTGAATAGTAACAATCCAGGATGATTAGAAAGGGATATATAGGTACACAGTGGCTAGATATATAGTCCAACTGTATATCAGATAAGCAGAAAAATATGGACACTCTTAGATATATTACCTAGTCTTTAGAGAATTTAGGGCTTTCTGTTTCATAGTGGGTAGTTTGGTGATTATATCTAGAAATGATATGCTGCAAGTTTCTTTCAAATCAAACTGGGAGACTAGCAGCATACTAGTTTTTCATCAGGAGGTGAATGACGGTAGACAGGGGTATAGATAGTAATACAAATACCACTAATATTACTGGAAACAAAGCAAAAATCTATTAAAGTATATCGGGTCTTACAGATCTCAATTATAAAACGAATGTCGCTGAATTCATACGCCTGGGACAAGTGTTCTGCAGTACATCTCAAGCTTGAAAAACTTAAAGCTAAGAAAATAGCAGCAATAGAGAAAAGATATCCCAATTATGGCATATGGAAGAGTATTCCAGTATATAAAGTTAATAGTATAGATTAGAGTAAAAAAAATATATTTCTAGGACATTCGGTTCCCATTAAATCCACCTCTTAGGCTGTTACAAATCTAGTCTTTACTAGTTTACAAAGCAGCTTCCAGATAGCAGCTTCCAGACAGAATGGAACTAGTCTTTCAAATGACCTGAAAAAAACTGGAAAATGTACACCCTAGCTGTGGTAGAAAGTTGATGGAGATTGAATGGAGGTATAAAAGGTAATTATAGAGAAGTTAGTCCCTAGCATTAAATTGCCAAAATGTCCACCTCACAAGCTGATCAAACACTAGTCTGTACTAGCCCTGAATTGCTGCTTCGTGGCAGCCCCTATTCTAATATACTTCTCGAAAACATTCTAGATAATATTTCATAAAGTGGATATTAATCATAGAAGCATCTGCCAGATACTAAATGAAAATAAAGCTGAATAGTAGATAAGTGCCTCACATACTAACACTTCCCAAATTAAAAAACGAAAGCATGCGCTCAACGCACGTTTCAGCGCTCAGACAGCTCCCATCTCAAGAGCAAAGCTTGTGATCACTTCGCACCACTTTTTAAAGGGATTGTAAACCCGTCCCCCATTTGACGTCATCCATCATTTCGGTGAGGCGTTGAGGTAGTCAATATTCAAAATAGCGCAGTTGATTGGATCATTTTTTCAGGGATGGAAATAAACAGAGGAATTACCTTTTATTACAGATCGCCCTGTAACCCTTAGTTCCCTGAATTTAGAGATCTATGTTATTCATTTCAATTATGTAAATTATGTTGCTTATTGTGTTTAATCGACTAAACTGATCTGACTCTTGGTATTGGTTAAATCATATGTGGAAGGGTCCTCTACTTGTAATATAAATGTGTTTTTTTATTTATTTAAAAAGAAAATCTCCCTTAAAGGAAATTAGACACTGTTTCTATAGAAGTACAGTTTCCATGATATAGGAGAGTTCAAGTTGGTAATTTACATGTAAGATCAAGCTATTAACTTATTGTTTTCCGCAACTGATGAGAAGAAATAATTAGTTTAAACCATATGTGCAAGGGTCCTCTATCTTTAATATAGATATGGTTTTTGAATTATTTAAAGTGAAACTCTACCTTAGAGGTGATTAAACATTGTTTCTAAAAAAGCACAGTTTCCGGTAAATAGGCGAGTACAAATAGGCAATTTATATGCAAGATCAAGCCACTGAATTATAATTTTCCACAACTGAAGAAAATAACTAAATTAAAGTTCAATAGAGTGGGATTAGCCATATATTGTATGGAGTTATTTTTCCCAATACCAAGGGTCAAATGAAGTTGGATTAAGAATTAGAAGACAACATCAAGTATGTCTGCCAAGTTATCACATTTCAAATGAAGGGTGCAGAGGAAAAGCCCTCATTTAGGCCTTTTGGGTGAAGAGATTTTAACCTGTAAATCCAAAAGCATTCAAATTGTTTGAGAAATCTATCATAGTCTCCTCTTCTTTGGTCATGTCAGACCAATTCCAGTACATAGAAACAAAGTCCTTTAGAATCCATTGAATGGAATTCCTTCATGTGCTTTGATCCTTTTGTTTGAAGGGTCGAAAGATTTTTCCAACATACTTCATGTCACATTCACAGGTGAGTAAATATACTAGCCCTGAAGTGTTGCAATTAAAGAATGATTAGATTTTAAAAGAATGTTGCCCTTCACTGTCCAAAACTGTCTTTGAATCCCATCTTATAAACTTGCAGGCAACGCATCTCCCGCACCCAAAGAACCCAACCAGGGGATTGCAAAGCCAAGTACGGTTGGTATTACTTTGTGTCTGTAAATGGCTAGAGACTAGTATATCTCTCCGATTTTTCGCTTTTCATGCAGTGATGTTGACCCTAGGAGACACCACTTTTTTAAGGTGTACATCATCTGTTAATAAGGAACAGAATATTTGAAACATTTTCAAAAAGTGCAATTTAGAGAACTAAGCGAAAACTAACAAATGTACATGTATAATGTAACAAATGAACTAAGGAGAGTGTAGGAAAGGGAGCCAATCCCCATGGTTTTTAGGCCCGAACGTGGGAACAAACCGAACGGTTATTTCCATGTGTACATACGTCAACATGCCGGGTCTCGTGCCTGGAAGCAGGAACTAACAGCAGTGGAGCCGGAAGTACAGAGTCGGTGAAGGAGCAACAGGAGCAGAGATCGGGTAGCAGCAGCGGGGGATAAACACGACCGTAAGTGTAGGTTGACTGTAAGTGCAGGTTGCCATGGACAACACGTCACTTGAACAGAAAATGGTGCAGGTAAGCAGGGGAGATTGCATTTTATTGGACAAACTCCTGCTGCAAATTTAGGCCTTTGGCCTTCTATAAATATATATATATATATATATATATATACACTTAGCACCTTTGTAGCAAGATATGACCTCTGACCATTCCAGTCATTTTTATAGAAAAGCACTGAATCCAATACTTGATGAGGTCAAACATGAAGACCTTTGAGTATCGAAAGTCTTAAGAAGGACGTGCCTCTTGTGATTGTATGTCTGACAGCCTCTATGGGTGCTATTTAGGTTTTAGATCAGGGGTGTCAAACATGCGGCCCCCCCAGCTGAACTACAACTCCCATGATTCTTTCAATGAAACAGATAGCCAGGGAATCATGGGAGTTGTAGTTCAGCAACATCTGGGGGCCGCATGTTTGACACCCCTGTTTTAGATGCAACGTGTGTTTTACATTGTCAGCATCTATGCACTAAAATCACTATATTAAGATGAAATGGTTGTGATGCTTACAGTGTCTAATTAAATGTTTAGCAAATGTATGCATTATCTGTATAATGTATTTAAAAAATCTGTCAGATTTTTACTGCAGAATCCTCTCCATATGCATTCAATATTAATTCCATAAATTAATATATAATAATATGCATTTTGTAAATGTTTGCTTGTCTAATATGGAGTCTAAATGCATCAAAAATGAATGTAAAACACCTCCAGGAGTGTGAGATTAGATATTTACCAAGTCAAAAAGGTTTCTATTAGGGAATATGAAGAGATGGTGATTCCATTTTAGTTACCATGGTAACATTAAATATAAAATTATCCAGAGCAAGCCATTAAGAATACATATCTTAAAAAGGGAAGGCATATAGATAAAAAGACAATAAATACATATTGGCTTCCCATGTAGTGTATTATTCATGCATATTTTATCCAACTTTCGAAAAATTGGCAGACAGCGTTTTCTAATTTTAGGTATTGCAATTATGTTATAGTAAGTTATTAAGGAAGCTAATTTCTCACCATGACCATCCAGAAAAGCTTGGGGAATCGTGTAAATTGCTTTCAAGTTGAGTTGATGGACTTGTAAAAGTTTCTGTCTAACACCTTTTCACTTTATTTCACAGTCCAGATCGATCACTTTGATTCAGTCATGGAGAGTGATCCTGAGTTTTTATTATAACTTAGCCACTGGTCAACTGAGTATTCACATAAAATTGATGTCTTGTGTTTTTAATGCTTTATTTGTGATGTAAATGTGAATCCATGTCTGCTGCTTGTAACATATAGCAGCATTTTAAAAGACCTTGCAATAGAAGTAAATATGCATCAGGAAGAGTGAAATACAAAAGAAAAATCAAAGATTACCAAGACACTGTAAGCACCTAAAAAAATATTAGCTTAAAGGAACAGTATAGTGCCACTACAGTGTCCTGGCAAATGTGTATGTAAATGTGTATGACACTATAGGGCTAAATGTGACAACTCACAAATTTGATTTTCTCACCTTTTTTCCAGCACCATGCAGCTCTACTCATGGCTGGGCCTGCCCCTGCTCTGCAGCTTTTCTGAGATCATCAAATTTGATGATCTGAGCCAATCCAATGCTTTCCCGTGGGGCAGCTTTTAGAGGTTATTGCTGCAAATGCAGCTCTGCGCCAATCAACATCTCCTCATGGAGATGCATTGAATCAATGCATCTCAATTAGGAGCATTCAGCACCTCCATATGCAGCACTGACAAGAAAGCACCTATAGTGGCCATCTGGGTGACTGTCACTAGAGATGTTACTTATAGGCAGTAAAATGGCAGTGTTTATATTAAAAAGCCTGCAGTGACAAGCAGTAGGATTGACTGTAAGGTCATGATCTATAAACCAAAACAACATCATTAAATGAACTTTGTTTTACATGCGTAAAGTAGTTTGTACACAAAACACTCACAAAAGGCAGGAAACACAAACATAAATACACACCCTACCTGAACAAAATACTTTCCCCAGCTGTTCCCACTTCCTATAACCTCCGATCCAGTACCAACACTTTACTAAGTCTACCTCAATACAAAAAGAAAGCAGCCCAATCCTCGTTCTCCTACAGAGCACCACAATTGTGGAACGACCTCCCGCACAATTTAAAATCTTCCCTAAGCCTAAAGTCATTTAAGAGATCCCGCTCTACATACCTCAAAACAGAATGCACCTGTCATGGTTGATTATATATTTGCTACCTCTTCTATGTTAAATTTTGTATTTATTGTGTATTAATATTGTTTTTGTATTTTATTGTACCCTAATGTAACAATGCAATGATATGTGGACCCAGGATATACTTGAAAACGAGAGAAATCTCAATGTATCTTTCCTGGTAAAATATTTTATAAATAAATAAATCAGATATACAGGGAGTGCAGAATTATTAGGCAAGTTGTATTTTTGAGGATTAATTTTATTATTGAACAACAACCATGTTCTCAATGAACCCAAAAAACCCATTAATATCAAAGCTGAATATTTTTGGAAGTAGTTTTTAGTTTGTTTTTAGTTTTAGCTATGTTAGGGGGATATCTGTGTGTGCAGGTGACTATTACTGTGCATAATTATTAGGCAACTTAACAAAAAACAAATATATACCCATTTCAATTATTTATTATTACCAGTGAAATCAATATAACATCTCAACATTCACAAATATACATTTCTGACATTCAAAAACAAAACAAAAACAAATCAGTGACCAATATAGCCACCTTTCTTTGCAAGGACACTCAAAAGCCTGCCATCCATGGATTCTGTCAGTGTTTTGATCTGTTCACCATCAACATTGCGTGCAGCAGCAACCACAGCCTCCCAGACACTGTTCAGAGAGGTGTACTGTTTTCCCTCCTTGTAAATCTCACATTTGATGATGGACCACAGGTTCTCAATGGGGTTCAGATCAGGTGAACAAGGAGGCCATGTCATTAGATTTTCTTCTTTTATACCCTTTCTTGCCAGCCACGCTGTGGAGTACTTGGACGCGTGTGATGGAGCATTGTCCTGCATGAAAATCATGTTTTTCTTGAAGGATGCAGACTTCTTCCTGTACCATTGCTTGAAGAAGGTGTCTTCCAGGAACTGGCAGTAGGACTGGGAGTTGAGCTTGACTCCATCCTCAACCCGAAAAGGCCCCACAAGCTCATCTTTGATGATACCAGCCCAAACCAGTACTCCACCTCCACCTTGCTGGCGTCTGAGTCGGACTGGAGCTCTCTGCCCTTTACCAATCCAGCCACGGGCCCATCCATCTGGCCCATCAAGACTCACTCTCATTTCATCAGTCCATAAAACCTTAGAAAAATCAGTCTTGAGATATTTCTTGGCCCAGTCTTGACGTTTCAGCTTGTGTGTCTTGTTCAGTGGTGGTCGTCTTTCAGCCTTTCTTACCTTGGCCATGTCTCTGAGTATTGCACACCTTGTGCTTTTGGGCACTCCAGTGATGTTGCAGCTCTGAAATATGGCCAAACTGGTGGCAAGTGGCATCGTGGCAGCTGCACGCTTGACTTTTCTCAGTTCATGGGCAGTTATTTTGCGCCTTGGTTTTTCCACACGCTTCTTGCGACCCTGTTGACTATTTTGAATGAAACGCTTGATTGTTCGATGATCACGCTTCAGAAGCTTTGCAATTTTAAGAGTGCTGCATCCCTCTGCAAGATATCTCACTATTTTTGACTTTTCTGAGCCTGTCAAGTCCTTCTTTTGACCCATTTTGCCAAAGGAAAGGAAGTTGCCTAATAATTATGCACACCTGATATAGGGTGTTGATGTCATTAGACCACACCCCTTCTCATTACAGAGATGCACATCACCTAATATGCTTAATTGGTAGTAGGCTTTCGAGCCTATACAGCTTGGAGTAAGACAACATGCATAAAGAGCATGATGTGGTCAAAATACTAATTTGCCTAATAATTCTGCACTCCCTGTAGGTTATTGATACAAAGTGAGGGTTTGGTTGCACTAAAAGTGTGAAACCAGACATGGATTGGAGCAGAAGGAAAATTAATACAAATTAATACAATATAATATAAATAATTAAAAAATTATAATATACATAATATAAAATAAAAATTGTGAGAAAGACTTTTGACCTAAAAGGGGGGTGAAAATGAGGAAAGAAGCACAAATATGAAAACAATTATCCATGTACATATGCGGTGATAAAGCTGAGACTGTGCAGTTTATCTCCTCACTTTGAGTGCCAAGTATAAAGAGTGTTGTGTTCTAACAGAGTGTCTAATGGACTAAAAGTGGGGGCCTTCAAAGTGGAAACCAGTAGAATCAACAGGCACATTGCAATGGTGACTTCACAACAGAACACTTTCATACTCAGCTCCCATTGTACCTTATCTATTGCATTATAAGGTGAAGCTCATGTCCGTTTGATGAATACTAATATGTTACTAAATATAAGTAAGTATCAAGAAGATGGATCATGTGTGTACCTACATCTTTTATTCTTGTAGGAATTCAAACCAATAGCCCTTTGCGGAACTTAATATATACCATTATATATGTTGATAAGAAAGAATTTGAAATTACTTTACCTAAATAATCTGATGTCAATAAGTTGGGGCACATTTTATCAGGACATTTTCTAAAACACTGTAAACAAGGGAGTTCTCATTAATAAAACGAGGCAGAATAACTCCTGAATTCCACCACGGCATGAAGGGAGTCCTGCAGGAAATGGTAGGGTGTTTTCATCGGTTAATGTAAGTTGGTGAAGAGTATTTTGCATTAGTTAGACATAATGTTTGAAACAAAAAACTGTTTGTTGTTTGTTTGTTGTTCCAGGCAATTTATGCTAAAGTCTCCAAGAACCTACAATTCACTTTTTTTATTTTAGGTAGTAATTTCACATAGAAGGGGAGCAATCTGAACAATATCGGTGAGTGTTTGAGTTGGTAAAGACAGATAAGTTAAAATTTAACAGTACAGAATTCAGAGCTGGAAGGAGCGCAATGATAATTTAATTGTGATAGGTATATGGAATCTACTCGAAAAACACCTTTACTTCTTTTTCCATGTCTTTTCTGATGTATACATAGCATTGCAATGCAATGGTAGTTTATTGGATTTTATGAGGCAATCAGATTTCAGAGGGGAAAAAAAGGTGTTTTTTTTTATTTGTAAGCATAGCACCAGACTTTTAAAGTGGCACTACAAGTAACAAAACAACTTTAGCTCAATTGAGCGGTTTCGGTATATATTTATCATGCCACTGCAGTCTATTTAATTTAGAATGTCTTATCTTACCTGCTCTGTTAATAGCCTTATAGGACAGACAGGAGCCATGTGTTGTTAAAGTTCAATTAACAGCGCAAGAGATAAAACCTCTAAAGGAAACACACTGTACTGTGAAAATGAAGCCATTTTTTTAATGCAGGATGTGTCAGTCACAGACAGGGGAGGTGTGGCTAGGGCTGCATAAACAGAAACAAAAGTGATTTAACTCCTAAATGACAGAGACTTGAGCAATAGACCTGCAGGGGCATGATCGATACACTAAAATACCTTCATTAAGCTGAAGATGTTTTGGTGCTTAGCAGATCTCTTTAATTAATCCATTATGCGGAGCATACTCTGGATGTAGTAATGGTCTAAAGAAACTTAAATTTTAAAGTGAAATAGCTATATTGAGCAGTGGATGTGCCAGGGTTAAATATGGACAAGTAAGAAAATAACAAATAGCTAGATTGGCACTGAGTGAACTGGATTTTACAACTATACACCAGCATTCAGAGAACCAAATGTAATGAAAAGGCCATAGTGAATAGCTGTATTATTGTGTAAAGATACATTTGTTGGGAAACAGAAGAGGCTTTATGACAAAATAGATGAATAAGTTAAGGAAAATTATCTATTTTATTCTGGCTTGCCTGTTACCTTCTTAGAAATTTCAGAACGCTTCTCAGTAAGCAACTAAGAATGCAATTATTTTCGTGCATCTATTTTATTGGTACAGTCTGCTTCACAGATTGTCTTTCTAACCATAATTCTAAATGAGCAATCTAGCTGTTTGGGGACATGTTAATGATTTCATTATGAATAGCTTAAAAATCACATGCACAAATAGAATAACTAGTTAAGCATTTTCTGGAAATAAAATAAAACCTATTAAAGGACGATTTTTTTATTATATATATTTTTTATTTATTATTATAAAACCCTTTTATTAATATTATGATTTAAGTAAGCAAATTCTAAGAATAATTTTTTTTTAAATATAATATATAAATGTTTTTTGTAAAATTATTTATACCTGTTTATGTATGCATGTAATTGCAATAATAAGAAGCATTTAGGGACTATTTATATGGTATGTTTGCTAGTTCTAGTAATAGCACAAATTCTGAATCAATCCAAATTCTATCATATATAATCCATACGAATTCTTCTGGACCTCTCTGCTGCCTTTTACACTGTTGATCATGTTCTCCTTTTTCAAACTCTTCAATCAGTCTGTCTCTCAGACACTGTCCTCTCATGATTTTTCCTCCCAAAGCTCATCCAGTGTTTCCTTTTCTAATGATACCTCCTCCCTTCGTCTGGTCTCTGTTGGAGTTCCCCAAGGGTCTGTCTTTGGCCCTCTTCTATTTTCTCTCTATACTGCCTCTCTTGGCAAACTCTTTATCTCATTTGGATTCCACTACCACCTGTACACTGATGACACCAAGATATATCTCCTTCACTGACCAATTCCTTGCCGTTCTGCCATGTGCCACTACTTGCCTTTCTTCCATCTCTGACTGGATGTCCTCATGCTTTCTGAAACTCAATCTCTCTAAAACTGAGCTAATTGTCTTTCCTCCACCTAATACTGATCCTCCTGAGCTCTCCCTTCAAGTTAGCGGTATCCACATCAGCCTATCCTTGCAAGCATGCTGTTTTGGCATTATATTTGATTAGGGCATCACCTTTGAGCCTCACATCCAGTCTGTTACCAAATACTGTCGATCCCACCTTAAAAACATTGGCCACATCTGCCCCTTTCTTACACAAGATGCTACTAAAGAGCTTGTCCATGCTCTAGTAATCTATCGTATGGATTAGTGTAACACTTTCTAATTGGTCTTCCCAGAAGTCGTATTGCCTTGCATATGTAATGAATGCTGCCACCAGACTTATTTTTCTCTCCAGTTGCTCTTCTCACACCTCACTCCTCTGTGAGTCCTTATATTGGCTTTCTGTATCCTATAGGAGTCAATTTAAAGTACTAATTCACACCCATAAAGCACTGAACAAGTCTAGCCCCTCTTATATCTCTTCACAGATCCACAGCTATGCCCCTTATAAATCTCTTCGCTCTACTCATGACCTTCTCCTGTCTGTTGCTCGCACCCGTACGGCCAACTCACGTTTGTAGGACTTCTTGTGGGTGGCTCCCTTGCTTTGGAATAGCCTCCCTATCAGACTCTCCCCTAGTCTTCAATCATTAAAAAGTGCCTTAAAACCCATCTCTGCTGAAAAGCGTATGGCCTCCCAGAGTAACCTCTGCATCACATACCTGTCTCTTGCTCTCTCGTAAAGGTCAGCACTGTACTCTCTCCTCCAGCTCTGCTTTACTCCCACATTGTTTGATTGCTATCTCCAGTCCTATTGTGCATTATACCCTAACTCCTCTAGACTGTAAGCACGTTTGAGCAGATTTCTATTCAACCTGTTGTTCCTGTAATCTTTTGTAATTGCCTCTTATAATATTGTAAAGCATTACATAATTTGTTGGCGTTATATAAATGCCAATAATAATAATAATAATAATCAATAACATCCAGGGTTCTGGGTATATGATAATATACTAATATACACTTTAACGGTTATTTAAATTTTATATTACAAGATATAATCAGGTTATGGTTATTGACGTTTTAGGGTAGGTTAATGGTTAACAGTTAGTGTTAGGGTAGTTTAGGGTTAATAGTTAGAGGTATGATGATGTATAGTTAATGTTTAGCGTTAGTGTAGTATGGGGGTTACTATTTATGCTAGTGTATCATGTGAGTTAATGTCTAGTAATATTGCAGTATAGTGTAGAGGTTAATGTTTAATGTTTATTGTTAATACAAACTAGGGGGTTAATGGTTGTGTAGTGCTTTGTGTGGTTAATGACCAATGATGTGTAGTATAGTGTAGGGGGTTAATATTTAGTGTTAGCATTTTGTAATGTGATGTACGGGTTAATGTTTAGTGCAGTATAATTTGGCAGTTAATGTTTAGAGTTATTGTAGTTTGAGGCTCTGGCAGAGTATTTTACTCCTAAAGCACTTTAACTTGTTAAAGTGCTGTATGTGTTAAAAGTGGTCTCTTTTTTCAGTTTACAAAAAATTGCAGAATTCAATAGATATTGACACTTTAAACCTTGTTACACCCCCATGGCTGTCAATCAGACAAACGGTCCTGTTACGTCCTGGTTTGGTTGGCTCAGTGGAGCTAAACTCAAGAGGTAGCAATTGCCCAGAGCACCTGCCTTGCAGACTTCTTATTGAGCTGCATTGGGAAGCCTGTGATTGGACAGCCACAAAAAAACTGGGCGGGGTTAGAAGGGGACGGCTTGCAAAGGTTGCAGACAAGAGATCTACATATTTTTTTTCCAGATGTTTTATTAAGAGAATTAAATGCATGCATGTTTTCATTTGGGGTGTTCCTTATAGTTACACACGGGGGGCATTATATATATATATATATATATATATATATATATGTATATATATATATATATATATATATATATATATATATATATATATATATATATATATATATATATATGTAAATATATATATATATATATATATAGAGAGAGAGAGAGAGAGAGAGAGAGAGAGAGAGACAGAGAGATATATATTAATGTACCACTTATTGTAACCCTATGTTTAATTTTAACCCTCTATAAAGCATTGAAAATGGGGTATGGTGCAATTTCTAATAATATATACCATTACCATATTTAACACCTTAAAACCGCAGCCAAATGTGAAAGTTGTGATCAAAACAAAACGTAAACAAAACCTGACATTTGCGCTATTTGTCTGTCCAACCGTAATTCACCTCTTTCATATTAAATGCACCCACACTTATTATATATCATTTTATTCAAGGGAAACAGGATTTCCGTTTAACATCAAATATTTAGGTATGGAACATAATTTAATATGAAAAAAAATTAAAAAATGGGAGAAAATAAGAATTTTTCTTTAATTTTTTTTACGTGACATTTTAACTGTGAATGTCAAAATACTGTTTGCTTTCACTGCAGTAACATACACATATTTGTATTCAGCGATGTCTCACGTGTAAAACAGTACCCCCTATGTACAGGTTTTAGGAAGTGTTTTGGGAAGTTACAGGGTCAAATATAACGTGTTACATATTTCATTTTTTTCACATTGAAATTCGCCAGATTGGTTACGTTGCCTTTGAGACCATATGGTAGCCAAGGAATAAAAATTACCCCCATGATGGCATACCATTTGCAAAAGTAGACAACCCAAGGTATTGCAAATGGAGTATGTCCAGTCTTTTTTAGTAGCTGTAAAATAATTCTACGTATATATTTATGTGTATATATATATATATATGTATATATATATATGGATATATATATATATATATATATGTATATAATTTTTTTTAATTATTTTTATTTATATAGGTATATATATATATATATTGATATATACGTATATACTTATGTATATAGATATATATATATATATTATTTTGTTCTACATGTATTTTGATATCAATATATATATTGATTTTAAAATACAGTTAGAACAAAATTACACATGTGTATATATATTTTTTCTATTTATTTTTTATTATTTTTTTATTTTATTTTTAACGTATTTATATATTTATTTATTTTTTATTATATATAAATATATATAATGAAAATTATATATATATATTTAATCAATATCATTGTACATGTATTGTGTAATTAATATATATATATATATATATATATAAAATTATGTATATATTAATATTAAAATACACATAGACAGTGTATGTGTATTTATGTGTATGTCTATATAAATGTGTGTATGCATACTTAGATCTTAAATATAATAAATATATATATATGATTTAAGTATATATTATTTATTTTTAAACCGATTTAACATGGTTTATTTTATTTTCAGACAGCAGGGGGAGTACCTGTCATTACAGGCAATTTCTTGGACGCAAGGACCTCGTGATCACATGGACCAGGGGGGCCAAAGAAGACGGAGGGGGACTCCCTGGGCTCCCAGGTAAGTCCCATTACTGCGATCGCTGGCATGGGATCACCGGTGACCGGGTAAGTACAAAAGATCGCAGGGCGTTCCATGCTGCCCTGCGGCGTTTAGGGACATCTAAATAAGGATGTCATAGAACGCCCTGCGTTCTTAAGGGGTTAAAGAAAATACAAACGAATGTGTAATCAAAATTATCTATACTGTGTTTTTTCCTTTAAAAATGTACTTGAACACTCTGATAATAATGAATGTTAGAAGCTTCTGTATAGAAAAAAACATTATTTTCAGGTATTAGTATTTGTGGCCCAAATACATAAAAGTCCTTCCTATTACTTCAGTGCTGAAGGCTTATATTATTAGAATATATTTAACATATTTGAAACTATAATCACTCAGAGGGTCTTTAAAAGTGAATCCAAGGAGCACTATATTTTCAATGACACGTAATTACCATTTTCAGTGACTTTTCATACAGATGCAATTTTAATTACAACATGAATAATGACCCCCAGTTTACAAAGGAGCAGTATCTCTCATTGTATTGTTGTAGATTAATTGATGCTTGGGAAATGCAATTGATTTTAATTATAGTATGAATTTCAGCAGATTGAATTCATTGTGGAAATACTTAAGACATGTTATTGACCACATTCTGAGTGTTTGCATATCTACATTGTAGAAACAGAAGTGCAGACATTTTGGAGAAGGTTGTATAAACCTTGTGACATGTCACCTGCGTTTGGAAGTCATATTTATTATCGAGAACATTTTACAAATTATCCGGAAAGCTTTCCTTTCAGAATAATGTGCTCCATATTAACGCAATTGTGCCTTATAATTTGTTGCTAATAAAAGATTAAAAAAACACCTAATAATATCATCTTACTATGATCTGTAATTAGGTTAAATGTCTTACAATTTTATTCACTAGTCCAAATGGTCCCGTACCAAATGGGGTAAAACCATATGGCTGCAAATAAGGCCCCAAACGTGTCTGAATTTAGTGTAGATTTCGGCTGGACTGAACACTGCTGGGGGGCTGAAACCTGGA
The DNA here is from genome assembly GCA_933207985.1 of Pelobates cultripes. Classification (NCBI taxonomy): domain Eukaryota; kingdom Metazoa; phylum Chordata; class Amphibia; order Anura; family Pelobatidae; genus Pelobates; species Pelobates cultripes. Next base: position 318,462,551 of record OW240915.1, read on the forward strand.
CTAAATAAATTAAATCCGGGATTAAGAGCTTCAACTCCGGGACCCGATTTTAAAAATAATTTGAACAAATTGCCCTCTAGCAGCAAATAGTTAGAAAACCCTCAGTGGTGCAAGGTTTATTATTTGGCGGCTAAAAGAAATGAAATAAATTTAAAAAAAAGCCTATTATATTACTATCATGGATATATTTTACCTCCCTATGCCCCCATCTGCCATACAGAATCCTAAATGTTTAAAACAAGAGACTGGTCAGCAATTGATGACCACTTGCTACAAAAGGCCCAGTTCCATAAGGTGAAAGGTTGGGGTCCTAACATAAATAATAAAGATGGGGCCCTTTTCTTGCTTCTGTCTCCACCCATGGCCAGGTGGGGGCCATAATTTTAATAATAAAGGGACCTAGTGTTCCACCTCAGAGCCCTACCATGGGTGATAGGTGAGGGCTCTAATTAGGGTTGGACATTCTATTGTCTACTCTCAAATAATAGCATGCCCCCGTGGGTGACTAGAGGTTCCCAATCAGCTACCTACCCCCCTGAAATAATTTAACATTCCAACCTATCCTCTCTCACACTAATAATAGTGAGACAGAGAAAACCTGTTAAACAAAATGTATACTTACCGTCAGAAGTCTTCTTTCTTCTGTTCTTCAGCCAAAAAGGCCAAATAAAAGATTAATTAAAACTGACCATTAACCAGTAGGCAGGCCTGTCTTTTAAGGCAACATGTTTTCTGCCTGAAAATGATACATAAGGAAGGACATGTGGCATCAGGTAGCCAATAAGGGTGATTCCCACAACTTCTCACATGATTTATTTCCGATTTTTTTTTTGTCAAATAAACACAAATCTGTTCATGCTTTTATAATTTTCTTAGCAACAATAAAAAGGCATAATACGGGGGGAAGAGGAGGAAACTGCACTGCTAATAATTAAAAGAACAGAAACAACACGTTTGGTCAAACAGACACATCTCAAAGGTGTAAGCTTATACAAAAAAGCTCCCTGCACGGGTTAGAGACGGACCACGAAAATGTATATATATATATATATATATACAAAGAAAGTTAAAAACCCCAACAGAATAAAAACATATTGTTTATTTGTCTATTGATTTTTTTTTTGTAACAAATACTTGTGGGGTTCTTCCCCAGATGTTCATATGGATGAGCCTCCACTGATTCAAACACATACTTCACATTACCCTGTAACTCTGCAGCAAGCTCCTACACACATTACAAGTTCATTACGGCACATTACTGTAGGGGCTATATGACTTCATATGAGACATTATATATGAGACAATGCTGGTATGTGGCTATTGGGGAGCAGGGTGCTAGATAATAGCTTGGAGATAATAGCATAAGTGAGGATATGTGTCAAATGGAAAGGCCTGTTGCGTGGATTAGGAGCATAGAAAATGGCAGAATGTTACAAGTGTTGCCATTTTCTATGCTTCTATGAGTTTTAAAGGTGAGCAATTAAACAGAATTGTTAATACCATGTTTCATTATTCCCATATTTAACAAATATGTTAGTATTAGGACTGAAAAATAAATTGAAACATAGGAATCCATAACTGATTGGATGCCTCCATACTAGATCCAGTCATAAAGGTCAATCACTGTTATAAGTGCTGTTCTTTACATTGGCAATTCGGCATTGAGAAAGAATACAGAGAAGAGACGATATGAAACATATTCTTCTCTTTATTTACAATGTTTGGCCTTGTCTGAAATGGATTATGATGTCATTTTCAAAATTTTCACTGTGAATTATAAAAAAAGAGCATCTTGTGAAAAAAGTTAATGCTAGTTAAAAGTTTCAATGATTTATTCAATGGTGGGATTTCCAGAGAGGTGATAGTTTAAAGGAACACTAGAGTTAGGAAAACAAATGCCATGATGGCACTGCGCATGCACATGTGACATCACGGTATGATACGGAAGGAGAGCTGGAGAGTAAGATTTAAGGTTCTCATACCCAGAAAGTTTGGAGGCATGACTTGAAGCCACACTTCCAACCCTTCTATTTAGTTTAATATTGGGGTTTTTTAATATTGGGTTTTGGGGGCAGGGGTAGGACAGGCCGGCCAGCACTGAAGGCACTATGACAACTTCAATAAGATGAAGTTGCTAAAGTGCATACAGTGTCCATTTAAGTTAATTATTATGCTAGGGATTTTCTAATTATTCCTGTCAGTAAATGAGTATCAACAAAGATATATACTTTTTATCACTAAAATGTGATTTATGTGCCCACTAACATTAAACAAATTGGCATATACTTTTCCAAAACTCAGCAAAATTGATTTTGTGGATCCAAATGGATTCTTTTGTGTTTATTATTGTAGTTCTTTTTAGCTATTGCTCTGGTAGTGAAAGAGTTAATAGCATTAGCCCTATGACTTGCTTCCTTATAAATATGCTATCAGAAGTATTTACATTTGAGAAAGGTCCAAAGTGGACTACAATGTGAATGTCTATTGGCAGTTAGTAAAGGTCCCCTAAAGTTCCACTTACAGGTTTACTGAAAAGCCAATCCCATTTAGAAGACTTTCACTTTGTGTCCCTTGATTTAACATTATTCGATATTTTTTTTCAAATTATTTCAAATGTTATATTATATGAATATTAATATGAATGGATAATCTTTAACATTATATTTTCAAAATAATAAAATATCAAAAAAACATATTTCTTATAAAAATATAAAAAGTATGCATTTAATTCTGAAAAAAAATCTAAATTCTGTGAGATGTGTCACTCTTTTGTCATTTACTATTGAGATCAATTATAATCTGCTACTTTCTTCAAAATATAATCTATGGGAGAAATAAAATCTAAACAGTTGGAAAGAAGGTAGGTAGAATTTATACTTAGATAGAAATAATTCCATTAACATGATCTTAAAGGGACACCGTAGGCACTGTATCTGCTTCATCTCATTAACCTGGTTATAGTGTCTGGAGTCCCCTGGTGCCATCATTTCTTTCAGCATTAAACAGTTTTTAATGTTGTAATGTGTTAATGCTAAACAAGAGACCCCGACAGTCCATCCCCTCTGTGCTGCTTTGGCTAATAAGTAAGTATTAGCCTGAGCAGCAATGGGCAGCTGTGATTGGCTGAGAGTGTCAGCTGACTGCTTTTAGCCTGTCAGAGCTCCAACTGATGGTATGAATGGGTATGACAACAAGGAAGTGTGTAATCTCTGCCTTAGCTACACATACAGAAGGGGCCGGACTGTGGGTGGCCAGGTACTCTTATTTTGTGGCATACTGCACAAACATGGTGCAACACTGAATGGAGGGACAGTGCCAGGCCACTCCAGGCACTATAACCAATTCAAAGAGACAAAGTGGTTATAGTGACTACAGTGTCCCTTTAAAGAAATCCTTGGACACTAACAAACAGCTGGAACTCTCTGCAAGAATCACCCAGTATAGACTCTGACAGCAAGTAGATCTTTAGTGATGTAGCCATCGAATATCATAAGAATGTGGCGAAACATGTATTGCAGTCCTCTGTTTGGCAGTAGTCGAAGTTTTCGATCTAATATTGTATTCTGGGTACGTTTTCCAAAGGATTTACATTTTTGGATATATTATTAAAATGAATTAATATTATGAAAAATATTTACAATTTGATATTTTTTGATATAGTCATATTTTATTTCCTATATTTCATATTTGTTGATATTTAAAAAATTTGAAAAATATATATTTTTTTATCAAAAGCATAATAAATCATTTAGAAAGTGAATCCAACAACATTAAATCAAGTCGACATTCATACAGAGCATGACTCAAACATGCACACACATGTACCATAACTGAAGGTTTCCAGTCCTGAAGGGACGGTGGGAGGATGAAGTCTCCAGGTGATGGGTTTCGAAAGCTAGACACAAAGAGATCTACTAGAGCAGATGGGTGAGGACTTGATGAGCTGCTACAAGCTCAGACGGTGAATAGCATGATATAAAGGATTGCAGCAATAAGTGCTATGACTAAATAATTAGAGAGGGATATTTTTACGGTATTTCTAAGGTATGGTCTACAGAAGATGTGATGCATGACTGGTACAATACCTTGTAAATATAACTTTCAGATAAGATTAACAAAGCGATCAATATTCCATGCCTGTTTAACACCGAATACCAAAACTGTTTGTATTAACATTCAAAAGTGGCTATGCGTCACTTTACATACTGAAATAGATGAAATATATAATTATTTTCTCATGGCTTACAAACAATACCTGTAATCGACCAGCAAATGTAAAATGCATATTGATGGTTTGTGTCATTATTTCTTTACTTGTGTTCAGCTACTCTGTGTATAATTCTCAGAATCAATACTTTCTTCAAGAAGGAGTACATTAGGCTGTCAGAAAGATGTATAGGTAAGAAAGGGAAAAAAGAATGCAGAGTATTTATTAATGTCTGGCTAGGAAGGATTGTTCCTGCAGTTTATTTAAGAAATGCAATTAAAAATAAACTATTGATTATTTTATGATTCCATGGATGTTGTGTTAGTGTTAAGAACATACGCTGTACACAAGTTATGCGAAGTCTCGTGCTGACTGCGCTCCAGATCGATACTGTATTTTAGGCTTCCTATGTGGTTTATATAATCTGATTTGTATTCAGCAGAACAGCAGAGATTGTCTGAGATCTCGGTATGGGTTACCAATTTAAAAGATATGTATAGAAATAAGGTAACCTTATTGAAAACTATAAGCTCCCAAGACACAGTCAGATAAGTCCCCTCAATCTTCGATATATCTATAGTATTGCAATGGTAGACAAATAAATACATTCTGAACGAACCCTCTAAGCATCTTCTTTTCTTAACAGATTGAAGTCATAACACATTGATATTTATCTGTCTGTCTGCCTGTCTCTGTCCTTATAGCTTTCTTTGAGGACCATCATTTGCATGATTTTGTGGAAGTGACTTTTATATGTTTGAGGATTTCTGTAGCATCTACAGTTTATCTGAAATGTTTAGTTGGTAAAAGCAAGCTAATTGAATGGAAGTATCCATGGAGTAGCCTTACATTGTATAAGATAGCAGCATGTCTGTACATATCCAAAATAAGTGTATATCTAACAGTAATACACTTATTACTGTTAGATATATAATTTCTAATTAGTGGGGTAATAGCTGATTGATCCAATGAGACATCTGACTGCTATTTTGGGGTCAAGAAGGATTTTTTTCCTAGTTTGTTGCAAAATTGGAAGCGCTTCAGACTAGGTTTTTTGTCTTCTTTTGGATCAACAGCAAAAACATATGTGAGGAAGGCTGAACTTGATGAACGCAAGTCTCTTTTCAGCTATGTAACTATGTAAGGTAGGGCATTCAAACTATTAGGAAACTGTGCATACACACATTTACCAGTAAAAGTCACACACTTGAAACTAAATGTAAATGTAAAGATCATATATTTATCCAGTTATACAATGGCATTGTTCAACTGAACACAGTACATTACTTAGTGGAAAAAAATAGGTAAACTACAGTTATCGTATATGTGTCTAATAAATGTATCTGCTGTATACGGAATAGAACATAATTTCATCTTGAATATTGTCACCTAAAGATCGTGTAAAGTTCATCAGTGTCAGGAATGGAGATACCTTAACACACAAACCTAAAGGAAACCGTAAAGGTACACATACAGGTCCGTAGTGTGGCCGGGCTAGAGCTTAAGATAGATAAATGAAACGTCTGCAAGCAGACAGAGAATAAACGAGAGACAGACTGACATCTTGGATAGCAGAGAAACACAGAACTGATAGTCAGGCCAAAGTCATGATAACAGAGCATATTTATTATTTATTCAAATAAGCCGAGGTCAGGAAACAGTAAATCCAATACACAGTATAAAAACAATGTCAGGTAACAAGAACTACAGCAGGCCAAGGAAACAAGGACAACCAGGTAGTATATGTTCCCCAAGGTTCCATTCTCGGCCCCCTACTATTCACATTATTTATAAATGATCTGCCTAATGTCTACAAATCCTCAAATGTGCATATGTACGCAGACGACACAGTTATCTATGCAAGCAAATCCAATCTACCGCAGCTTGAGGCTGTGCTCCAAGACCAGAGATAGAAAAGTCAATCACAAAAAAACAAACTCTTCCTAATCAATGACAAAACTGTCACAATGATCTTTGGAACAGTACCTAAATTACACAAATCACACAATGTCCATCTATCCATGAAAAAAAAATCAAATTGCACCGCAAACACACCTTAATAAACTTAATACATTGTATAACTCGTTCTGTCACTTTGTGCTACAATGTAATTACATGACCCACCATTGTGACATACTCAAAGTACTAAACTGGTTGTCGCTGGAATCCAGATGCACCCTTCATCTTTCCTGCCTTTTTTTTTTAGAGTTTTTCTGTGAAGCTCCCACCCTTCCTGAGCAGAATGCTCTTCTCGGCTGTCCCCACCTCCTATAACCTCCGATTTAGTACCAATACTTAATTTAGTCTACCTCAATACAAAAAGAAAGCGGCCCAATCCTCCTTTTGCTACAAAGCACCGCAATTATGGAACGACCTCTCACACAGTTTCAAATCTTCCCCAGGCCTAAAATTCTTTAAGATATCCCTCTCTGCATATCTCAAAACAGAATGCACCTGTCATATATGATTATATATTTCCTACCTGTTCTATGTTAAATTTTGTATATATTGTGTATTAATATTGTTTTTGTATTTTATCGTACCCTAATTTATCAATGCAATGTTTTGTGGACCCAGGACATACTTGAGAACGAGAGAAATCACAATGTATCTTTCCTGGTAAAATCTTTTTTAAAATAAATAAATAAATAATAAATATATACCCTATACTGGGCTGTGATTGGTTACAGAGCGCCATGATGCCACAAGTGTGTATACATCATCAAAACACGCCACAAAGACTGACATTCCATTTCATATATGATGTTATAATGCAGCACCAGGAAGCTTGGGATGAGTGGGTGTGCATCAGAACACAGACAGTACATTATTTCTTTGATTGCACAGAGCCACAAGGGACAATATGGATGTACACTCATTGTCATGGGATCTAGTTCAGTAAAGACTAACTGATGTTAAGGAGTTATCATAATAGCGTGAAATTAAAATTATTCTTCAGAGTAATTTTATACCAGATATTGCATAGATTTAAGTTGAAAAAGAAAAAAAAAGATTTCCACCAAGATATGTGTGTATTTAAAACAAGGATCAATCCTATTTAAATGTAAATTAACAGAAAAGCTTGACAAAATATTTTATGAAAGAATAAAAAATCCCAGTTATCAAGTGCAGCATGATGAATCATAAAAATCAGTGTAATAAATGTAATAGAGAATTACATAGTTACATAGCTGAAAAGAGACTTGCGTCCATCAAGTTCAGCCTTCCTCACATTTGTTTTTTGCTGTTGATCCAAAAGAAGGCAAAAAAACCTTCTTGACCCCAGAATGGCAGTCAGATTTATCCTTCATCCTAATATTGTATAATTGAGAATCAGAGAATCAGCGAAGAGAAGTACTTTAAAGAAGGTACTTAAAGAAGTATTTAATGTAATGAAAATACTGATCAATCTATTCTTGAATCATAAAATGATTTGATTATTTTTTAATTTCTCCTGGCAAATTATCTCATAGTTCTTAAATGAATATATAAATACAGTTAGACTTGAACCAGGATAGGGCAAACAGTAGGGGAGCAAAGCTTTATAATCTAAAGTGGACAGCTTCCTTCTCAGATAAGAAAACATGGAAAAGACTTTGGAGGCTTATTAAAATGCCACCAAGATACACTCAGAAAATACCTGGGAAAGATAAAATGGGAAACAAAGTCTGGATCCTCTTATTCAGCTCCACGTGGATCTACTAGATAAAATAAGAACATGAATAATTGGTTAGAATTAAACCTCATGGATCTATAACAGTCAAATGGAAATTCCATAACTGTTCGAGAAGAAGACCTTCAGATATTGGTAACATTGGGCCTGCAGTTTATTGTAGAGGTTGGTTAAGTCAGCACTTTATTTTTTGTTATGTAAAGATTTATATTTTGTACTTGATTTGTTTTATTGTTTATTCATTTCTGTTCTAATAAATGACAGTTGCATTGATTGTGCGTAAATCTGGCATGTCCTCTCTTGACCTGAGAGGCAATGCAACGCTGATAAGATCCAATCTTTATAGGAATTTTAATTGTGTTTTTGAATTGGTAATAATCCAAAGAGCCAAAATATGAACTCTGCCTTTTATAATTTCTTTTTAAAAATCTGTTTATTCTGCTGTACAATGCACAATTTGCAAAGAGTCTTTAGACTTTAAATGTTGTTTTCCTAGGTTCCTGTCCTGTCTGAGCATTAACGCATTTGAAGTCTTTTTGTTTTATGTATTCTTAAACATTTTTTTTTTTTTTATTTGGCGTCTTCTCATTTCTACCATGCTGACTGGGAGATTTTCTTAAAAAAATTATACTAATATAAAAAAATGTTTTTCCTTTTTAAAATACTGCCCTAGACCAAGTTGGCCTAATGATATATATGCCTGGGTTATTTAATTATAACAGTTACAGGGACACTATAGTCAACAAAACAACTTTAGCTTAATGAAGCCATTTTAATGTACAGATCATGCCCCTGCAGTCTCACTGCTTAATTTTCTGCCATTTAGGAGTTAAATCACTCCCAAGTCATACCTCCTTGCATGCGACTTACACAGCCTTCCTAAACACTTCCTGTAAAGAGTAATCTGATGTTTACACATCCTTTATTGCAAATTCAGTTTAATTTAGAATTTCGTATCTCCTTCTCTGGTAATAGCTTGCTAGACAATGCCGCAGCCATCTTTGTGTGAGTAAATTTAAATTTACAGAGCAGGACGTAAAAAGTTTAAAATTAAATTATATCTGATTGAAAATGAAACCATTTTATTTCCGTGCAGTCTGTGTCAGTCACAGCCAGGGGAGGTGTGACTAGGTGTGACATAAACAGAAACAAAAAAGTGATTTAACACCTTAAGACCGCAGGGCATTCTATGATGTCTTTATTTAGATGGCTCTAAAAGCCGCAGGGCGACCTAGAACGCCCTGAGATCTTATGTACTTACCCGGTTGCCGGCAATCGCGGTATGGGGACTCACCTGGGAGCCCAGGGAGTCCCCCTCCATCCTATTCAGACCCCCTGGGCCATGTGATCGCGAGGTCCTTGTGAGGACCTCGCGATCACATGGACAGCATAGCCGTCCAAGGCATTGCCAGCAGGGGGAGTGCCTGTAATGCTGTCTGGTAATAAAATAAATGTTAAAACAGTGTAAAATTAAATTATATATACTTAGATCATATATATAAATATTATATATATGATCTAAGTATATATACACACATGTACACACATACACTGTCTAAGTGTATTTTAATATTAATATATAGTGCAAATGCCAGGTTTTGTTTACATTTTGTTTTGATCACAACTTGTACATTTGGCTGCGGTCTTAACCCCTGCAGGACGGAGTCAATAGTACACGTTCTGATCAAAACAAAATGTAAACAAAAACTGGAATTTGCGCTATATGTCTGTTCAACCGTAATTCACCTCTTTCATATAAAATACACCCACCCTTATTATATATCATTTTGTTCAGGAGAAACAGGGATTTAATTTATCATTAACTATTCATATATGGAACATAATTTATATATGGAACATAATTTATTATGAATAAACTTTAAAAAGAATTGAGAAAATAAGATTTTTTTTTAATTTGTATTTCCGTCTGACATTTTAGCTGTTAATGTCATAATACTGTTAGGTATTACTGCAAAAAAAAATGCCCATATTTGTAATCAGCGATGTCTCACGAGTACAACAGTACCCCCCATTAACAGGTTTTATGGTGTTTTGGAAAGTTAAAGGGTCAAATATAGAACGTACCATTTTCACATTGAAATTTGTTAGATTAGTAATGTTACCTTTGAGACGGTGTGGTAGCCCAGGAATGAGAATTACCCCCATAATGGCATACCATTTGAAAAAGTAGACAACCCAAGGTATTGAATGTGGGGTATGTTTAGTCTTTTTTAGTAGCCACTTAGTCACAAATACTGGCCAAAATTAGCCTTCCAACTAAAGTGGTAGAGGTTAACACAGTAAAGGAGTTTAAGCATGCGTGGGATAGGCATAAGGCTATCCTAACTATAAGATAAGGCCAGGGACTAATGAAAGTATTTAGAAAATTGGGCAGACTAGATGGGCCGAATGGTTCTTATCTGCCGTCACATTCTATGTTTCTATGTTTCTATGTCCAACCGTAATTCACCTCTTTCATATTAAATGCACCCACACTTATTATATATCATTTTATTCAGGGGAAACAGGGCTTTAAAGCCCATTAAAGCCGCGACGGCATAGAACGCCGTAATGGCGTTTAGGGGTTAAGGGGTTAACTCATAAATAGCAGAGAATTGAGCAGTGAGACTGCAGAGGCATGATCTATACACCAAAACTACTTAATTAAGCTAAAGTTGTTTTGGTGACTATAGTGTTACTTTAAGTATAAGATTATATTACTATGAGTATTCCATTATCTAGGCTAGGGCATATTACAGAACAAAATAAAGGCAATATATAATTTTCAGTTTGTTGGAATGTATAGGTTATTTATAATGATTGGAATATTTATCCTTTTATAAGTAAATTGATCAATACTGTGATGTTCTTTGTTGACAATCAGCTACTTTTGCATTTATCCTTCCATGGCAATGAAAGTCTTGACATTGCATGGTGACAGCAAATCCCATACAATGGGCATTTTATACAGGGAGTGTAGAATTATTAGGCAAATGAGTATTTTGACCACATCATCCTCTTTATGCATATTGTCTTACTCCAAGCTGTATAGGCTCGAAAGCCTACTACCAATTAAGCATATTAGGTGATGTGCATCTCTGTAATGAGAAGGGGTGTGGACTAATGACATCAACACCCTATATCAGGTGCGCATAATTATTAGGCAACTTCCTTTCCTTTGGCAAAATGGGTCAAAAGAAGGACTTTACAGGCTCAGAAAAGTCAAAAATAGTGAGATATCTTGCAGAGGGATGCAGCACTCTTAAAATTGCAAAGCTTCTGAAGCGTGATCATCGAACAATCAAGCGTTTCATTCAAAATAGTCAACAGGTTCGCAAGAAGCGTGTGGAAAAACCAAGGCGCAAAATAACTGCCCATGAACTGAGAAAAGTCAAGCGTGCAGCTGCCACGATGCCACTTGCCACCAGTTTGGCCATATTTCAGAGCTGCAACATCACTGGAGTGCCCAAAAGCACAAGGTGTGCAATACTCAGAGACATGGCCAAGGTAAGAAAGGCTGAAAGACGACCACCACTGAACAAGACACACAAGCTGAAACGTCAAGACTGGGCCAAGAAATATCTCAAGACTGATTTTTCTAAGGTTTTATGGACTGATGAAATGAGAGTGAGTCTTGATGGGCCAGATGGATGGGCCCGTGGCTGGATTGGTAAAGGGCAGAGAGCTCCAGTCCGACTCAGACGCCAGCAAGGTGGAGGTGGAGTACTGGTTTGGGCTGGTATCATCAAAGATGAGCTTGTGGGGCCTTTTCGGGTTGAGGATGGAGTCAAGCTCAACTCCCAGTCCTACTGCCAGTTCCTGGAAGACACCTTCTTCAAGCAGTGGTACAGGAAGAAGTCTGCATCCTTCAAGAAAACATGATTTTCATGCAGGACAATGCTCCATCACACGCGTCCAAGTACTCCACAGCGTGGCTGGCAAGAAAGGGTATAAAAGAAGAAAATCTAATGACATGGCCTCCTTGTTCACCTGATCTGAACCCCATTGAGAAAATATGGTCCATCATCAAATGTGAGATTTACAAGGAGGGAAAACAGTACACCTCTCTGAACAGTGTCTGGGAGGCTGTGATTGCTGCTGCACGCAATGTTGATGGTGAACAGATCAAAACACTGACGGAATCCATGGATGGCAGGCTTTTGAGTGTCCTTGCAAAGAAAGGTGGCTATATTGGTCACTGATTTGTTTTTGTTTTGTTTTTGAATGTCAGAAATGTATATTTGTGAATGTTGAGATGTTATATTGGTTTCACTGGTAATAATAAATAATTGAAATGGGTATATATTTGTTTTTTGTTAAGTTGCCTAATAATTATGCACAGTAATAGTCACCTGCACACACAGATATCCCCCTAACATAGCTATAACTAAAAACAAACTAAAAACTACTTCCAAAAATATTCAGCTTTGATATTAATGAGTTTTTGGGGTTCATTGAGAACATGGTTGTTGTTCAATAATAAAATTAATCCTCAAAAATACAACTTGCCTAATAATTCTGCACTCCCTGTATTTATTTGAACTAATGCAGACCCTGTGTTTATTTATCTTCGCATAAAATAATAACATGCTTTTAAAACGGTCTATAGTCTATTTAAACCGTATATATTTGATCGTGAATCCTACCAGATGTTGATGTTGGCATTCCTTCAGAATTCTCCACAGATTATATAGGGCATTTTGTCTTTTGCAGGCCACTGGAGAAGAGCATTGTAACATAGAGAGAGAGGTTTCAAGTGTTGCTGAAAGCATTGAGGGTACATTCATTACCGCTTTGGGAAGTACATTGTGTGTTGTGTCAAACCTGGAATAAGTTTTTTACTCTCATGTAAAAAAATAGGTCTCTCGGTGGTAGCGAGTATTGTTTTTGGAGCACTGGGAATGGTTTAATTTTATCCCCCTCTAATAGATCATTCACCTTTTGAATACCTTTTGTGACCCACGGTTTAATCGTTAGGTCTGGGGAGATACTCATCAGCACCTCAATTGATGAAGAATGGAATAGGGTGTCGGGTTTAATAATGGTTGAACTCCAGGATCTCCAGGCTTGTACTAGAAATTTGGAATTATGTAGCATATGGGCACACTTGACAGGGGGCATCATGTTGGACCATAGGGAGCTAGCAATGTTGTGTGGACTTATGCATGCATTCTCTAGGGACAGCCAAAGCAGTCGGGGGTCCGTATGTAAGAGTCGCAAAATGCGTATTCCTTGAGCTAGCGCTGTGGCCCTATAATATGCCCTGATGTCTGGTAATCCCAGCCCTCCCTTAATATAAGAGAGCCCTAAATTATGGTATGCCACTCAAGGTGGCTTTTGTTTCTACACATGTGCATTAATGGTAGATTGAAATTGATTAAAAAGTTTGGTAGGCAGTGATATTGGCAACGTACGAAATAGGTAAAGGATGAGAGGCAGGATCATCATTTTTAGAGAGTTTATGCGACCCAACCAAGAAACTTCTAATTCAGCCCATCTTACCAGTGAGGTTTTTTATCTTGTGTAACAATGGATGGTGGTTTTCTGTTGGACTTGTTTGGAGGGATTTAGTCAATTGAACCCCTAGATAGGACAGTTTTTTTTTCCTCCAATCAAATGTGTATAGATTTTCTAGCTGGGTCACTACGGCTTAAGGGAGATTTATGGATAAAGCTTGGGTTTTGGCCGTATTGTTTCTATAGTAGGAAATTCTACCATATGTGTTCAGGATTTCTAGTAGCTTCGGAATGGAAGTTGTTGGGTCCAAAAGAAACAGGAGAATATCATCCGCGAATAACGCTAATTTTTTCATACCCCCCCGTGGTAACTAAACCTGGAATTTGTGTGTTTTGGTTTATTTGGCATAAGAGTGGTTACAAGCATAGGATAAAAACAATCAGGGACAGCAAACATCCCTGGCGCGTGCTGTTGGAAAGGTGTAGATAGGAACCCTTTGCTAAAAACTTTAGCTGTCGGTTGTTGATAAAGGGCCATGATACTAGATATAAAAGCGGGTGGGAAATTCATTCTTTCTAGCGTTCGCTCCATGTAGCCCCAGTGCAATCAATCGAATGCCTTTTCGGCATCCAAAGCAAGGATCAGACCACTCCGGGATGAACGGTTGGCCCAGTCTATGAGGTTCAGAAAATGTCTGGTGTTGTCCCCAATTTGCCTGCCTGGTACAAAGCCCGCCTGTTCATCAGATATTAGTGTGAGAAGTAGAGGCTTAAGTCTTGTTACCACTATTTTGGCATAGAGTTTTACATCAGCGTTCAGTAAAGATATCATGCGGAGATTGGCGCAGAATGTCGGGGGTTTGTTGGGTTTGGGCAACGTTATTATGTAGGCTTCTAGCATCTCCTTCGGAAGTATGCCTGAGTCTTTAAAGGTGTTAAATAGCATAGTGAGGTTGGGGGACAGTTGATCCGCTAGCTTTATATAATAATAGTTGGAAAGCCCATCCGGGCCTGGTGCTTTGCATTTGGGGAGTATAGTGATCGCTTTCCTAACCTCCTCCTCTGTAAACAGGTTAACGAGCATTGCACATTGGTCTTGAGACAATTGAGGTATTTGCACTAGGTTCAAGAATGTATCCATTTCCTCCCTAGTAGGCTGATATGATCCAATGGGAGAAGGAGCAGGAGTATGAGATACCTCTGTCACATTTGCACGAAGCTATGTCAATTACTAAACGAGCCTCAAGGAGCTTATCACTCTGGGAAGCCTTCTGTAAAATCACCATGAGATGGTACCTGGTGCCATACAAGTTATCATGAATCTATAAGGAGGCATCGGAGCTATGCTGGAGATGCAAAACACAGATAGTCACTATGCTACACACATTTTGGGATTGTCTGGCCCTGGGAGAATACTGGGACCGGGTGGGGAAATTTATCTCTGATACCACACTCTATAGAATACCAAAGAAGACAACCTTCTACCTTCTGCATATCATCCCCGGACTGATACACCACCCCAACCACAAAGTATGACTCATCATTCTTACGGTAGCTAAGATAAACTTGGCGTTCCACTGGAAGAGCACGACGATCCCCTTGTTAGATACTCTCATACAGAGGTTGAATACGATAAGTATTTACGAGAGAATGGTTAGAAAAACACAGGGTTGTGTAAGTAGGTATGTGAGAGATTGGGAATGCTGGATCACAAATATTGGAAAGGCAAAGGACAGTAACGCTAACTATGAGGAAACTGATAGGAATAAATAGCTTATAGGGCACCACTTTTGTGTGACTAAGGCCAAGGTATATGTCACAAGAACTGTTGCATAAGCAATATCATTGTGAATCTAAACCCCCCACCCCTTTTTTTCCTTTCTATATTCCCCTCCCTCCATGTTATCTTTCTATGTTATTCTTGTTTTAATGAAGCTAATAAGGCCACAATTACCGGAGGACAACAGCACAATACGTTTAAGCAAAGCTTTGATGTCAATCTAGGAAAAATAGTTGTAAATTGTCGTATAACAATTGTTTACTCTGTTATATGAAAATGTTACAGTTTTGATATTATATGCATTGATAACATTCTCTAATAAAAATGATATATGGAAAAAAAAAGAATTCTCCACAGATTAAAGAGTTGAAAGAGTTCTTATATTAAACAAAACTGATATCTGGCTTCTCCAGTTCTCCAAAAACTGGAAGCAGTAAGAACAAGCAGCAGAACCCAGGTAAGTGTCAAACTGTACTAAAACAGACAAGGTTCTCCTTGCACCATAACCACTTTGGCAGGTGGTACAGTGGTTATGGTGTTTGTAGTGTTCCTTTTTGTTAATGTTATATAACTAGGGCCTCAATTTAATATGTTTTCCAATATGTTTTACTGTTAGGAAAATTTCCAAATAATTTATTTACAAAAAATACTGTAATGGTGACTTCTTTAGATACATTAATTGGAAAGTTTTTAAATCGAGGTCTATGTGGTTTATTCTTTGGGTAATACCAGTCCACCAACATTAAGCCAGTCGTAGACAGAGTCTGACATATAGATTCAAACTGAGACACAGATATGCACGCTGACACATACACATGCAGATACACACAGCTTCACACAGTCAGCCACCACACACACGAGATTCACCACACACAAACACACACACACACGCACTTAAATAAAGAAACAGAATGTTCATATATATATATATATATATATATATATATATATTGATTTCTTTGTAATACACAGACAGAAGCCCTGGAATGCTCTTTAAAAAAATAAAATATTAAAATCAAACCATAGCTACAAGACTAGACGTGCTGGTACAGTGCTAGCATTTGGAGCGGTTTAATTAATACATTTGTAGTTCACTCACAAGCTTTACAATTGATAACATTACTTTATAGAGATGGTTTCATTTCTATTAGGAAAAAAGATCAATTATCAATTACATTTTAATACATATATAATTGGAATCCCCAGAGAATAGGGTCTAGCCTTTTATGGGAATTGATTGAAAATGTTGATTTGTGATCTGTTAGCTGTGTCTGCTTATGTCATGCAAATATATTAAATGGGTTGAAAACAGACATAAATAATAGGAGCAAATTCAGAAAAAAAAGGACTATATACTAGAATGAATCTTAACTTCTACAAAAAAGGAGACATATGTGGTTTAGTTACATATTACTAATGGTTGTCCAGGAGAAGGGAAGAACTGTACACCAGGTATGTACAGGAGTATCATTTAATTAGGATTAAAGGTCCTATCTAGATATAATCTAAATGGGAATGGGAGATATATGGACCGAACTAGCAATAAGTACAATTTTTGGAAGTCATGTGAAGACTAATGAGATTATTATATGGTTCTCATCTGCCGTCACATTCTATGTTTCTGTTGGTGATCTCAGAAGGTGTAGGAAAGGGAACTATGGAGAGACCATCATCCTAGAGGAAGTAAGATAAGCACGTCATATTTTATTTATTTTTGGGGAAGCATAAGAATATAAATAATTAGTATTTTAGTGTTAGGAATACATGTTTGTTCTCCTAAGAAACTATTACATCTAGACTACACAGTGAATATGAAATAAGCCAAGGCAAGTCCTTCATGAATGGAAGATATGGTGAATGAAAGTATTGTCAATTAGGATAAAGTAAGAGTTTAGTTTACACAAGGAGTGATGTATTGGACAATTAAAGATGAGTCATACCAAGCTATCCAAGAATATAATGCTGTGAAGTATTCTGAAAATTCCTGCTGTATTTTCATTATATATATAGTGACTGATTTGAATATCATCTACTGAGAAATGATAGAGAAAGCCAATGGGCCATATGATTTTCCACAGTGAAACTGTATAGAGAGATCAGAGATGGGGATCCAGAATAAGCCCTTGGGTAATTGTTCTGCGAGGGAAACAGTTGAGGGTTAATTGGCAATGCCAATAGATATGAAGGTCATGGAGAAATTGGTCAAAGTTGTGAAGTTCCCTTTTGATTTGGCAAAAAAGTACATTTGACAAATTACATAGAATAGTTTCCTTTGTACTTGTGATATAAAATGTGATGAGAGTAAGCATAAAATGTAGAAAAAATAGCAGTTTTGCTCATAGTTTTATGTACACAAACATAAAATAAAAATTTTGTAATACAAATTTTGTCAAACAATTCTTCTTTTTTCTATATTCTGTTAATTCTTTATAGGAACCCTGCAGAAATGAAACATTTTAGATACTATACTGGTTCCCTTATCACTTAAAAAAATATTGTGTATATTTGGCACAATGCCCACATACATATAAATATTTTTTTTAAAGGACACTATAGGCATCTAGATGACCATCTCAATGAAGTTGTCTCGGGTGCCATGTCCTTGTCTTTTTAACCTTGTAATGTAAAACATTGACGTTCTGCAGGAACAGCAAAGTTTACATTATAGGGTATTAATGACTCTAATGGCTTTCACTCTGACAATTACTAGAGGGGCTTCCTTTTGTGGAGCAAAACTCAACTATTTCTGTCAGTTGCTGTCATAGAGACTGTGGCATTTTACAATGCATGTGCACTAGCCTCCCAATGCTTTCCTATGAGTAAATACTGAATTGTCTGACATCAGCAGTCTTCAAGGGAGTAAGGGTAAGTAAAACTGCTTTTATTCCTCTGAGGTTGGGGTTGAACTTACATGGCTAACAGAGCACTAAAGCATAAGGAATATTCATTTATATTCATTTAATAAGCTATTTGTAGAATAAAGAGTTATGAAATATTTTATAGCTACCTGTCCCATACAGTCACTAACTGTTAAAATACAGCAATAAATGTAGCTTTTTATTTAACTTTATTTGCTGGGTACAGGGGTTGCTGGCATTTTTAGTCCATTTGCAGAGATTCAAAGGGTCATATTATATCCCTGACAGAGAAAAGTATATCTTTTAAGGTTTAATGAAGAACAAAAGTATAATTATATAAGTTTTATATATACATATACGTTTTAGATAACAAGGACATTAGTGATACGTTCAACAATCTCACTCTATATGAGTTTTAAAGGAGACAAGAAAGTGATATTTTGAATTTTCTTCTACCAAACATAGGTAGAACTCTGATTGCAACAATTTTTTAAAGAAATCCACAGGTGTTGTTTAATAGGCACGTGTTATTTGAGGATACTCTAACAAAACATATACAAAAAAGGAAGGGTGGTGCAAATGGTTGAGGTGAATGGTAGCATTCTGTCTTAGCCTCATTACTATTCCCTGAGAAACAGCTTTTAAACCATTTCATCTTGTGTTGTTGACTCTTACAGATTGATTAAATAAGAAGCAAAGGGTGGAGGAACCATATAGAAATTTGAATATTAGTGACTTGTTCACTAGTCCATCATGGTAGTAACATCCCAATATGGTGCCATGGATGGATAATCTTTCTTCTTCATCCAAAGATCAAACTCTCCGTACTGTATGAATCACTAGTTCATAAAATATTTTTAAAACCCCCTTTCATAGCAGTGGTGGCTTCTCTGCCTACCCAAAAACCCATCTCAAGGATTTATGCCTTGGATTTTCAATCAATTCAAAGAAACTGAAGTCCTAACTAGTAGGGTGAATACTATGGAAGAAGAAATAGGGGCCACCAGTTTCAACAGGACACTCTGGAACAGAAGCTATTGCAGTTTTAGTGGATGCAATGGAGGGCAATCTTTGCTAAAAGAAAATATCCATGTCATGTTGGAAAAGATAGACCTAGTAGAGCTACCACACCTTATCCACAGGTTAACCATCTTACCCTCATGCTTAAATTGGCAAAACATATCCAACTTGATGGCATGCTTTGGATCGAAAATCAAATTCTGATATTCTCACTGCTCCAGAGACTTAATTAATAGATTTTGAGTGGCCTGGAGAGGGCTAAAAACAAATGTTTATGTGAAAGAAAAATCATACATGCCTTATTTAAGGTATTTTCAATTAATACCACACCCTCAACCGAACAATACATAACAAATCTTTTCGCTCATGCAGGACTTTACCGTTGTGATCCACTCCCCTGTTCACTGATATGTAAGAATATACACTGATCAGCAACATCATTACAACCACCTGTGTGATACTGTGAAGGTCTCTTTTGTTCTGACAAAACAGCTCTCATGTGTCGAGGCATTGACTCCTCAAGACCTCTGATTGTGACTTGTGGTATATAGCCCCAAGACATTAGTAGCAGATTCTTTAAGTCCTGCAAATTGCGATGTGGGATCTCCATGGATCAGATTTGTTGTTCCAGCACATCCTACAGATGCTCAATCAGATTGAGATCTGGATAATGCAGAGGCCAAGGCAATACCTTAAACTCTTTGTCATGTTCCTCAAACTATTCCTGAACAGTTTTTGCCGTGTGGAGTGTGCCTTCAGGAAACACCATTGTCATTAACAGGGTACGTGGTCTGCAACTATTTCAAGGTATGTGGTACATGTCAGAGTAACATCCTAATATCTAATAATAAACTAAAGATAGTAAGAACAGGAAATAATAATCCATTCACATGTGTAGCCGTAACACCAAATTATCTCAGAAATGCCAAAAATATTAAATTGTACTTGTGAGTCATTACATCGTTAAATTAACAGGATTCTTGCCACTGTGCGGGACTTTTCCCAATTATAGATAATGTGTCAGAATAGGTGCATGTAGGTCCGCACACATAGATAATCTCAAATAATCCACAGAAATTTTTTTTATACGAAAAGAGTGCACATTTATTAATAAAAAAAAATGTATGCATATCTAAAAGTCATAGTATCATGCTGTCACTTCAGCCCTCATAGATACTAAAGGTAGTACAGGCATATCACACCAAAACATTGTAGTATACTGAGATGGCATAAATCTTCCAGCAAGAGAGAAAAAAAACAACAACAAAAAAACAACAAAAACAACAACAAATATTCGGAAAGCCCTGGACGCATTTTGCTACTTCCTTGATGCTTTCTTAACATGCATTTTGAGAAAGCACCATGGAAGGTGCGAAACAGGCCTAGGGCTTTTACACTCTTTTTCAGGGTAGTCTCCTAGGTGGTCTCTCCCCTGTCTGCAAGTTGCAGGTTGTACAACAAATTGATTTTTTTAGTTTCTCACTATTGCTGGGAAATGTGTGTCATCTCACTGTACTACAATGTTTTGGGGCGGACATAAATGCATCTATTGTGACACAACATCCTAATATCCAGATGAATGCTAGACCCAAGGTTTCCTAACAGAACATTGCTCAGATTATATCATGGTATCCACATCAGCCTGCTTTCTTCCCACAGTGAATGCTGCTGTCATCCCTTCCCCAGATAAACAACGCACATGAACCAAGCCATCCATCTGATCTAGTCCAGTTCTGATGCTCACATACACATTAAAGGTGATTTCAACAGCAAACTGGGGTCATCATAGGCGCTCTGACCTGTCTGTGGCTATACCGCAAACTGTGATGCACTGCGTGTGTTCTGGCACCTTTCTATCATGGCCATCATTATGTTTTTCAGCAATTTGAGCTTCAGTAGCTTTTCTGTGTGACTAGACCAGACCCATTAATCTATTCTAAGCTATATAATCAAGTGCTATATTGTCACACATTGATTTTACAACTTTCAACCATGTGACTTTAGATGTGTATATGCTTTTGCTTACCCTAGCTGGGGTTTCATATATGGGAGATTTTATTGAGGATCTTCTAACCTGCATAGATCGGATCAAAATTGCCTAATCCCTGATAAAAAAAGTGTTAAACTACCAAGTTATAGAACCAGAAATCTGAAGACACTGACCAGGTAAGAACAGGTATTGACTAATGTTCCATTATTTACGATAGGAACATCTTCTCAGCTTTTCTAAAATCACACTTTGATAGTTTTGATATATTGTTTTGTTGGTAAAGTTTTGAATGGCCCTGGGAACTTTCAATTAGTTTTATTCATTTGTTTTTGTAGTATTGTCAGGGATCAGGATCCTGAAAGTGAAATGTCACCATTTTGCGAAATCTAACTTTCACTAATTATGACTTATGACTCCAAAACAACAGCACCAGCTTTTGAGAATCTTAATGAAAATGACCTAACATTCGCCCACACAAATATGTGAGATTAAAGTGATTTTACAACAAAATATACAACAAATTTCATATTTCAGCATTTGTTTTTAAGAAGCAGATTTTTTAATGAGTTGGTCTTTGTATTTCTTCTTTAAACAACACGGTAACATTGTAAATTCACATGACAGAGATTAGTTTTGTTGGCTTTATTCTGCTGTTAGCAGAACTCGATTTATTGATAGTAATTTTATTTCTCAGTAATAACTTCATCTGAGTAACAGCATGTCCATTTAGTTGATCCATATTACTATATGCTTGAACCTATACTCTTGGGAGGAGAAATACAAGCCCACATTTTTTCTTGCTCTGTTATAAATTGTTCGATAGATAGAGATCACCCACCCTTACTTGCTTCTTCTTGATAACAGTAATTCATTGAATGACATTTCCTATTCGGAGGAAAATCTGTGTGAAGATTTTGTGCAGAAGAAATAACAGCTTACAGAAAATGTAGCACTATTTCTGTGAAGAAAAATATGTTAAAACGAATAATCATAATATATATCCTCCTCGAGTGTAAGCTCATTTGAGCAGGGCCCTCAACCCCCTCTGTTCCTCTGCATCCATCAAGTTGTACAGCACTGTGGACCCATTGTACAGAACTGTATAGATTGTTTCCACCATATAAATAATAATAATAATAACAATAATATATGGGACATTGTATGTAAGTAATTTAGAATGGGGAATATTCACCACATAAAGATTGAAAGTGGCTTTGTGACCTCAAACTTACCTTTCTCCTATTGTTTCCTCTTCTCTCCCTCTTTCAGTATTTATTATTTTCTTTACCTTTTGTTAGCTTGACAAACTGGATTGACTGAAATCTTCAAATGAAATTACCTTTTTTAAGTAAGGAAAGGTGGGCCAGGTACCTAAACTGTGCTTTAAAAACTATGCTGTCGGGATTACACGTTTATATTCCAGACACTATAGTGTTCCTTTACGCTTCACTCTTGTGTCACAATTGTTAACCATAAAGCTCTACAGTTCAGCTAAATAGGAGGTTTTCACTAAAGAAAAGAAAAAGTTACCTGCACTCTCTCCTTAATCCCTATGTGTATTTAGACAAATGGAGGGCATTTAGTTGCTCCAATGGCCATTGGAGGGAATGCCAACCTGCCAACGTCAAGGCAGACCCCCCTAAAGCGGGTCCTACACTGACCCTTCAGCCTGCTTCCTTGAGCTTCTGGCAAAGATCTCTCTAATGAGACAGAGATGGGTATACACCCCTATATACTTATTAACCCTTAATAGGGAACACATGGGATGGGCGGAAGCATTGTAACAAGACTGTGTGATACAAAGTGTTAAGACACTCACATTCCCTCCAATGGCCATTGGAGCAACTAAATGACCTCCATATTTTTAAATATACATAGGGATTAAGGAGAGAGCGCTGGTAACTTTTTCTTTTCTTTGGTTTTTACTATATATTGGGGCTGATGTGTACTGTAGTCATTGCTGCCGGCCCAGTAGTGATGGGAGTGAGCACAGGACTTCTCTTTTTGTATTTGGGTTTTCACTAAAGTTTTACATTTTTATTTAAATTTAATTCATTTTCATTTTTTTTTATTTCTTCCCGCTATATTTCACTGTTATGTGAATAGAACCCAGTGCAATTCTTTGTTTGAGATGTTAAGGTGAAACAAGCAGGATAAGTCCTTTTATTTCTACTTGCAGAGGAGGGCTAGAAAAATACCTCTGGTTCTTTTTTCTATCATATACAGATTAAAAAAAATGTTTTTCTCTCATACATATACATAATATATTACAAGAAACAGTGTACAGTGACAGCATTGAATAAACTTGTAAAGGTCAAAATATTTTTGCTCTTCTGTAATATTTTAGCAGAATATTTGGGGTGAGGTCAACAGAGTTCAGTTAATTTTACTGTCCATTTCCCTTGAAATATGTTAGTGAGAAATATTCAGAAAGGCCATTTAGACAGCCAGAAAAAAAACTGCATGAAAAATAATGCCTCTGACTGTACTTACATGCAAAAAGAATTGCAATATTGTCTGGCCTAATAGCTATGCAATATCAGGACTTTTGGCAATGCCAATTCTGAGATGGCAAAATCTGATTACATATCTTGATTAAAAAGCAAATAGACGGTAAGAGAACGTTTAAGATAATGGATTGCATTCTTTTTTTTTTTTTTTTCCTTTCCTAAAAGAGTGCCCTATTTGCTTCTCCCAAATGCCACTGCAGAGGGAACAGGTACCGCAAGACTCAGACAGGCAGGTTAGAACCGCTACAATGAAAAGCATTTGAAAAAAAACGGGAAGCAGTAGCAGGAGTAATTTAATTACAATGCATTATTTATTTATTTATTATTAATCAGGTGTGTGAACAAGGGGCTGACCTGTCTTCAAACTGGCATTACAGTGGATTTACATTTCTCTTATGACCCTAAATGGGATATATGTATACAATTTAAACATATCTGGGCTCTCAAAGGTTAAATCCAAATTTTTTATTGAAACAGAAGAAAGTTTCGTCCCAAGTCAGAAAGGCTCTAACTGGAGCTGAAACTATGCCTCTGTTTCAATAAAAATCTCCCTTTTTAAAGTAGGTGAATTGATACAAAGAAACAATTGTAATGTAAGAATGTCCAAGGAACATGTGCGTTTGAGATCTTCCTGTGCTTGTGGTAGTGCCTAACTTAATTTTACCCCATAATTTCTCATATACTAGACAGATATCCCCAATTAATCTCAGTTTAATAGTGACCATATATAATATGTTGTCATTTGGATTGAGATTGGTCTTCATTCATACCATATGCCTTGTGTTGGCTGAAGATGCAGGTTGATTTGCATCAATTTGTTGTTTTGGTGGTAGGGGAATATGTCTTAACATAAGGCCATACACAGGCTTAATGCTAATGCTAATGCAAAAAGTGGATGTTGATGGTGGTGATATCTGTGTTCTTTTGGTGGTTGTGGTGATGGTGGCTATTGTAACATTGATATTAGGTAAACTACTTTTGCCAATGGCAGCATGTGCTGCTGTTATCTCAGCTGTCACTGTTGGATGAGATGATTCTACACCAGACAGGTGGACATGGAAGCTGTCACGAGTCAGAGACCAACAGTCAGAGCTTTATGTACTATACAAAGAATGGTCAATGGCAAGCCAGGTAAAATGGAACCAGAAAATCAGAGCAGGAAAACAATTGCAGAGTCAAGAAGTACAGAGAAGAGAATAGTCAGGATAAGCCGAAGTCTTAACCAGATTGACAGTATAGATAACATAAATGTGTTATTTTGACCAAATTAGTCCTAACAACTTATTTATAGTGTGGCTCATTATGTGTGTAGCCACACCACCAAAACCTGAGGGGCTGTTGAAACTGACATAATACGACGTCATGTGTGTCATGATGTCGGCGTGTCCGTGCTGCTTCATGAAAAGCGACGAAGCTGCAGAGCTTAGTGTCCATACTGCTGGAGAAATTGGGAAAGGCCTGAGGGAGGAGAGAGACTGCCTACCAATTGCCATGAGGGTGTCCCTGTGGAGCCACCACACAAGGTATCCTGACAGGACCAAGTGCACACTAGATGCTGCCTGTCCTCTGAACACTCTTTTCTTCCAATTCCTCTGGCTTATGTTACGCATGGTTGAATAGCTCTTAATAAATAACTTTTAACAACTAGTTAAGCCCTGAGAAGGATTATTATCCCACAGGGTCCAAGGCAGGTTACCACCTTGTCCTCCCCACCCCATTGATTGTTTACATACTAATGGTGAGTGAGGCCAAGTAAATGAATGGTTCTGGTGCCCTTTGGCCTTTGCGGCCACCTAAGGTCACCATATGGTTTATTTTGTTCAGGGTGTGCTAGTCTCACACTACGATCAATGACTTAGGCTAGCACCATAGTCTTTTAACAACTGTTTCTTGGTAAGTTTGTCACAC
This sequence comes from Pelobates cultripes, assembly GCA_933207985.1. Classification (NCBI taxonomy): domain Eukaryota; kingdom Metazoa; phylum Chordata; class Amphibia; order Anura; family Pelobatidae; genus Pelobates; species Pelobates cultripes. The sequence goes on from OW240915.1 coordinate 318,487,953, forward strand.
ACTAGACACTATGATCAATCACCCATGCTAGGTGAAAGGATTTTTTCCCTTAATACTACAGTCCTTGAAAGAAGGATTTTCTTTCTTAGAGAAAATTAACAACAAAATTCATGACTGAGCTTACAACACTAATCACTAAATGACGTTGAGATTTCACAGAGAATAGCCTTTTTACTAGAGTAAGTGTTTTACTTTCCAAGGCTATGTATAATATGTCACTAGGTTAGTGTTACTATAGAAACATAGAATGTGACGGCAGATAAGAACCATTCGGCACATCTAGTCTGTCCTATTTTCTACCTACTTTCATTAGTCCCTGGTCTTATCTTATATCTAGGTAAGCGTTATGCCTATCCCACGCATGCTTAAACTCCTTTACTGTGTTAACCTCTACCACTTCAGCTGGAAGGCTATTCCATGCATCCAGTATCCTCTACTTATATACTGATATATATAATATCAGTATACTTCCTGATATTATTTTGAAACCTTTGCCCCTCTAATTTAAGACTATGTCCTCTTGTTGTGGTAGTTTTTCTTCTTTTAAATATAGTCTCCTCCTTTACTGTGTTAATTCCCTTTATGTATTTAAATGTTTCTATCAAATCCCCCATGTCTCGTCTTTCCTCCAAGCTATACATGTTAAGATCCTTTAACCTTTCCTGGTAAGTTTTACCCTGCAATTCATGAACCAGTTTAGTAGCCCTTCTCTGAACTCTTTCCACAATAACAGTTATGTCCTTTAGTGCAATGCACTGCTCTTCCTTGTGTCTTAAAATTTTATATTAAAAAAGAAAGTAGACCTGGCATGTTGACTATTTTTGTATAATTTATTTGTAATAGAGAGAGTTAATCAGTACTGTGAGATCTTACCATGTATTATTTTTTCCTATCCAACTATCTGTTTATCTATCTATATATCTAAGTCATAGTGCACTACAGAGCAAGCCCTTGGCAGGTACAGTACATCTCCAGGATTTTTAAACTCCAGTGAACCATGGACTGTTATCTTAGAAAAGAAATACAATCCTTAAAAAATAAACAATCACCAACAAAAACAACACTTTCTTTCTATTTCTATTTTTTTAATACTATCCCTTCAAACTAATTTGCTATCTTCTTTGCTTGTAGACAGCGTGTGATTAAATGTTTGTTTTTATGCAAACTATTGGAGAGAGTATTATCTTGGTTGTCTATTACTTTTCTAACCTGTTATAGAAATTGTTGAGAACAAAAATATCTTCTATTTGATCAATAATGAGTTCATACAGTGTACGGAGGAAAATTAGAATAAAGAATATTTTGACAGAATTTTCAATTTATCATATCATTATACAAGACAAAATTGAATTGCAATTCAATTCCAAATAACATTATTTCAGTGTATTTAATTGGTTTTATATTGCATAAAAATTACAATATATATATATATTTTCATATATAATGCAATATTTTTATATAGTATACAGATGTACTAATATATATATATATATATATATATATATAATTTATTTTCTCACGCTTCCTGGGTGGTATATTTATTTCTCATTCTTGGATCCTCTACCAGAGGCCTGGGAGTCTGAGGGTTCGTTGCAGTATCTATGCTGTTCCTAGAACTGAACTCTTCTGGACAGCAATCTCAAATGTTCCACCTGGAATCTTGAGAGTCACAGCCCTGAGTGCTATACATATTGTAACTAAACCATATTATTCTTTGCCTAGGTTAGGTGTTTATTAAAAAAAAAAAAAAAATATATATATATATATATATATATATATATTACTATATACATATACACTGTTGAATTCTTCTCATGTTTTCCTGTAAAGCGTGTGGTCGCCCTGTGCCTTTAGATAAAGAGCCTGTTTCCTCAAGTTGTCAGTACCGACAATGTCGTTGACATGCACGCTGCATCATAATTACAGATTCAGTCTTGCTTAACTGCAGAAAACAAAATGCCTTGTGTTGCGGGGACGCCATCTTACAGAAGTCTGAGGCTAGGGACTGTTTGTGCACTGAGAGAGGTATCTAGCAGTCATTATTTGAAACTCTTTACCTCACCATTGCAAGGGGTAAGAGTTCCATTCATGGGCAGTTTGTGGTTGCAGACATATAGCAATTGCAAATCGGGTTCATCTTTTTGAAACACCCTGTATATTGTAATAGTTTTTCTTTTTAAAAACACAGTTTAAAAAAAGAAAAGAAAACGTAGGCAAAAACAATGTGGATATATATATAATATAGGAGTATAGGGATTAGTTACAGCATAGGATCATACCTTGCATAAACCTGCCACAATGCCAATGTACCCCATTTTTGTCAGGCCCTTTCCTCACAATCTAATGCCTGCTCTTGCTAATACATTCTGTGAGCTTGAACATTAATGTTTAGTGAATGAGTGCACTGGATGTTGTACGAATTGGCCCAAGAAGAACCCATATAATTTATGCATGTTCAGGTGAGTGTGAACCTCTTGGTTTCATGAATATATGTGGGAGTCTAGGCCAACTCATTTGGCTTTGCATCCCTTCCTCAACAGATGCCTCATTCTAGAGCCCTATATAACCTTGCCCTGGAGACAGTACCAGGAGGAAGGATTTCCAAAGTTGATTCATCTCAAAAGAGCAGGCACCATTTTGCTAGGATACATTTGCATTGTGCAGGCTTATGCAATGTATGATCATATACTTTAACTAAACTCCCATTATGCTTGCCTAGGTTAGGTGTTTTAAAAAAAAAAAAAAAAAAAACTATTACATTTTGTGAGCATTGAAATTGCAGTTTAGTGAGTGAGTACACTGAATCTTGTATGATGTGTATACAAATTCAAGCTATACACAAATAATGTTGTAGCACTCTTATTATTTTTCTTGGCTAGGCCAAGTTAACTTGATTGAGATAAAATGACACATCTTATACAAAAAAAAACTGCTCTGTGCATCTCCAAGAGAGCTCCTATGAATTATATTTGAGGTGACACTTCATTTGCGAGACCTATCTGTGTCAGATACATGCTGGGATTGTGTGGAGTAGGTGGGTTATTCTTGCCATGTCTGGTGGGACTGCCACTTGATACACCCATTCTGGACTGCAAAATACATGGTTCTTCAGAAACTTTTGGGTGAAGCCTCACAGTTCGAATCTGCACTATAACCCAGGGTCATAATTCTGCAAAAGATTGGTGGCACCGAGGCTATTAAACACAGTGAAGGTGGTGATTCCAGTATTCTGTAGACAAGAATGCACTTTCGGGGTTGAAACCTGCATCATGTTTTCCTCATTACACCCAGGGGTTATTGTCATCCTACAAAAGATCGGTGGTGCCAAGGTTATGAAACACAGTGAAGGCAGTGAGTCCAATATTTTGGAGGTAGGCATCTACACCACCACCATTACACATGTGGGTAGACAACATGGAAAATACCAGATGTTTTGAGGATCTCAAGGCTGTAGCTATGAGGGAGAAAAATATAAACAGAGGTGGTACTATTGGTTGGACTTTTCTTTCCTCCAAGGCATATGCAGTGTTCTTTGCTGGGACATGATTAGAATTATGGGTTGTGTTTCTAGGGATTCCTGGTCCTAATTGGGGCAGGGCTCTACCAGTGCCCTCCACCCCCCACCAGTTTATCCCCCCCTTCTACGCCCCATTTTTTATTATTCTATCTTCCTTCCCTCCCTCCTATTTTCTATGCTTTCTTTCTTATGTTCCAGGGGAATACAGTTGTTTTCCCATTTATTACTACTTAGTGTCTACTCTACAATCTATTGCTATTAACTGCTTTATCCATACACTTACACTATACGCTTTGGACACACTATTCCCTACTCGCTCCACATCATTATTTTGGGAGGGAGTATCAAAGAGCAGTGGTTGAGAATAGTAGACTCTTTGTAGACTGATGCCGACTCTGAATTTATGTATGAATCCTGTTGACCTTGCACCACTGTTAATTCAATACCTTCAAATGTTGACACTTTTGTTCACTTATTTGTTCACACAGCTTGTTTTATAATATTGTCAACGTGTCATCTAGAACTAATTTTTTTACTTTTCTTTCTTTAAAGTCCCTTCTCTGATAGAAGGAAGTGCTTCATAAAACCTTTTTAAAACACAGTTTGCATACTAATGAAAAGAGATAACATCAGGTCCCTAAACCATCAATAACATCAACAGTAATAACGTTTTTACAGTTAGAGTTAATCCCTAAACTATGATTTGTGAAGAAGTGACAAGGGAATTTTATTTTTTCATGCAAAAATGTTGGCTGCTTAGACCAGTGTTAACATCACTGCGTTAGAACTGGGAAACCCAGGTTAGCATCCTGGTCAGACCACCCTAACCGTAAGTGTCCTTGGGCAAGACACCTAATGATACATAACTGCTTAATAATTATTGCTCATTGCCAAATGTAAGATAAGGGTGTTTTGCACTGAACACAAACAGGGTTATGTACAAAAGTGAAGTTTTACAAGCATCTCTGGAAGCCATTAAATCTGATTTGTTTTCCAGAATCTTTTTTCACTACTGAAATTCAGACGACAGGAACTTCAGGTTTTTGTTTGTTTTGTTTTTTTTACTCTACAAGTAAAGTGTTTAGGTAATATCACCACCAGAACTAAGATACATAGAAAAGGCACAGAATAAGCTCTACATGAATAACCAGTATTCATATTTTCCCTTCAAATGATAATCCATTATGCTGTTTTTTTAGTAAAGTCTCTCTGAACCATTTGACTTTCATTTTTATTATGTGATGTCTCCAATTTTTTAAACAATTCCCAGACATTACAATAACATAATTTCTACTCATTATCTCAACATTGCTTTTTTGCATATTTCCTCCAGTTAAATTGGAAAGCTATCATTTTAAAATAATGCAATTAGACATCAGGCAAGAACACGTTTACACTCCATTTTATTGCATACAAATTCATTTTTAAACTATTTTTAAGAAGATGCTCGTTATTAAAATGGATGTATTATCCAAGATTAAAGATTAACTTTGCCCTAAATAAACTGAGAACATCTCATAGATTATTCTTTTTTTAAAGTTTAATCTTTGGTATTTACCAGTGATTGCAAAGATTGAATAGCACGTTATTTAATGAGATGTTGACTTGCGGAGGGTGAGACAAGGATTAGTTATGTATTACAAAAGGTTTAAGACAATGTTTTCTGTAGACTAGTAATCCCCATTATAATCATGTGTTAGAAATGCATTCATTTTTTTGGGACAAACCTGCAAAAAAAAAAAAGTTATGGTAATAAAAGGGATATTTTGGGACCCCGATATTTTGTTGAAGAAAACACGACTTTATGTAACACAAGTCTAATAAGTTATTATGTTAATATATCATGGTAGGCAGATAGTAGTTTCAACCAAAAAGCTTTTGCCAAGCAAATTACTTTTTCCTGTAAACATAGTTATTTGCCTAGGTAAAATACTTTTGTCAAACTTGATTTCAGGCAAATCGTTTGGCATGTATCATACAGGATTTTCTTCAGATTTCAAAGCTATTTGCCTAAGAAACAGGTGCCCATGCAACTTCCCACTCAGGCAACCCCATAAATTGACCGCTGCTCAGGAATAAACCCCCAGGCATTCCTTGGAAAGTGTCCCCTTGCTTGCTGATAACCGCCTAAGAACCCCTTAAGAAAAGTATTCCCTTGTTAGCAAATAAGTGACAAGGAAGCCCCAGAAATGTGGCACTTGCTTGCCATAAAATGCTTATAGGTGGGAAAGTGGCACCTACTTGGCAACAGACACCCATGCTCTACAGGTAAATAGCCGTTGCTCACCAATACACACCCAGTTATCCAAACAAAGTGTCCCCTGTTTGCCAATAGGTGTTTAGGCACCCCAGGAAAGTGTCAAAAACAAAAATACTAATGTGGAAGAAAAATCATACATACCTTCTTTGAAGATAAGTGTGTTTCCAGTGAAACCACATCCACTGCCGAACAAAATATACCAACTCTTTATCTTCCTGCCAGACTTAACTGGGGTCATCTACTCCCGTGTAAAATTATAGATAGAATGTCCCAAATCAGACACGCATAATGTTGCTAATCTATTAAAAACATTCTTATTTATTGTTTTCAAAATATTCCGCTCTTTTGCTGCTAAACGGTATATTGGCACATACATTCCCACAGAATAATAAAGGACTCCATACTGTGCAATCAATGGCTGCAAAACAGTATATTGGCACCTATACTCACACAGACACCCCTCCAGGAGAGTATCCCTTGGTCACCAATAGCCACATAGGATCCTTCAAAGAAAGTGGCACCTGCTTGTTCATTTGCTCAAAAGCATCCCTGGAAAGAGGCCCCTGCTCATCAATAGGCTTCCTGGTTCCCCCTGAAAAAGTCACCCTTGGAAAGTGGCTCCTGTTATCCAATAGGTGCCCAAGAAAATAAAATTAACTTGCCAATGTTCACAAAGCACCGGTTTTAAAAACAATTCCAAACAGAATGCATCTAGCAAGATGCAAATTCACCTGGGGGACAAACCAATGTCCATCCCCCTTCCCCAATGCATGGTCAGTTGGTGGGAGCTATTATAGTATAGGGGGGGGATCTATAGTTTCACCAGCCCTCACCTATAATTATATTATTAAAGAGGGGACAACCTTAAGTGACTGGTGGGAGCCCTAATAATAATAATAATAATAATAATACTCATGAAGAGGATCTAATGTCCACCATGGCTACCACACATTGATGGCTGCTGTGGGTCTAATTATAATATGAAGGGCATAGATGTAGACCTCCCTAGACCACACCCATTGGCAGTAGATAAGAGCACTAATTGATTAAACAATTATCCACTTCCTCAATAGTAGCATGTCTACCCCCTACCCAGATAGCAAGGAAATCCCAATTCCCTAACCACCCTCAACTAAGAATAATCCTACTTATTCCTCCTAACTCTAATAATAAAGCACATACCTACAAAATAAATGATAATTACTGCCTAAAGTCTTCTTTCTTCTAACTCTTCTATTCCGTAGCCCCCAAAAATGCTAAATAAAAATCCATAATTTCCAATGCAACTAATGATAAAAAAAATTACAACATAATAAGAAACACTATGCAATGAAATTACTTTGTTCGACCCATTATACAATCAGAGCGCTCTGTCAGCCAAGTCTCGAGAGAAGTCTCACATCTGTCAGAGCCCTCTGAAAATCACAGTACCTTTAGATGTTAAGCGTATCAGGCAGCTGGTATTGGACAATTGTTAGATTGAAGATTTTTACTTCATTTGATAAGTGTAAATATTTGGATCCAGTCCCATAAACCACACACTTTTTTTTGTAGATTTTGATTAAGTCTATCCTGATTAGCAACCGAAGGTGGTCACTCATAAAGGGCTAGTATTATATATTTTCTGGTATTACTACCCAGACACAGTTCTCTTATCATGTAAATCTATAAATATTTGTTTCCAGTTAACCTTAAAATAGTGGCTCAAAGGTATCCCTACATGTAATTTTAAAGTTTTCCTATCATTTTTTTGGAAAATATAGATGGATCTATGAACAAGGACAACTGGAAACACATAGAGTGAACTGAAACGTGAGTTTCTGTAAGGGCTAGGTCCTCTTTGACCGGCTCAGTACAGAACATTATATACAAAATACACTATTTGTGTTACTGTCACAGCAACACAGCTGTGTAAAATCAGTTTGTTTACCAGAAAGAGTGTGTATTATGTTTTGGGATAGAGATGCTAAAAATCAAAGGTTCTAATACTGGTAGCATTCATTTCTGTTATCCTTCTGAAAAAAAAAAAAAAAAAAAAAAAGTACGTTAAACAGCATTTTTAAGCTGGTACCTTAATCAACTTAACTACCACAACTAGTTATTATATTTATTTATAAACTATTTTACCAGAAAGGATACATTGAGATTTCTCTAGTTTTCAAGTATGTCCTGGGTCCACAAAAAATTACATTGTTACAAAAAGGTACAATATAATACAAACAACTATATTAATACACAACACATACAAAATTTAACATAGAACAGGTAAGAAATATATAATAAACAATGACAGGTGCATTATGTTTTGAGCTTGAGGCTGTGCTCCAAAACCAAATCACAGAGGTAGAAAAGTGGATAGCAGATAACAAACTATTCCTAGACACTGACAAAACTGTTACAATGATCTTTGGAACTGTAACTAAATTACAAAATCAACAACTGTGTATCAGAACAAATTCAACTAGCACACTGACCGCAGTCTGCTATTTTAAATATCTAGGTATGTTGCTAGACCCCAATCTATCCTTTGGCCTTCACATTGAAAAAGCTCTTCAAAACTTTACCCAAAACTAGGTGCCCTTGTTTTGGATCAAAGAAAACTTTGATTATTTGTCTATCTACTCCTTCCAAATTGATTAATTAATGCGTGCACGCTTTTCCTAGAAGTAATTCACACCGGAGACAAAGTTTCTGATCAGTGAAAAACCCAGGAATGCTTTATTCCCCAGAGTGGGGGCTCCTTCTTAAAGCAAAAATATGTCACAGTTTAAACATACAGTATACATTCAACAATTGGTTAACAGTCTAAGGGGTCTTGTCTAAACCCCCCCCTACAGGTTGTAGTGTCGTCATTACAGACTTCTCCCGCCTATATTCCAGCTCCTGGATACACGATGACAGGGGGAGTGAGTAGTTTCTTTCAGTTACTTTAACAGTGATTCTCCATTTTGTTACACGTGGCATATAGCTGTTAACTGGCACAAAGAAAGTGGGGGAGGAGTTAGTAAAGGAAGCTGTTAACACAGGAATTTTGGTTACACGAGGTTTGCTTGATGGGAAGGGGGATGCTTAGCAGGATACAGAGGAATTTACAGAGGAAACAGCAACTGAACACATTGTAGGGGGGGAAAGGAATATTTACTCTAGCAGCCAGTTTTAACATAGTGTACACAGAATAAATAGACATTAGTAAATAGCCATTTTATTCTAATTCATCTGTCCATAACACCCTGTACAGAAACAAATCCTGCCTAAGCCCTACAGTAAGGAAACAGATAGTGCAACAAATGCTAATGCTGGTGATTGATTATGGGGATGTGAAGCAATATTGACCCCTTAAGGACACATGACATGTCATGATTCCCTTTTATTCCAGAAATTTGGTCCTTAAGGGGTTAAACAATTACTCTGTCAGTATTGTATAAATTTAATTATTTTGTATATGTAGTAGCAAGCTCTTTTCAGAACTACTTGCAAAACATAACTGAAAGGAAGTCACAAGCTATGACAGTTTCTATGTATCAGGAAATGCCTAACCACAATGTATATGTGATATTTTGTAAGATTAGATTATTGAATGTAACATCAGAAACTACTTCCTCTTTTATGTATCTTGTGTAACCTTTTTGTAACCTTTTGTAACCAATATTTGTGACAAATATTGTATAAGTACAGAGCATTTTGAATACATTGTCAGAAGATTATGGAAAGCAAAGAGTGTGTGTCTGGTTAATACGCTTCCATAAAAATCTTCCCTGAATATTCAGCTGACAATCGAGGGTTGGAGAATAGTGACCAGAGGGACCGAGTCACCAGAGTAGCAGATTTACCTTTCAGGATGTAGTGTATGTATCCGCACTGCAAACCCATCTTAATAATCTTAATACGTTACATAATTCATTCTGCCGCTTTGTACTAGAATGAATTACTTTACCCACCACTGTGACATGTTAAAAGCGCTAACCTGGCTGTCGCTGGAATCCAGACACACTCCTCATCTTTCCAGCCTTTTGCATAAGAGCTTAACTGGGAAACTCCCAGCCTACCTGAGTTGAATGCTGACCCCAACTGTTCCCACCTTCTATAACCTCCGATCCAGTACTAGTACGATATTTAGTATACCGCTATACAAAAATAAAGTGGCTCGATCCTCCTTTTTCTACAGAGCAGTTGTGGAAAAACAGGTAGATAGATAGATAGATAGATAGAGAGATAGATAGATAGATAGATAGATAGATAGACAGATAGATAGATAGATAGATAGATAGATAGATAGATAGATAGATAGATAGATAGATAGATAGTTTGTATATTATATTTTTGGAATATTGTATCCTAGTGTAACAATGCAATGTTTTGTGGACAAAGACCCAGGACATACTTGAAAACAAGAGAAATCTCAATGTATCCATCCTGGTAAAATATTTTATAAATAAAGAGTAAGAATTAAATAGTAACAACTACAACAAATGTTCTAATTTAAACAGACATGCTAGGATTGCAGTTCTAGGGAAAATATATTTACGAATATGATAATCTGTTACTTTGAGATATCATCTAAAATCACTAAAGAGCAATGTTTTATCTAATGTTCTATAATAGTTTCAAGTGCAGAGTGTAATATTTTATCTAATTGCTTATTGATTGCAATACACATATTAAGATATGTCCATTAAGATAATTAATGTTTAATAGAACATATCATGACAGTATGGGTTCTGAGTAATAAATCTAAAACAAAAAAATAGATTCATGATTAAATAATACTTTTTTAATTAAACACTTTAATTTACTTATACCATAAATTGTAAGCAGTTAATAAATGTCATAATTGAACAAAAAAAATAATATTAAGAGATCAGATGAATTTGTTTTAATCTGCACAATTCTTCTGACTCATGTTTTGGGGAGATAAAAATATATCCATCAATCCCTGAAAAATGTAATTTACCACTTAAAGTCCCAATATCCTTTGCTCTATAGACTTCACCTTGTAAAAACATAGTTCACTATACCAATCTGTATCTCTGCACAGAGACTGAATATACATCCACCCCCTGCCCTGTCACGGTGTAATACCCCAAAATGCAGAATGTAGGAAAGCAAGGGACAAGACAAGGATATGACATATTACCAGGTGTCAGCATGGCCAGACTAAATGTGAGACAGAGATAAAGTGTAGTTAGAGATGAGCCGAGGTCAGGATAACGGAGAGACAGCGAAAACTAGCATGGCTCGTGCAGAGGCGGGAGTGCTTGAGCCATGCCCAGCTTGAGCTGAGGACCCCGGCCGGCCCTGAGATAGGGAAATTACTGTCACATTCCCAACATGTACAGAAGCCATTATAAGTCTAATTTCATGATATCATTCTAACAGTAAGTCAAGAGAAATGCAATACCTGTATACAGGGAGTGCAGAATTATTAGGCAAGTTGTATTTTTGACTATTAATTTTATTATTGAACAACAACCATGTTCTCAATGAACCCAAAAACTCATTAATATCAAAGCTGAATATTTTTGGAAGTAGTTTTTAGTTTGTTTTTAGTTTTAGCTATGTTAGGGGGATATCTGTGTGTGCAGGTGACTATTACTGTGCATAATTATTAGGCAACTTAACAAAAAACAAATATATACCCATCTCAATTATTTATTATTACCAGTGAAACCAATATAACATCTCAACATTCACAAATATACATTTCTGACATTCAAAAACAAAACAAAAACAAATCAGTGACCAATATAGCCACCTTTCTTTGCAAGGACACTCAAAAGCCTGCCATCCATGGATTCTGTCAGTGTTTTGATCTGTTCACCATCAACATTGCGTGCAGCAGCAACCACAGCCTCCCAGACACTGTTCAGAGAGGTGTACTGTTTTCCCTCCTTGTAAATCTCACATTTGATGATGGACCACAGGTTCTCAATGGGGTTCAGATCAGGTGAACAAGGAGGCCATGTCATTAGATTTTCTTCTTTTATACCCTTTCTTGCCAGCCACGCTGTGGAGTACTTGGACGCGTGTGATGGAGCATTGTCCTGCATGAAAATCATGTTTTTCTTGAAGGATGCAGACTTCTTCCTGTACCACTGCTTGAAGAAGGTGTCTTCCAGGAACTGGCAGTAGGACTGGGAGTTGAGCTTGACTCCATCCTCAACCCGAAAAGGCCCCACAAGCTCATCTTTGATGATACCAGCCCAAACCAGTAATCCACCTCCACCTTGCTGGCGTCTGAGTCGGACTGCCCTTTACCAATCCAGCCACGGGCCCATCCATCTAGCCCATCAAGACTCACTCTCATTTCATCAGTCCATAAAACCTTAGAAAAATCAGTCTTGAGATATTTCTTGGCCCAGTCTTGACGTTTCAGCTTGTGTGTCTTGTTCAGTGGTGGTCGTCTTTCAGCCTTTCTTACCTTGGCCATGTCTCTGAGTATTGCACACCTTGTGCTTTTGGGCACTCCAGTGATGTTGCAGCTCTGAAATATGGCCAAACTGGTGGCAAGTGGCATCGTGGCAGCTGCACGCTTGACTTTTCTCAGTTCATGGGCAGTTATTTTGCGCCTTGGTTTTTCCACACGCTTCTTGCGACCCTGTTGACTATTTTGAATGAAACGCTTGATTGTTCGATGATCACGCTTCAGAAGCTTTGCAATTTTAAGAGTGCTGCATCCCTCTGCAAGATATCTCACTATTTTTGACTTTTCTGAGCCTGTCAAGTCCTTCTTTTGACCCATTTTGCCAAAGGAAAGGAAGTTGCCTAATAATTATGCACACCTGATATAGGGTGTTGATGTCATTAGACCACACCCCTTCTCATTACAGAGATGCACATCACCTAATATGCTTAATTGGTAGTAGGCTTTCGAGCCTATACAGCTTGGAGTAAGACAACATGCATAAAGAGGATGATGTGGTCAAAATACTAATTTGCCTAATAATTCTGCACTCCCTGTATGGGATACTGACCACAACACAACCAATTGTACCATATTGGCATTGTGTGTTCTTTGTGTGCATATGGCATTTTCTAATATCCAGGTATTGATATTATATTCTGGACACAATTTAGAAAGCTTTCCAAAATTTTCAATTAGGTTTATTAAACAGGGTTCTTAAAAATGTCTGTAACCAGTAATAAGTGGTGGACTAAATAAATAATATACTTCTATTGGAGTATTTGCCAGATTTTTTTCTCAAATACATACCAAAATTAGGTAAATAAAAGAAATGAAACATAATAGTGCAGTATCCTTATTACAATCTTTCTGGAAATGTATTTTGTAGAGTAAACGCACTCTTTTCAGAGCTTCTTGTTCAACTCATCAATATTATTTTCTGAATGAAAAGAACTTGCACATCACTTGAATGTTCTTGACTCCTGTCCTCTTAAATCACACAAAGAAGAAATGACAGAGCAGAAGGTCATATCATAACACTTAAAAATATAATTTATTACATGCTTAATACTTGTATACATAGTGAGACAACTAGTTCTACACAAATGTGCTCAAGTAAATCAATGCTTTATCTCAGAGGACACCCTTGCAGATAAAGACAGCCCACAGCCCATTCACCTCTGGTCTCTTTTATCCAAGTGAGGTGGAACTTCTCTCCGTAAAGAGCACATCATTGATAAGTCAATCAAGAAACTCCAAACAGAGGGAGTTTACAACTATATAAAACATGTTTCCAGTATGATTATATATTATATTATATGATTATATAATATATTGTTTTACTGGAGGAATTGAGCATATTCTGAAAAAGATTTACGTATAGGTTTATAATTTATTTAGTCTACAACTCAAATATAGTGCTCGGTTGGACTTATTTGGTCCATATATTTGGTGAGAATCTTATACATTTAAGTTTGATATTATCAGTGCTTCTATCACACAAAATATTTGTTTGGGTGTCAAACCTATTATATTTAAGAAAAAATAATTCTTAAATAAAAATAATACAACTATTATTATTTTTATTTTTATTTTCATTATTGTTTATTTATTGTTATTTTTTCTATTTTTTTTTGTTTCTATTTTTATTTTCTATATTATTTACTATTCATTATTCTCTATTTTTTTATTATGTTTATATTTTACTTTTTATTCTTTATTACCTTATTTTTACTTTCTATTTATATTTTCTATCTTTTATTATTTTTTATGTTCTTTTCAGTATTGTTTTTCATTCATTTTATTCTCCTTTATTTATTTTAGTCTTCTTTTCTCTTTCTTCTCCTTGTCTGAGTTGTGTGACCTCTCTTATGTGTACGATGGCACTGATAGAGTCCTTCTGTGACTCTTGAGCACTTGGTGTGCTCTTCTATCTTAGATGTTGCCTGCGCATGTGCCCTATTGTGTCACTGGGGCATGCAACTTCCTGCGTGTTTGTGTTGTCTGCGCATGCGCCTTACTCCCTGTTGTGCCTCTTGCACATGCGCCTTACTGCGTGCTTGTATTTCCTGCACATGTGCCTTTCTGCCGATTGTGCTTGCCTTTAATCACCCATTGTGTGCACTTTGTTGGTGTGGGAGGACCTGAGTGATGTGATCACACACTGGACGGGTGTGGCTCATTTTACCACTTGCTTGTTGGGCTGTTATTATTGAGGATTTATAAAGTAATTTCATTAACTATTAGTTTATTTATTCACACTTTCCTCTTATTATCCATTCTTTTTTTATTTACTATTTGATATGGAAGAGTCTCCTGAGCCCATAGCATGTGTCCTCCTATCACGAGAGAGGTGTACAAACGTTTGTGACCCCTTCTGCTTTAATATGTGGAACTTGTGAAGTGAACTAATGAGTCCATTAACCAAATTAACTTATCATGTTTTTTTATTGCAATGTATGTCAATGAATTTTGTAATCTCACATTAATTGATTATGTATGTATATAAATGTTTACATGTTACTGTTGTGTTAGCTTGATAAAGACCTGGGTACAGGTCGAAACGTTGCGGATCCATTAAAACTGCTTTGAACATATCACAGTGAGTGCCAGAGTTTTTGTTTTATATGTAGATTATATGGGGTATGCTGACCCATGCTCAGTTAGTACCCAGTGTGTGTTTTGTGATTGAGTGCAACCCTCTTCTCTATTTTTGCAATCTATTATATTGTCATGGCTTACCTTAGTTGGAGTCTGAAGTGTAGAGATGTTTGCTCACCCTTGCAGATAAAGACAGCCCACAGTAACCAGATAAGAAGCTACCTGGGCTGTGAATCTGTGCACGGGGGCTTAGACTCAGACATGGTTCCAATGGTCAGGGCAGGCAGTGAACAGGCAACACAAAGATCCAGAAGCAGGTCAAGTAAGTCTTAAGCAACAGGAAACATGAAACAACAAACTGACCCTGCCCTCCAGGAGAGGCAGTGTTATATAGGTGGATAACAAGAAATCTGCCTCAGGTGGAGTTAGAGTGATAGTCAGCAACCACAGGTGAAGTCCAGCCCCCAGAGCTGCAGACAATACCAGGTAAACAGGGCTAGAACCAGAAGTTCTGAAGTGGCCTGTGAGTTGACCATGGCTGGACGTCTGGATGGCACGGTGAGAACCGTGACATATATATATATATAGTAACAATTTTGTTTTGACTTTTATGTCAATATTCCAGATCCTTAAATATTTAAGACAAAGGTATACCATATAATCTCTATAATATTTTACACTTTCAATATGCTGGGATGAACAAATAAAAGCTCTAATTACACACAGTAACTTTTTTTAAGTGTCTATTAACCGCATATGTTCAGTTTGTTCCTTTGTCCTACATTTTTTGTGCTATAGCTAATCATTCCATGTTTAAAAAAAAATTAAATTGGTCAAAGAAACAGGGATTAATCTTGGATAATAACTGCACTAAGTATTACTGTATACAAAGATCATAAATATAAGAAATGGAAAGTTCTCGTAAATCTTTCCTCACTAAGCACTCTGTGGAAACAGCACTGCCCAAAGTATCCAATGATCTTCTCGCTGCAAAATCTCGTGGTCACTACTCTATCCTAATTCTCCTTGACCTGTCTGTGGCTTTTGACACTGTTGATCATCAACAGCTTCTTCTCATCCTCCGCAATATCGGTCTACAAGATACTGCTCTCTCCTGGTGCTCCTCCTACCTCTCCCAGCACTCTTTCAGTGTTTCTTTCTCTGGCTCTGTTTCTTCTCCCCAACTCCTCTCTGTTGGTGTCCCCCAAGGTTCAGTCCTTGGTCCCCTACTGTTCTCCATCTATATTGCCTCCCTTGGTAAACTCATTAGCTCCTTTGGCTTCCAATATCATTTCTATGCAGATGACACGCAAATCTACCTGTCCTCTCCTGATCTCTCCCCGTCCCTCTTGACTAGTGTCTTGACTGCCTCTCTGCTGTTTCTAACTGGATGGCTGCCCACTTCCTTAAACTAAACTTGACCAAAACTGAAATTCTGGTCTTTCCTCCCTCAAGTGTTGTTACTCCTGTGTCTGTCTCCCTCCAAGTCAACGGTGCTACCATCAGCTCCACCATGCAGGCTCGCTGCCTAGGTGTTCTCTTTGACTCCGACCTCTCCTTCAAGCCTCATGTTCAATCTATCGCCAAATCCTGTCATTTCCATCTCAAAAACATTGCGCGCATCCGCCCCTACTTAACGCCAGATGCGACTAAGGTGTTGGTCCATTCCACTGTCCTTTCTTGCCTTGACTACTGTAATCCGCTTCTCAGTGGTCTTACATGCTCCCAACTAGCGCCATTACAGTCCATAATGAATGCGGCGGAAAGGCTCATCTTCCTGTCCGCCCGCACCTCCCATGCCTCACCCTTCTGTCAATCCCTACACTGTCTTCCTATAAAATATAGAGCTCAATTTAAAATTCTGGTTCTTGCTTTCAAATCGCTACATAATGCTGCTCCCACCTATCTATCCTCCCTTATACACAAGTATGTCCCGTCTAGGCCCTTACGATCTGCTGAAGACTTACGTCTATCTTCTGTCCGTACTCCCACCTCTCATGCTCGCCTTCAAGATTTCTCGAGGGCTGCACCGTTCCTGTGGAACTCGCTTCCCTCCTCCATTAGATGCTCACCCAGTCTCCATTCCTTCAAAAAATCGTTAAAAACCCACTTCTTCATAAAAGTGTATGACTTAAACTGTTAAAACTCCTGACTGATTCCTCTTCTGCAACTGTCATTAATCTAATACTATCCTTACCTTTTTGTGTCATTTTACCCCACTCCCTCTAGCATGTAAGCTCATTGAGCAGGGCCCTCAACCCCTCTGTTCCTGTGTGTCCAACTTGTCTGGTTACAACTACATGTCTGTTCGTACACCCATTGTAAAGCGCTGCGGAATTTGATGGTGCTCTATAAATATCATAATAATAATAATAATAATAATGAATGCAACATTCACAAATACAAAATACTTCCTTCCAAGTGAGCAATAATGCTATTGTATATGAGGTTATCAAAGCAAGGTTAAAAAAGATTGGGTCAGTGTGAAAAAAAACCCAATATAATCCCAACGTACAATGCTCGTTATTGTAGCTTTCTCTATGCCAAGTGATCCTGTGTAAGGTTAAGCTTGTATTAGCTCACTGATATCACACATTTACAATAGAAGACATATCCTGTAGCATAACATGCTGACTATCAGTTAGGTGCAGCTGGTCTCTGAGTACAAAAAGGTGATTTTCTTTTTAAGGATTTAGGTAATTAATTTGAAGAGCTAAATATGCCACTGTTTTGTTCGAACACTGATAAAGTCTCCATCTCTACATTTTAAGCAGCTCTACTTTTATTTTTTTTTCCAATTCATATTTAGTACGAATGAACAATTTAGCCCACAAAGACACAGGTTAACAAAATGTGTACACATGCAAAATATTCAATACATCAGACAAGGTAAAACAGCCCAATGTTTAAAAAAAAAAAAAAAAAGTATGCAACTCTGTGTAAATTAAATACAAAATGAGGAATAGATTATCACAAATTCTATAAACAGAGCCATAAGTAATGAGTGAGTTAAATTAAGGTTCAGCTTAGGCATTAAGACTTGGACCCAGTTAGTCTTTTAATAGACATATTTTTGGGGGTTGATTTACTAAAGGTTATATGATATATTTTGTTGTGGGGTTTTTAAGGAAATATTTTCCAGCTTACACATCTCAGAATCATACAGTGTGTCTAGTACATTTGATTAGGATGCACATCAGTGATAATGTTTTATTCTTTTAAGATTAATTGTAAGCCTAACTGTTGTACAAGTAATTTTTATTCATCAAGCAAGTTAAATCTATTTAAACTATTGTTATAAACATAATTTACAAAAAAAAAATAATACTAATAATGACAAGATAATGATTTGTTTCACATTGGCACATAAGAGCAGAGTCGGGAGAGGATAATAAGCTTGTGTGTGTGATTTTTCGCACAGGGCTCCTAAAGGCCAAGGCCGGCCCTGGTTCTATCTATCCCAAAGTGCCCTAATGGATGTCCCCAGTGCTTCCTCCAAGGAGTGTGTGTGAGCACATTAGAGGCAGTGAAGGAGCTGTCATTCACCTGCTCTGCTCCCTTGCGAGCCATCTACTGTCATATTATTACGTCATATTCTGGCTCCCTCATCTTAGGATATCCCGCGGGGGAGCAAAGCAGGAGGATTACAGCTCCTTCACCGCCTCTGATGTGCTCACAGCCACCCGCTTCACATCAGCCCCACTGGACCCCAGGTTCAGATCCATCCAGCTCTCACAAAGGTAGGGAGGCTGGGTGGACAACTTAAAATAATAATATTAGTAATTTGTGAGTGTGTGTGTAAGAGAATGTGTGTGTGTGTGTCTGCCAGTGAATGTGTGAGTGTGTGTGTATGTCAGTGAATGTGTGTGGGTCTGTCAGTGAATTTGTATGTGTCTGTCTGTGAGTGTCTGTCACATCAGTGAGAGTCTGTTTTTGTCAGTGAGTGTATTTGTGTCTGTCAGTGAATGTGTGTATGTCAAATCAGTGAGAGTACATGTCTGTCAGTGACGTCTGTGTGTTTGTCATTGAATGTGTGTGTGACTGTCAATGTGTATCTGCCAGTAGGTGTGTGTTGGTCCATGTGTGTGTCAGTGAATGTGTGTGTGTGTCTCTTAGTAAGTGTGTGTATGTCAGTGAGTGTATGTGTCTCTGAGAGTGTGTTCATGTCAGTGTGTCTGTCAGTGAACATGTGTGTTAGTTAAACAGTGTGTGAGACAATGACTGTCAGTGAGTGTGTATCAGTGAGAGCATGTTGTCTGTTAGTCTGCTTATCCACACTGTATTCCCCATACCCTGCCCCCCCCACTGTCACTTTCCTACACCATGCCCCCCACACTGTCACCTTCCTACACCCTGTCCCCCACACTGTCACCATCTGGCACACTGTCCCTCCCCTTCCAGCCCACAGGTAAGAGGCAGGCAGGGAGGTTCAGCCCCCAGCACTTATCCAACACTACATGCACTACACAGACACTACTAAATGAACATCCACTGCATCCACTACACATACACTGCATTCACTAAACACACTGCATCCACCACACAACTACTAGTTACACAGAAACTGCATCCACTACACACTCACACACACACAATGTATTCAATACACACACTGCATACAATACAAATGACATCCACAACATGGAAGAAGGGGAGAGAAAATTAATGAAAGGGAGGGGAACAGAGACATGGATGGTATAGGGGAGGTGCAAAAAAGACATGGATTCTTCAATCCATAGAGTAGATGCGAGCAGAATGGACAGTGCGACTACATCTAAGGTGTGACACATTACCTACCTGGCTGAGACTGCAGTTTGCAGAGGGATTAAGGGAGCGTGTGTGTATATACACACACACACACACACACACACATACATACATGTTTTATAACTGCCCCCCTATTTTTGTCCCTGGCCCACCATGTGCCCCATCTCCCCTAAAAATGAATCCACTGCCTACCCATCGCTGAAGATCTTGCATTAAACACAACAAATATATTTTTGCATCCCTAAAATAATGTATTAAAATGTTATTTTGTAAAACAAAATCAATTAAAAATAAAATGTATTACCTTATCAAATGAGAAGATCAGGGATATATCAAGAAATCAGGAAGAATGAAAATGCAGATTCAGTTTTAGATGCAGTAGAATCAATCGATTCACTGTTCAGTCATAATCGGGAGGGAAAAAAGTATACATTTTACATAAAGCAAGCTTCAACCACAGGTTCTATTCAATCGACAACCAAATACATTTGAATGTATTATTGATGAAAATGCAACAGATGTTGCGGTACCCAGTGGTGAGTTTAACATACAGCACAACACTAGGTAGGCGATCATCTTGGTGAAAACACTGATGGAGTCACAGGTGATGGTGATAGGTAACCCATGACTCAGGGGCATACAGGAGAATGGTCAGTACTACCATCTATGTATACACTGATCTGTGTGCCTCAGCTGTTTGTTGTTCCAAACTCTCTTATACAGTTTGCTGAATGCTCTGTTTGACTTTGCCAGTCGTCTACCTATCTCTTTGTCGATCTTGGCATCTGAAAAGATGATGCACCCAAGGTAGCTGAACTGATGGACTGTGTTCAGCTCTGATTCACCAATGGTTATACAGGGGTGATGGTAAACTTCATGAGGTACAGGCTGGTAGAGGACTTCTGTCTTCTTCAAGCTGACATCTAATTGAAAGAGCTCAGCAGCCTCTGCGAAGCAGGATGTTATTCACTGTAGGGCTCAAAGCGCAGCATCATCAGCAAAAAGCAGCTCTTTGATGAGTTGGTCCACTGTCTTGGTGTTTGCCCTTGCCTCATGTAAAAAATGCAGCCATCAGTGTGGTAACTATATATAAACACCAACTGTCACGAACGCACCCTACTACGTATGACATAGTTGTGGTGGTGAACGGGTTAAAATTCACTATTTGTCTGCACTAGACCGGAAATAATGATAAAATCCCACTTAATACCACCCACACTAAACCATAATAATATAAATGTAACTATTTTAATGCTGCCACCACAATTTATAAATGGTTTGCCTTGGTACCCCATTACAACTTAACACAATATCTATAAAACTGCAAAACTCTAATTAGTCTCTTCAGGTAATGTGATTCTTAACCAGACAAAGGCAGAACTTAATCGAGGAATATTTACTATGAGCAAAAAATAGTCACAGTGCATACAAAAAATAGATGATAAACACAAAAGGGATAAAATAACAGATTGGATCACTCAAGTGAGTAGGACATCTTGAATGTATCTTTGGTGCACCATGATGTAATATATAATGTGGCACTTTTTGGGCTGAGGGTGCATCCAAGTTGTCTTTAGACAATTTTTTTTGCTGGAAGATGTGTTGTTGATGACAAGTTTCTGCTCCACAGAAAACTCTAACAGAAGGCACACATTGTCAATGCAGTTTCCAACACTATGTTTGCCAAGTACTCCTTTTCAGGATTCTGAGTCCTTGCCTACTCTGGCACTAAAGTTCACAGGGACGTTTTTGCATGAGGTTGCGTAGTTCAGTGTAGAACTTGTCATTTTCAGTAGAACTTGCTTTAAGAGTTGGGGCATACATGCTAAATAGCATGATGAGTTGCTTGTTTTGAAGTCGGAGGCATATTGAGATGATGCAATTTAAGTGACCTGTTGGCAGATTTGGGAGTTAGGAGGCAATGGAGTTCCTGATCATAAATCCAACACCACAGAGGCATCTCTTGGTCTCTGGTTTGTCTGACCAGTAGAGGGTGTATTGTGCACCAAGCTCTTAAAGGCTGCCTACCTCAAGGCTTAACAACATTAAGCCTTGAGTTTGTGGGTGACTAAAGTGTAGCACCTTTCAGGGAGACTGCTGTCTCCTGTATCGAGCACGGTTTTGATGTTCTAACATACACATTTTAGTCCTAGCACACCTCATGAGGCAGGTGTATTGCTTTACTAATTTTGTTTGTTTTAGAAGATAGCCATTGAGTTTGACTATCCAACTGGGGGGAAATGAAGATGAGTTATGGTTAGACAACCTTTACTAGGCCCCTCTCTGAGGGAAGCAAGAAGTGCTATCCCTAGATAAGGATGCTTGGTAGTTCGGGGTGCTGCTGAATTATGTTGTCACCTCCGTCGTTGACATACACCTGGACCACCTACATACAGGATTGGAATTGTGGCTTCCAGTGTTGTCTTCTACCTGCCAGTTTTTCCCTTTCCCATCGCTGCAGGGCTTAATGACTGTAGACATGGGCATAGCTTTCGAGCCCGCACAATAGAGTTTTTAGGTGAAGGGCAGTGTGCACCATACTGGCAACACCCTTTACATCTGGGGTTCAATTGCCATGGCCTAGCAAGCTGGGCAGTGACAGTAAGTTTGTAAGTGTTATATCAGAGTGTCCTTCTCTTAGATCAATGGCCTGCCAAGTTTGACACATTTGGAGCAAGAATGCAGGAGACATCCTGCATAACTAGGGTGGTGGACATTAGCTTGTCTGACTTCTCAGTTAAGTCCTGTCTGATATGGGTGACCCTTCTGGTAGCCATGTTACCACTAGCATAGCTCTTAACATCATTGAAGCACTCAAGCCCCTCTACCACAACAAGGCCAGTTTCCATGTAGAGGATGTCCCATCTAATACCCACAAGAATGTCAGATTCTAGGTCTTGTTTTTTTTGTGATTAAACTAGTAAAGATTGAGCTACACACTGTAAAACATATTGGAACATTTTATCTTTCTGTAAAAATGTGTGACCTCTGGAGTCCTTACATGATTTAACCTAGCAATGGATTTTTTTTATTTACAATAATAATATTCATAATTATTATTATTGGTATTTATAGAGAACCAACATTTTCTACCACATTTTACAATTACTTCTTTCTCGTATTATCTTTGATTCTGTTTTGTCTCCATTGTCATGTGTCCTTTGTGTCCATTTTCACAAGCCCTGTGTCCTTACTATTAACTATAAAATGTGTTAGAAAATTCTGCCCTTGATATTCTAAAACTCCAACTACAATGCCTATTACCTAGGAAGAAACATTATTACACATTTAGTTTGTGAATTAGTGTAACTTTTGTCTACGTCTCCCATACCCTGAAATATAATCTTTTAAATTATAGAAATTATGGCTTGGTTACTTGAAAAACAAAAAGAGTTGTGTTATTTGTTTATTGAATACGAATCAGAAAATTTTAATTTATTTAGAGCAGTTAAACTTTCTAGCCGATGTATTGAAGAATACATTAGTTGCTAGCTAACAATATGTTACTCAGTTCCAGTAAATGTAACTGTCTGTCAGAACATTCTGTCTTAATCATACAAGTATTTTTACAGAATAAATCTTTGGCAAATGGTACTTTTAGAAATAATAATTCATTCTATATTTATTTAGAGGGTATTTAATTGTGCCAGCTGTTGTATAGTGTTTTGTTAGTTTTAAATACATATTTTACATGCAGAGCCTTTATGCCTGGGAAATGTATAACCCCAATGTACAATCAGCCTAAAATGCCTATTACCATTTATTCTTAGCACTTGGGATTATCATAGTTAGTTTGTTACATTACATATTTAAATAATCCATCAAGAAAGATATCACATAGTTTGACATAAAAAAGTGGACAAGTAGAAGTATAATAGGACATATTTCTAAGTCACAAAATCCCTTAATCAGAGAAATGTATCGGACTGTTTAAAAAAAAAATATATATATACATTTTCCTCATTACAAAACCATAAAATGAATTTCTTTTTTACATTGTATGTAACTTTGTCTGGTTATATTATGGATTCTAGATTTTGTTTTAACATAAAAATATGCCTTAGTTTAATGAAATACCAGACCACAGGGTACATAGTGATCGCTGAGTCTAACAATTATCTTTGATTTTCTGTCCTTTGCAAATGTTTAGGCCTTAGATAGATGAAAATTGATGTATTTGTTATTTGCATGTTTAACAAAATGCTATTGATTACAGTACAATAGCATTTGATTTTCTACTGGAAACTATTTTTTTTATATTACAAAACTACAAAAATATTAAAAGAAGTGTATGGCATGACTATCAAAAAAGTCTATCCCTGGTGATTTGAGTCACCATTATGTACATACCTAAGTAAATGCATACATCTAAATATACACACATTGGTAGGTGTGGGCATGTAAACATCAATATTAGTTTTCTGTAATACGTTTTATAGTGTACTGACAGTATATAACAGTGTATTTTATAGCTTTCAGAAGCATGGGCGTCCGCAGGAATTTTTCCAGGGGGGGGGGGGGCATAATTGTAATGACATCCATGCTTGGTACCTTTTTGACAGTGTCATGAAAGGGAAGGGGCATAGCCATTATCACATAAAGCCAGGGTGAATAGCGTTTTCACAACTATGGTGTCAGGAATATATGTTTGTATTCCTGACACTATAGTGTTCCTTTAAGCAAATTAAAGGACATTTCTGGTCACCATAACAACTTCACCTAAATGAAAATGCTATGATGCCAGGAAGCCCCTGGGTGCTCGCTTTCCTTTAAGGGGTTAAATCGCTCTCAAATGGTTTAACCCCAAAGGCTTCCTCCAGCTCCAGGTCGCTCAGTGGTATTTGGCTTCTGAAACAGAGTGTCAGGAAGTGCAGATTGACGTCAGGCATGGGTGCCGCTGATTGGCTAGAGTGGTCAGTTGACGCTCTAAGCCAATCGCTAGTTCCCGGTTCATAAAATATTTTTACTTTTTTATGAATGGGGAGCTACTGATTGGCTTAGAGTGCCAGCTGACCGCTCTAGCCAATCAGCAACACCCCTACCCAATGGCACTCTGTGCTTCCTGACACTCAGTAAATAAAAGTGAACACATTAATACTGATATTTTTTTACCTTTGGAGATGAGAAGGTCCAGCGTTTCCCTGCCAGGCCCAGGTACCAAAGCCTTATGATGTGGTGTCCAGAATAAAGTGGAGGGTTCACTTAATTTGTCCTTCCTGCTCCAATCTCCTTTTCCTCTCCTTCATTTGACAGTCTTTTTTTTTCTTCTGACACTGTTTTCTATCCTTGGCCCCTTCTGCTCTTTTACCTTTCTGCTACTTTCTGCTTATTTTGCGCCCTTCTGCTCCTTTCTCATTCTGATCCCTTTCTGCTCCTTGCAGACCCTTTCTGCTCCCTTTTCTACTTTACCTTTGTGCTCCTTGCTGTCCCTTTCTGCTCTTTCTCCTACTTTACCTTTGTGCTCCTTCTGATTCTTTCTGCTCCTTTACCTTTGTGCTCCTTGCTGTCCCTTTGTGCTCCTTCCTGCTCCTTGCAGGCCCTTCCTGCTCATTCTCCTACTTTATGTTTGTGCTCCTTCTGCCCCTTCCAGCTCATTTCTGACCCTTTCTGCTCCTTCTACTTTACCTTTGTGCTGCTTTACCTTCCAGCTCCTTGCTGACCCTTCCTGTTCATTTCTATATATCTATAGGCTGCTGCCCCCCTCCCCAAATCTATGGGCTGCTGCCCTCCCCAAATCTATGGGCTGCTGCCTCAAATCTATGGGCTGCTGCCCCCCCCCCAAGGCTGCATCTATGGGCTGCTGCCCCCCCCATGGGCTGCTGCCCCCAAATCTATAGGCTGCCCCCCTCCCCAAATCTATGGGCTGCTGCCCCCAAATATATGGGCTGCTGCCCCTACATCTAAGGCTGCTGCCCCCATCTATGGGCTGTTCTATCTAGGCTGCTGCCCTCCCCAAATATATATGGGCTGCCCTCAAATATATGGGCTGCCCTAAATCTATGGGCTGCTGCCCCCAAAATCATAGGCTGCTGCCCAAATCTAAAGGCTGCTGCTGCCTCAAATCTATGCTGCTGCTAAAAATCTATAGGCTGCTGCCCCCAAAAAATCTATGGGCTGCTGCCCCAAATCAATCTGCTGCTGCCCCCTAAATCTATAGGCTGCTGCCCCCCTATCAAACTCTCCCCCCCATCCCTCAATTACCTGATCTGTAGGCTGTCTCTGGCTGCATGTGTTGCTCCCCTGCTGTTTCAATCAGCAGAGAGAAGCAGGGATAAGATGCAGCTTCCTATCCCTGTCTCTCTCCATACACAGCTACTGGCCGGCGCCGGTATTGCAGTTCATTTTAAATCTCACACGAAATAGCAGAACAAGCTGAAAAATCCAGGGGGGGGGCAAGTGCCCCCCCTTGCCCCCCCTGCGGACGCCCATGTTCAGAAGGTACATTGCATATCGCATTTTAATGTTTATTTTTCTACTACGGGTACTGTTTTATTTACTAAATCTTAATATTGCTACTCTGGTTTTGGTTATTTCTATGTATTTTGTATTATGTTTATACTTTCTACTGTCTTTTTTTTGTTATTGTTCTTAATAAAAACTAAATTAGGCACAATCATACTTTAAATCATCCTTATATCTAAATCAGCAAATTGCTTGGAGACAGCAAAATATTTTAATGTGAAGGCAAGGTGTTGAATTATAGTAAGGATTAAGATAAGCTACGTTTAGATCACAATACAAACAAACCCATAAAGCGGTCATATTAAATGGAGCCTTTTATTATCCAATAAAGTATGTAGGAGACGGACAACATTTTTCATAGTACAATCTGGGGCAACTTGCAATCTGAAAACCAATTTATATACACATACCTATTTTACATCCTCTAGTATTCCATTGTTCTGATGGGGAATTATAATTACTCTGGTGATGCAAAGATATGCATTTGAGCACAGTGTAATAAAATGAAATGTATTATATTTGTCATCTTAACTGAATATTTTATTTTAAAATTAGAAATTGAGTATGGGAACATTTTAATATTATCCGGTCACATTAATTATAATTTCCCATAATGTGCATTTTTTTTTAACCTTAATATATACTATAAAATATGTTCTAATCGATGAAATAGATTGTAGAGATTTCTGACTCTGTGGCCTTTAACTCAAAGTTAATCCTTTTGTGCCACTGATCATTCATACATGATAGTAAATGAAAATTGCTGTC
This sequence comes from Pelobates cultripes, assembly GCA_933207985.1. Classification (NCBI taxonomy): domain Eukaryota; kingdom Metazoa; phylum Chordata; class Amphibia; order Anura; family Pelobatidae; genus Pelobates; species Pelobates cultripes. Next base: position 318,514,728 of record OW240915.1, read on the forward strand.
TGGACAGCAAATCTGGTGCTACCATTCTAGTTCTCACTCTGATGAGCCCCACACAGCTACACAGGCTGGTAAGAAGATCTACAGATCTCCCTGTATGGTTGTGCACTGCTCAGTATACAGGCTGACCTCCTTGGTTAGTCAGAGGAGTCTGCATCCTGCTGGAAATGTAGATCCTGTTAGCATCCACCACCGGACCACCAGGAAAGTTGCCAGACCACCAAGGAATAAGGATTAGAGCTGCACAAAATGTATGAATAAAGGGGGTTAAATAATAAATATGAGCAGCGGGGAGGCTAGACAGAGAAATACAGCCCCCCAAACACAAACTTCTGACAACTCACCCTATCACATCACACCCCTGCATACACACAGTCATATTTTCATCCCTCACTCTTAGTCAACCTATCACATTGCCACAGTCACCCAGTCATACTCATTGTCACAATAATCCAGCCACAGGCACCCTCATGCACACACAGTTATCCTCCAAAGACAGTAACACTCATACTTACACAGTGACTCCTCACACAAACAACATAGCATTGGCATGAGCACAAACCACACATCAAGACCACAAGCAGCCCTCCACAAACACACAACACTCCACACACATATACTCTCCCCGACACAGAGATACAATGACATACACAGACACACATATACATATGCATATGTACACTCACAGATGCACAAGGATGCTCACAGCCAGGCATACAGTCTCAAGTACATACTCGCTACACAATGCCAGACATGCACACACAGGTACCAACAGACACTGCTAGACACACAATGTTATTGTGTGTTTGTATCTGTTAATGTGTGTTCTAAAAGTAGAATTTTACAATGGGATTACAATTGAACATTCAGTAATAATAAATTCCCAACTGGTAGACCTTATTATGTTGCAAAAAGTAACTTGTCCAGAATCTGTAACAAGTCCTTGGGTTACTGTTGTATCATTAGTAGCTAAGACTCGGCCTGTAATAACAGTGCTGGGTGAATCAAACACCTATGAGTTTATTCTACTTAAGATATTTAGAAATTGCAAAGTCCAAAAAAGTAAATGAAATAAATGGCAATTTAGAATAGATAAACTAAATGCCAGAACAAAACAGTAATCAATGTCCACTAGAAAACCAGATTGATGAATAAAAACAAAACAAAATTTATTGTATAATAAAAATTAAAAATTCCAATACATAAAAAATAACGGTGAAATACTGAGGTAGGAGTACAGTCTGTTAAGTCTTAGATGTATAAAGATATAAAACCTGTGATCCAGACCCGGATGGATGTGGATTGTGAGAGGTGAAGTCCTTCTCTTCACCCTCCTTACAGCCGGTGAGGACGGCGTGTGAGTCCCTGTATCCTCCGCCTCTGACCTCACACCGAGAGGTGGAGCTGGAACACACAAGGGAGGTATCGCTAAAGTTAAAGACTGGGTCTGGGGTGTAATGATCCACAGGGAGAATATTGAAGACCTGGCTGTCTCCTCCCAGGTTCAACCGTGAAAGTGCCTTGCCTTGCCTTACACGTTTCGTAGGGTTAGCCCTACTTCATCAGAGGCTTGTAGTCTCTCTTGTCGGCAGTAGTTAATATATCATAGATCAATTATTAGCAATCAACTGGTTTTAAGATCTTATTAAGTTTATAAACATTCAAAGGAACATATATAAGCTGAAAAATAAAAAAGTAAAAAAGTAAATAAAGATGAATAAGAAAAATAGAAAAAAAAATAATAAAGTCCTGTTTGTGAATAGATTTCCACACAATGGTTTGTATTGGCCCTGGATATATTTGTATAATGTTATATCCCCTTTGAGGCAATGATTTTCTAAATTAAAGAGTTTTACATTTGCTAAATATTCAAGATGTGGTCTTACCAGCGATGTAAAAAGAAGCAATATGATATTTTCATCCCGAGAATGAATGCCCTTTTTCATGCATGACAATACCTTACTGGCCTTAGCCAGTCCCTTTAAGGGTATACGTTGCTTGTGCATTCTTTATGCCAAAGTGCATAACTTTGCATTTTTCTTCATTGAATTTCATCTGCCATTTTTGTGCCCAGTCCCCCAATCTGTCTAAATCCCTCTGCAGCAAAGTAATATCCTGCTCACATTGTATTACTCCACAGAGGTTTGTGTCATCTGCAAACACTTTAGTATGACTTTCAATGCTTTTTTCAAGATAATTTATAAACATGTTACATAGAAGGGGTCCCAGAACAGAACCCTGAGGGACACCACTTGCCACCTCTGTCCAGCTTGAAAATGATATAGAATGGAAATGTACATACACACAAAACTAAGAACTGTGCTTATTGAGTTATGTATATGTGAGAGAATTAAAGTCTATGTGAGGAAAATGTCTGTATTGCATATTGCGTAATGTTATTTATTTAACTCTTTTTTTCTTAAATGTAACTTCCTTGTTAAGAAAATTTTAAAAACAAGTTTTCTATTTAACTAATTTTTGTGTATATTCCCTACACTATTGGCAAAGTATCGCAGTATGGGTTGGTCTGACTTGAATATTAAAATGATAAACAAACAAGCTAATGATATTAAGAGTCTTTACTCAAATGATCGAGTTACTGCGGTCACTTCTAATGGATGAATGGACGAATGTTAAACCCAAGTAGACTGGTCAATTCAAAGATAGAGGACTGTATGTTGGTATTACATGTAAAAAATGTTTTCGACAGTAGTGTTCATTGGTGAATGTGCTATATTTCAATTACTCACATCCATATGTGAACCTCATGCAGTGTATACATTGAAAAGAAATAAATAATTCAAAGTCAAGGTTGCAGAATCTTTTCAATGCGTTTCACTCTGTGAAAGAACCATTAAAATTGTTAAATGCTTCACTGCCTGTTATGTTATTGTCTGTTCGATGTATGCTTTATAATTATGTGTTTTATGCTTCTAATTTAATTATGTGCTTGATTCACAACCGCAACGAGTATATTAATTCAAAAACAGCACCAAGTCAAGCCTCCATTTTAACAAATATGTTTAATTGAAAACTTCAGATAATTCCAATTAACTCCATATGACTAAAGGAATGTCATTTTGATGCATAACTCCCAACTAACAAAGATTAATTCGTCAATAACAAAGGAGAGTGTTTAAAAAGAGTAGAGACCGTAGGACTTGGATCATAGCACAGTTAATGCTGCTGTCATTTTGTACTTAGTCATTACGCTTCAGGAGTAATTCAATATACTGAGATTGGCTTCAGGGCTTATTGAACAAGTCTTCGAGTAATATTTTGTTGTTGAGAGGTTTCTTATTAAGTAATGGGATGTACTTACACAACATGCTGACACACTTAGAGCTCCGAAACCTTATGAATCACTGACAGATCTTACTTTATAAAGCATTATTCATATAAATGACTTACTTTTGCATCTCTCTCTGTTCTGAACTATATGAAGATCACAGATAAGCACAAGCAAAGACTGATTGTCCTATCTCGCTGGGTACGATAATTCAAAATATAAGGAAGTATCTCATTCACTACCGCACATCACTTTAAAAAATAAACAAGCTCAACAAAAATAACAAATGGTTCATTACTTGAATGTACCGAGATGCCCACTTCTTTGACCCCTTTACTACCAAGTATCGCAACATGACATGCATCACTATCCCATTTTTATTTTTTATAGTGTTTTGTGTATAGAGCTGATCATAAGTAAAAATACTCATGAATATGTACACAATTGTAGTTTTAACATTTATTTACACTAACTCCTCTCTTCTCTCCATTATTGTTAGAATGCGTTAATAAAGATTAACCTTCAAACTTGCTCAGTGTGTGGGAAGACAGAAGATGCATCTTTTATTTCACGATTATTTGTAGACTTATGTGGGAGCGCAATTAAGCCATGCTGTTTTTCCACGGTCTGAAAGATAAGCAGAACTTTATGGACTGAATTTCATTGTCTATGCATAATCTTAACAGTGATGGTTTTAAGGATGGAAAACAACTTGAGGAGGATCACAACTCCTTTTGTACTCCTATACTTTTTTGGTCAAAAACTGTATGTTTAAATTACCCATTGTGCATTGCATAGAAAAAAATATAAATTTAAAGAAATTAAAGGAACACCATAGAAATGTACTAACTTTACATGTGGCATGCTGCTCACCTCTTTGGTTGAGATTATGAAGGTTGATGAAATCAGACAAATCAATGCTTCTCCAAAGGGAATTAACAGCTCTTAAACAGAGTTTTATCTGATTATAGCTGTGGAAGCTCTTATGGTGGCTGTCTTCCTGACAGCAACTAGAGGCATGTTAACTCTACGATGAAAACATTGCCATTCCTGCGAAATGACAATGTTTGATGCAGTGTTAAAATGACTGGGAATTGGCATTGAGATGAAGTAGTCTGGGTGCCTGTAAAGTCCCTTTACAATGTTCTTCGGCCTGGAGGAATATGTTTCCTGCGACACACATTCCTCTTGGTTAAAGAGTGATTATAGAAATACCTAACAGAAGAATGTAACATGCAGTGGGACCAATCTTTGCCATTAGAACTTCTTGATTTCTCCTTCTAATTTTATAATGCTGATGTCAAGCCATGAGCTGTGTGTGGTGGGATAGCCCACAATTCTTCAGGAAGAAAGACTCTGATCCCTTGTGGGAAGAGAGATATCTTCTGCACCTTCTATATTCTAGAGCTTTACATCTATCGAAACACACCAGAAGAAAAGGTTATCTTTGAAGTAACTATATGATGATTATATTGCTCACCTATAAACTGTGAAATTAATCAAATTAGGAAGTCTGCCAATTAGGAGTTTCTTCCAGGTATGAAATAATTCCATACTGTCACTTTCATATGCCAGTTTTTATTATGACATTAGTCATTAGTCATATAACAGAATTTCTAAAATACTAAATGCAAAAGTTGAAAACCAAAAAAAATCTCGCCTGAATTAGAGATTTTATTTAACTCACTGATTGTAACTCAAATTTTGCAAATTCATTCTTAAGTCACTCGATCTTGCTGTTTAGTGAATAAATCCTATTAAGATAAAAAAAATATGGGTTTCTATATTAAATAACAAGTTCAATACCTGAAAATAATATATATTTATATTTTCGAAGAGTATCTTATCAACATCTGAATGAGATTTGCAATGAAATTCCAGGTTCACAAACACTCTGCTGCTAGCTGCATTATCCAAAGTTTTGGGTTCAGAAGGACTATCGTAAAGAGGAGTATCCAAAGAAATGATACAAAAAAGGAAACTGGAAAATCATCTTCACATTTCACAAAACTATGTTCAAGGGGTGGAGAGTGGTTGTGTAAGTATTTGGTCAACTTGGACATTTCTTTCCACAGAGGGCGAGCTTTATTTGGAAGAGGTAGGTTGAGGAGCAAACATGTAATATTATTAGTAATAGTAATAGTTTCATAGTACATGTGCTAATTTCTGATTTTTTTAAGCTAACTTGTTAAATTGTCTGCTTATTTGTACGTATAAAGGAAATGACCAGAGCCCTTAGAATTTAATTTGCACTGATTAAAAGGCTGCGAGGGTTAATATATATTTTTTTCTTGTTACCCCTCCTGAGATGCATATATCTACTATGCAGGCATTTTCTTCAATAACATCATATCAGTTTAATAGTAGTTTCAGGTCATCTTTTCCTATTGCTTAATTTCTTCCAAATTCTCAAGGTGTTATTAAATTACCAATGTAGAAAAGCTTCTCTTCTCTGTAAAAGACTTCATTATTCACTCTTCAAAACAATTCAATAATCTAAAATTACTCGTCCTACTGTGCTTATAATGTTCTTGTGAAACTAAATGTATTTTTCATTTATTTTGATTTACTAAAATTGAAAATAAAATTTCTTACTCATTCTTATATTTAACTATTTTCTAAGCATTTATTTACATACTCTTGCATTGCAGTTACCCTGCACAAGAATCTCAAATCTGGCCCCCAGATGTTGATGGCATACAGCTCCTAGAATTTTGTGAAGGCAATAGATAGCCAGAGACTCTTTGAAATTATAGTTTAGCAACATTTGGGGAGCTGTAGCTTGAGATGCCTGCAATACAAGGAAACTCTCATATGTGCTTCTTGTGACATCACCGCTGGACAACATATCAGTGTTCAATAGTCATCATCTAGAATGCTATCTGCCATTGTGTCTGACTTTGATGATGCTTGCTCATCATTTCTTGATTATTTTACTATAATTTCACCATCAGTTTTTTGTTTTGTTGCTTTTTTATACTCCTGTAAAAAATGTTTTTATATAATGATGATGCCAGCATTTTCTGCACAGACATATAAGCTACAAATTCATGCCCAATCAACTGTATTGTGCTTTATACACTTCAGTTATCTGATTGTGAGGTAGAGAAAAAAATAAAATTTAGAGAGAAAAAGTGAAGAAAAGATTCATAGAGGGAATAAAAAGTTATTCCTGTATGTACAGCTGCATTTACAATCAGGATTAGTATCTTTGTTATAAAGGATAATATAAAATGAGAGTGACTCCATATAGTGTAATGCCCTGCTATATTTCGCTAATGAGCCTTTCTAAAAACACATGTCTTTTTATATTTTAAATTTAATTTAGATATCCTGTGAGGGATATTTCACCTAAGAGGCATTCCACAATGATGTCACCATGATCATCAAGACTAAAGTTTAAGTTGCCTATAAACCGCAGACTTGCAGAGTTTGTTGGCCATCACTAAGTTGTAAATATATCCTATACATCATCTGTCCAAAAGCAGTGAAATATTGTGCATATTGTTTACATGTTTAGATTCAAAATCACCACAAACATTGATCACCTGGCTTTATTGTTGATGCATAAACAGTAAAATGTATAAATATGCCAAAGCCTTGGAAAATGCTCTCTATTTTCTATCATGTTTTTCTTTTTTATTACCCCTGGTGAACAAACTTAACCAGACACCCTAAGCAGGAGAACCTCAAAGAGCTATAACCACAGTTGACTTCCAAGGTGAAAGGCAACAAGGTGTAATGGTGTCATGAAGCCACAGCGGCATAGACACATGGACTTCTTCTTTGTTGAAGTGCAAAGCCTTAACCAAAGAGCTTGTTTACATGGTAAGGTTAGAGCATCATATATACATTTTTTTTAAACTAAAAAACAAGGAATTTGTATTACCCAGTTCATTATTGGAAAAAATTCCACCATACCAAACGTAATTTGTACATGTAGTTGAACCGGCAATGCAAAAAAATTGCCTTGTGCATTTTGTGCAGCAAATGCACATGTTCAGAAGATTAAACTTTGTTACACACCACCATAAAATAAATATAAAAATGTACCAATTTTGCCAATGTACCAAAAGACCAACTCATAAACTCCTTACTAAAACTAAGTGATACTAACCAAACAAATTCCAGGGGTGGTGACAACTGAGTAGTTAATACAACATAGGAACAGTTAGCTTAGTTACATAGTTATTTTTTTTTTTTCATGGGTGGAATTCAGAATCCCGTCCAAAAACAAACATGCTCAGCCATTGTGCATTTCATTTGGTTTGTGCGTGATTCTGTCTTGGAGCTTGGGAATTCAATTAATCACTAAACTGGCCCAAATTTGGATAAATTGCCATTCAGAACAAACATAAAATGTCCAAGTTTAATATATACAATTTTAACCAGTGTGATGGTGAAGTGCTATATTAAGTTTCAGTAAAAAAGTTGGAGCTTTCCGGTGCAATATAGGAATAAATATATATATATACCTTGGTTAGTTATCCTATATCGAGATCCTAATGATTAATGTGTTGCTCCTTTAAAACATAAACACCAGTGGCGTACACACAATCCATGGGGCCCCGGTGCGAAACTGATCCGTGGGCCCTCCCCCTTCCTATTCTCCCCGACAGACACACACACACATACATAGAGACACACACACACACACAGACACATACATACAAACAGAAAGGCACACATGTATACATACATACAGACAGACACACACACAGGCACATACATACAGACCGACACACACACACACACACACAGACACAGACAGGCACACACACAGACACATACATACAGACTGACACACACATGCACATACAGGCACACAGACACACACATAAATACAAACAGACACACAGACACATACAGACAAACAGACATACACACACACAAGACACACATACATACATACAAAGCCACATACAAACAGACGGGCACACATACACACAGGCAGACACATACAGACAGACACACACACACACACAAGATGCACATACGCACATACAAACAGACAAGCACACACACAGACATACAGATAGACACACATGCATACCTACAGACAGACACACACACATACAGACAGACACGTGCGGTCACTCACTCCCAGCTCTGTGTGATCTCATCACAGGGGGCACAGTCGCGCTATTAAAGTGCCCAGCGTTGACCGGGCCCCCTGACAATCCATATCCACACACACATACAGACAGGCATACATACATACAGACAGGCACACATACAGACACACACACACACGCACAAGATGCACATACACACATACAAACAGACAAGCACACACACACAGACATACAGGCAGACACACCCCCACAGACATACAGATAGACACAGACACATACAGACAAACACACATACATACAAAGACATACATACTAACAGGCACACATACATACAGGCAGACACAAACACAGACAGACACAGATATAGACACATATAGACACACACACATACATACAGACAGACAGGCACACAGACAGACACATTCACAATATTAAAGTCACCCCCCTCTTACCTTTTAGGTGCAGGAGGGTGACTGGGGTCCAGTGGTGGCTCAGGTGTATGGGAGTCAGAGTTTCCACTCTGACTCCCTGGTCTTCCTCCTGCGCAGTCACTCCCTCCAAGCTCTGTGTGATCTCATCACAGGGGGCCCAGTTGACGCGTGGGCCGGGGCCCCAAAAGATAATGGCAGGAATCCGGTCGCAGGGATCCACATTGTGGCCGGGCCCCCTGGAGTGACAGGCCCGGTCTTAGATGCGACCCCTGCGACCGCGGTATGTACAAAACCATATCATAGTGTAAACTGTATAATGTTTAACAGAGAAAGGGTAAAGTAAATTCACCACTCACAATTTTTAGAGCTAGATAGTTTTAGCTCAATTCATGCGCTCTTAGGGTCTGTAGTGACGACCATCTCCCTTCTTTAGGTGGTTTTCTTGTCCTTCTTGTCCTATAGGATTTTACAAGAAAGAGCACATATGGTGCAATAACGTAGGTCTTATAGAATGTATAATGTAAGATAAATAGGGTACTCACAAACCGAGAATCTTCCCAATAGGCTCAAATATGATGGCATATGTGGTTAAGGACCACACTCCTTCTTTAAAATAGCAGGAAGATGCCGTTAGTGTGTTAGAAAAATATTTACTTTATTTACTCTTACCAATAGAGAGAGAAAAAATATATATGCCTAAAAAACAATAACACTAATAGGGCAATAAAAGTCCAGTATTTGAGAGTCTGTTCCTTACAGTTATCCAGGACGCATTTCGCTGTATCGGCTTCCTCAGCTGAATGAAAAAAAGTCTTTATGAATCCTCCTCGGACCATTTCCTGCTATATATACCCCTCTCAGGGGTGAATCATTGATTTCAGACTTGAATTTTCGCGGGCTATCACCATAGTAACAGTGACGTCCTGCATTTCAAGCCTCAATGTTCTTACATCGAGTTACTTCCGTATTCGCATGCCGACATGTCACTTCCGATCTTTGCGTTTCATCATGCGGTTCATCAGCCATCCTTATATTTATTTCCGGACTGGCATCATCGTGGATGAAACAGAGAGATATTCTATATCAGTGTTTCTTTCTTTTTTTTTTAATTCTTTTTTTTTGGTTGACAGGTATTATTCATACACAACAGTCATGTATTCCAACATCACTTATAATTAACAAACAGGGGACAGTATTTGACACTTAAGACAGTGACTACAGCTCCATCGGCGTCTCTTAGTACTTTAATGAATCCGATACCGTAAAATCTCTTGAACTTCATCCGCCACCCTGGCCGTTGCAGTGCACAGCCCTAGTCAACCATTTTTAGTAATATAAACTCCTAACAAGTGCTTAGCGTCTCTGGCTAAAGGACACGGTGTTATGCTTGTGTGAGTGGAAGATAGTTCCCGTGGTCTCATTATTCCTATCTGTCGTTTAGCAGTTCTTCTATCAGGTCGTATCTATATTATCAGTGTTTCATGGAAACTCTTATTAACTTTGTTCATTACATTTTATTTTGACAGTTCTATTAAATCAATTTTGTCTCTCTAAAATTGTTTATTTGATATTTACAACTATGAATTATACATTTACTGTTATACATTTAGTTCCACATCTTTAAGAACAAAACTGAACGTCCACATTTATCCTGTCTATATAAACAGTCAAATTAAAAAACGATATACCTTCACATTTACATCTCCTTTAATAAAAAACAAAATACCTTCACATTTAAATCTCCTTCATTCATGAAAAGTGGCAGCAAACCTTATTTGGTGAACTCATAAACCATTGTCTTCTTATAATCTAAATAGTAAATATTTAAGGGGATATTAGATATATGTATATCTCTTTCTCTATATGTTATTATAATTTTCATAAAAGAATGGATTATTCCATCTAGAAACTAAGTATGGATTATTTTAGGGGATACCATCAATAAAACTTTAAAAAAACTATTAGGTTTTAAAAAAATATATAAGTTAATTAGACACAGAATATAAAAAAATAACAATCTAAAAAATAACAAGTATAAGATGAATAAAATGAACTCTTATGTTAAAAAATGGCACATCTCAAAATCAGCATTTAATCTATTCGGAATAAGGGTATTCAATCTAAAAATCCATTCCATTTCCTGCTTACTGATTTTAGTATTAAGATTTCCTCCTCTATAATCTTTATCTACTTTTTTTACACCTAAAAACGTTGTACCTTTGACTTCACAGTTGTGGAAAGTTTTATAATGTAGAGAAACGCTATGTTTTTCAAAGCTTTTAGAGATATTCTGGCCATATTCCTCTATTCTAATGTGTAAGGCTTTAGTGGTCTTTCCAACATAATATAAGCCGCAAGGACATACCATCAAATAAATGAAAAATTTTGAATGACAGGTTATCAAATATTTAACAGGATACTCTGTTCCATCTTTTGTTTTAAAATGTTTTATATGTCTTTTTTTTATTCATGGTTCTTTTGCAAGCTAGACATTGGCCATAGCCAAAAAAAAACCATTATCTGAGTTTATAAAGGTATTAGCGGTTTTCTTTTCTTGACGTTAAAATGGTACATAAATTGTTAACTCCTCTGTGGATGAAACGTGGTTTTTCCAGGAGAAAAGTTTTGGCAATGAGGTCTTGTAGTAAAACTGACCAGAACTTAGAGACAATTTTCCTCACTTAATAATTATCTGTGCTAAAATTGCATATAAATGGAATTATTTTCATCTCATTTTCTTTTTTATCTTTGTACTTTATCAGGTTATGTCTTTCAATTTCTTTAATTTCCATTCTGGCTTTTTCCAATTTATGTTGATCGTACCTTTTATTTAGGAAATCATATTTAATTTTATCTGATTGAGTTTCAAACATGGCTAAGTCTGTACAGTTGTCAAGAATTCTTAAGAATAGCCTTCTAGGGGCATTCTCAAGCCATGGTAAGAAATTACAACTTTCTCTTCCTATGTAACTATTTGCTTCCACCGTCTTCAAATAATTCTTGGTTTTTATCTGGTTTTCCTCAATGTATATCTGTAGGTCCAAAAAGATAACTTCTGATTTGCTCCAATTACTTCTTAATTTAATCCCCCATGTATTCTTGTTAAGATCGTTTAAAAATTCTATAAGGTCTTCCTCTTCTCCTTTCCAAATAAAGAAGATATCATTAATGTAACGACTATAGGTGACCAAGTTCTCCACCCAGCTATGTGGGCCATAGATGAAAATACTTTCCCAATGAGCCATAAATAAATTGGCATAGCTGGGGGCAAATTGGTCCTCATGGTCGTCCCATTGATCTGAAGATAAAACTCCTCACCATACCAGAAGAAGTTGTTATTGAAAGTTTAAAAATTATATAAGATCTTCTTCTTTGCCTTTCCATATAAAGAAGATATCATCAATGTAACAACCATAGGTGACCAAGTTCTCCACCCAGCTATGTGGGCCATAGATGAAAATACTTTCCCAATTTTCTTTATATTTTAATATATACAATGTTTAATATGACAATAATGTAGATATGTCTTAACATAAAGGGGTAATCTATTATTTTATTTAAATTGTTAACAATCATAGGCACAAATGATAACATGACCTATTACATTTGCTTGTGTTTACAAAGATTAAGGTGACACCACTTCCTGCTGTTTTGCAGAGTTTAACTCCATGAAATGACACTGGACATCCTCACTTTGTATGAGGACATCCATCATCTTCCAAATCCTCAATGAATCAATGTTTTCCTATAGGAAAGGTCTAATGTGCATGGAGCACTCGCCAATCATGCACATTAGGTTTCGCCCACTGCGCCGACGTCAGAGGAGGGGGAAACAGAGCAAGCATCAAGGGACCTCAGTGCTGGAAAGAGGGAAGTGTTTTTAAACCCTATAATCACCATGCTGGGGGGGTGGACTTTAGGAAAGAATTGTTAGAAACTGTTAGGAATTTTGTGTTACTAACACTATACTGTTCCTTCAAGAAATATAAAAAGGGAATGAGGATCTGAACAGTTAAGCAGCTAAAACACACAACATGACAATGAATTTGTAGAGCAACCTTTGGCACTCCAGATATTGTGGCCTTCATTTCCCATGATGCTTTGATGGCATTATGACTGTAAGATGGCTGTAAGAGCATTATGGGAGATGTAGTCCACAGCATCTGAAGTGCCAACGATTGCCTAACCCTGTTGTAGAGGACAGACATCCCTACTGTAACTGATTATCTTCTAATTTAACGTGGGATAATGTGGGATTTCTAACATTTCCTTACACAAAATGCAAATGAATATATTTATACAATCAGTTGCTATCTTATTATGTACACTTGTGCAAATATTGAATTAGCCCGTCATGTGGCAGCAACTAATTATATAAAAACAAACAGGTATAGTTAAGAAGTTTAGTTGTTGTTTAAACCAAACATCAGAACGATTTGTGAAAAAAAGTACTTTGAGACTTTGGCCATGGAATTACTGTTGGTGACAAGTGTGGTGGTTTAAGTAGCTCAGAATATGCTGATATCCTGGGATTTGTATGCACAACAATCTCTGAACTAAACAAAGAATGATATAAAACAGTGATACAGTGATACGTATTTTGGTGGGTGACAATTCTTTGTTATGAGAGATGTCAAAATATAATGGCCAGAGCAGCTCAAGTGACAAAAAGATAAAAATAGCAAAAATAACCATACAAATAACCAAACAAAACATTTAAGTGGGTAGTCTACAGCTAGAAAGGACAGACATTCACCAGAATCAGACAGAAGAGTTGAAAAATAGTTTATGGGCTGATGAATTTTCAGGTTTACTGTGACATGCCGACTTTAATGTCAGGATTTGGCATTATATACATGAATCTATAAATGAATCTTATCTTTTGTGTAATGTTTAAGCTTGTGGTGGTATTATTATTAAAATGCCATGGCCAATCTAGATATTCTTGCTGACTATGTCCACCGACTGCCTAGGTTCTTATTTCTATTTCCAGGATTCATCTCAACTTAGCTCTTAAAATTATATGTTCATTGTACGCCAATGGTATTTCACAGCTTCCAAATCTCAATCCATAGCATTATTATACAGGCAATAAATATGTAGAAACTGTGTGATGCTAATATGTCACTATGGGCCAGAATCCATGTTCCATAAACTAAGGAATAGCTAATAGTTTAGTAATAGTTTAGTGGCAGTTCTTGAGATTATAATTGGGTCTCAGGATGGAATTGAATCGAATAAGTAATTCAGTAACTAAGCCTAGACTCCACAGATTAATCTTGTAGACTAGTCAAAGCTACTTATTTAAAGTCATGTTAAAATATATTTAAGAACCTTGTTTCTACCAGTGTCACAGCAGATATATCAAGGAGAACTGGTGTTGATGGTATTTAAGGTATGGAAGGTCTCTAAAAGGTCCACTATCCTCTAGCCTAGGTTAATCTGTAAATTTAGGGAAGGTCTGCAGACAGAAAAGGTGTCATAAAACAGGAGTAAGCTCATAATCCATAGTCTTAACAAAGTTAATAGTCAGTTAATTAGTCTATAGACACAGAAGGTATAACAACATTTAAAGACCAGAAAGTCTTTAAACCCATAAACAATGAAGAGAACTCATAAACAGTGAAGAGAACTAACTCAATGTCCTCATAAAGGTATACCAATGTCAAACAAACACCAGGTTATATGCTATCAATAGCATCAAACCATTCTCAGTAAAGGTGCTGTATTTATGAATGTGTTAAAGCAAAACTAACTCAAACAAGGGATTCTGAAAGAAGTTCAGCATTACTGTAAAGCTATTCATTTCAATATTGAGAACATGTGATTCATATAAATATAAAAGGATTGGCGTAAGCATACCAAGAGGAAGGTTGGCCCCCATAGTCTGCCAGAGGAGGAACTATTACACAGGGCCACTACTTGCATTGGTAGTACAATGAACAACAGATATATAGGGGCCCCTGACATACACCCAAGCACCCCATCACATTTTGCCCACTGTTTTCTACCATGTTTCCTACATATGGGAACGTATGGGGTTCCAACCTTTTCATTTGAATGATGCAGTTCTCCCAGGCAACTGTACATTTTCCCTTGTTATCATGGAATGTTTCAGTATTGAAATGTACCACTCTTCCTCTAATAATGTGGGTCTAGGGGCGGTCCAGCTACTTACAAAATGACTTGTGTTTATATCTGAGTACTATGCAAGTACAGGAAAATTAGTCTCAGTGATGTAAAATAAATTGTAATCAGAAACAAGCAACACAAATTGTTATATCATTTCTATGGGTTTTGGTTTTGAGCATATGTGAAAATACACTTAAAAAATGAAATTAATGTTTAACACATCTTTTCACACATTTTAAGCTAGTCAGTGGTCTATCAACAAAATCATTCACTACTTACTTTGCTACCATTTACTAACAACAGAAAAGATGATGCCATATTTCTGTGAATACATTTAAATTCATAAAAATCCTAAATTAAACCATAAACAATTTTCTCTATTTACAGACAATGGAAATTTCTGTGTAATTTTTTTTTTTTTTTACATTGTAATAACATATTACAATACATTAGATTAAGGAAAGTAAAGAAGTGATAAACTGACACTTAACTAACAGGAGGTATTTATATACTAACACCTTAGATGTAATGTATGAGTAATTGTAAAAAAAAAAAAAAAGGGATTGTTACATGTCTAAGTGTTTCTGTTAAATCTATGCCTAAAAAGCATCTATGTTGTAAATTTATTCCTGAATATATTTATAGATTTTTAGTACATTTTGATACATTGACAAATCCATTTCTCATTTTGTCTTGTTGAAAATCAGACACATCATCCTATCATAATCATTGAGACTAAATGCTAACGTGTCATGAAAAGCATGAAGTCATACATGGGGTGGCTAGAGGTAGCACGGTGGTATTGAGAAGTGATATAGAAATCTGATCCAAAATCCTCAGATATCAGTCAACAAACTCGTATTATTATTAATAGGATTTATATAGCACAAACATTTCCTGCAGTGCTTTATAATTATAGAAATGGGAAATTTAAAGGTCAAGAAAGCTCTGCTCAAATGAACTTACAGTTTACCAGGTTTTGAGGTCAGCAGATATATATTGTGAGGTGTCTTGCCCAAAGACACTTACTGAAACACTGCAAGGACACTGCATTGTGTAATTCTTAGTTGGCCAAAAGGTAGATCCCTGTTAGCGGTACACATTTTATAAATCACATTTTTGTTATAAATATTTCCTGATCACATCTGGTCTAAAGGCTAAGGCTCATAGGGAATGTAGTTCTCAAACCTCTGCATTTCTGAGGTCAGGTATCACATTAACATATACCATGGATGCTATTAATTGATACAAATATTGGTTCTGTTAGCAAAAAGTAGTGTATGTGCGAAAGCAAAACATGAGTGTTTGTTGAAAAACGGCACTGCCCACATGAAGGTAGTGTGTTAATGTGTTTATTTGTGTGATAGTTAAATAGCGGGAGTTGTAGCGGGCATTGTGGTCATTGTCTGCCAGAACACGATGTGTTAATCCAAAGTGATTCTTAATATCTGTACACTCAATTGACATTAATAGCACAAAAATGCATGGAATCATTCACCGCATGTCCAAAACCTAAATGTGTTAAACTTAAAAAAGAAAAGCGAAAGTAATATCGAAGAACACACAAATCACAGTTTAGAAATATTTGTCTTAAATTATGCATAGTGAAATTTATCATGGATCATAAATGCATAACAAAATAAATTTCAAAGTATTTCATTACATGTTAACCTTCAAAATAAACCGATATCTTGTTGCAATCGGTAAGCTATGCTGTAAGCAATGTGTCTGTTATAGCTAAGCATGAAAATAAAAGATGAGAAGGAAGAATCTTGTTAGCTAGGATGACACAGTTAAAAGGATTGGAACTAATTTTGGAATTGACTGCATAGCTGGAGAGCAGAGCATTACTGGAAACATTCCTTAGGCTACAAAACAAAGCTCGGTGTGAATTTAATCACTATTTTGAGCCATAAACAACAGCAGGAGCATGCAAGATGCACATTAAATGAAAAAAATAAAAGGAATGATAATGCTAATTTCATCAAATGAAGGTCATCGTCATACCTCAGTCTATTAACCCCTTAAGGACCAAACTTCTGGAATAAAAGGGAATCATGACATGTCATGTGTCCTTAAGGGGTTAAACAAGCAATGTTTTGTTGTGGCTGGATAACATGTCTAAAAAAAGAACATTCCTTCATTACAATGTAGGCCCTATTTAGATATTTTTTTTTTACTAGCGCATCAAAGTTTTTAAATCTTAAACTTAATAGTTTATGTAATACGTAAACACAAACATCGGTGTTGAAATATACAGAATTAGTAATACTTAACATGCCACATGTAATGAAAATTATGGAAGACAGCTGAGAGGGTAGTGGATGCATGGAATAGCCTTCCAGCTGAAGTGGTAGAGGTTAACACAGTGAGGGAATTTAAGAATTTCTGGGACAGACATAAGGTTTTCCTAGCTATACGATAAGGCCAGGGACTAATGAGAGTATTAAGAAAATTGGGCAGACTAGATGGGCAGACTGGTTCTTATCTGCCGCCACATTCTATGTTTCTATCTCAAAGCTGAATTAATAATGACTAACAAATTCCATACATTTTGGCCAGAACTGCGCAAAGTATTAAAGGGGCAGGAGTAGAAAATATTTGTAGGACTGTGTGATATTGTCGTTCCTTCTCCATTTGTCTACCACTGGGAAAGGTAGGAAACTGGGAAACCTTGTCTGTGTGATTATTAGTATTATTTTATTATTTGTATAGCACCATCAGATTCCGTAGTGCTGTACAATGTGATCAAGCAGCTGCCATGGGTAAAGTAGATGTATGTCCCAGTGTACACATATCTAACTGCTCCCGTGTTCCCTAATGTGCTCCTCAATGACACAGAGCCATCTATCACTCAGGCAGGCATTAAGAAAGACATCAGCAGTGAGGGAATGGTGTGTGCACCATGGTAGCCACACATTACCCATTGCAGATAACAGATTCCTCGAGAAGTTGATCTTGTCCACTTTGAGGTCGTGATGTGGTATAATGAGTCTACACATGCTCATTAAGAGGTTGTAAGATGGTAATGAAATTGACCCACATGGTGTAGATGAAGAATGTCCATGAAGGGCTTATTTACTAAACAGGGAATTGAAGTGAAACACGTCCATTTATTTTTTTGTTGCTAAGTTCATTTTTCGGAGTGTGTTATAAGGATTATAAGACAATGTTTATACCAGCATTTTTTTCTCAAAAGAATTAATGAATAAAAAAATAAGTGGGTAAATATATAATTTGCATTTTTGCAGCTGTCTCTAAATCCCTAAACAAGCTATTAATGCAATTGCTATTTCACCCAAATTTCAGATAACAGCTAGTATTGGATCAATGCTATGATGAATAAAACACTTTTTAATAAGCGCTAGAAAATGTGTTTTTAGATTTTATTTATTTATACAATTATCTCTCCAGTGCACAATAAAGAGTATCTCAATATAATAATAATAATAATAATAATAATAATAATAATATAATAATAATAATAATACTATGGGTTTTATTTTTTTTTCCATTTATGATGGCAAATTGTTAATGCATTAGAAAATATGCTAGAGATAGTAAATTATATCAATATAAGAATTTCACTTAATTTGAGGACAGTAATATTTAACATGATGATTTACATGCACAATTGTATTTATAAAAAACACAAGTTATATATTTTATTAAATAATTTATATGAAGTGGGAAGATGCATTATGTATAACCACAACCAATATAGCTCTTATAAAATATGAATTCTCTTTTTCTTGGTACGATTAACTAAATTTACAGCTCGTGCAATTTCAAATCTTTGTGCTATACATGTTTATCATAATGAATCTTCACATCTTGGGCGTTGAGCGTCTTTCTGCTTATTGTTCTGCATCTCGTCAATGTTTGCTTTCTTTGTGAAGTATTGATCAAGCCTTTCTCATCTTGCTCTGTCATTTTTTAGACTCTTAATTTGATCTTTCCAAATCCAGAACAAAATTAATAATTCACTCAAAGATCCAAAAAATATAAAAGCATAGGTACAATTATAGTTTAATCTTTTGAGAGATAGCAGAACAGAGAAATAAGCAAATAGTTTCCTCTCATGTAGCATTCAGAAGATTAAAGTGTCCCTCATCAGATATTTTCTTTGCATCGTCATAGAGCACTTCAAAAACTGCATATACCTTGTGCTGATCGTGTTAAAGCTTGTTGATCGGTTGCTCGGTTTATGTCTATTTTTATTAATATTGAACAAAATGTTTCTAAACAAATCCAATGTTTTTGTCTAGAGGACATAATGAGTCACCAGGAGCAAAACAATAACATTTACATGATGAGCATCTGTAGGCAAATAATTCTCAAGAACCTATGATCCCTCATTCCAAATACCAGGTGAGGTTTATGAAATAAAATTATGACATTCTGTGAAACTGCTGCGTGGTCCACCTCTTCAGACTGAACACATTTATCTACTTAATGGAGAGACGAGAGGACTGACCAGGAGGATGTAGAGGACTAGGGCAAGATACTAAATAACAGGTACACAAACCCACATGCTATGACAGAAAGTATGTCTACCCACACTTTATATACACACACACAGCTCTATAGGACTCCACACACTATATTCACTTCAATCATATTAAGTAGATCAAAGATCTCCCTCACTGGCCAGCCCATTATCATGCTGTAGGGGTGCCCATGGAGCTTGAAAAGGTATTGCTCAATGAGTGTTTCCACGGATTACCATGACAATGCTCTGCCAGAAGGAGCAATCCAAATGTAGAAGGTGTAGTTTAAAATATCAACTGTCTGGGCCACCAAGGACTAAAAGTCTTCCCTTAATGGCCCAAGGTGAGCCATATGGAGGAGAAAAAATACTTAACTTTTTATGTAAACATATTTGTATACCTCTCTACCCAAATTAAACAGCTCTTATCACTCCCCCAAAACACATACAACAGACCCTGTTCCCCCAATACACAGCAGCTCATTGTCCTCTTCAGCATACACACAAAAGCCACTGTCTCCCCCAACACAGCAGTCTCTGTAAACCACAAACATACAAGAGCAGCCCAGAGTGTACCTTTAAAAGTTCATATAAAAAAGTGCAGCTTCTAAACACCCATTTAGCTATTTTTCTCAATTTTAACACTGTCTTTCATCCTCTTGAATATGATATCCACTGTATTTACTCTACTTAAGTGGTACTAACTAAAGCTTCTAATGATTTTCTTAGTCAAAGATCTCAGGTCTCTTTAAATTTGCCTGGTTTTTATCCTATCTCTACCAATGTTCACTTCATGTCTCTTTTCCTCCTCACTTCCTGTCTAAAAGTCCCCCGAGGTTTAGTCATTTGCCCACCTTTTGTTTTCTCTTTTTACTGCTTAACCTTAATAGAATATATTTTTCTTGCACATTTAAAATATATATATATTTTTTGGAATGCAAACATATCGTTCATTATTGTTACTCTACATATATTAACAAAACAGAAAGCAATGCAGACAAATATGTTCTTAATTCAAACCTATGGAAAATAGGGATTGGGACATGGTTAATATTTTATCAAGTATTAAAGGGACACTCTAAGCACTCAAACACATTTAGCTATTCTTCTAAATGGCAAAGAATCATGTCCAGTGAGACTGGATGGGCATGATATACACGCTGTGACGAGACCAATCTCGCCACATTGCATTGGAGAAGCCTGGTTGCTCGCCTGCTGCCTCTGGACTATGGCCCCCGTGTTAAAAGACTTTATTTCGCCTGCAGAAAAGCTGTATTTGTGCTTTTCTGCCGGTTGTTCGGTAGATTTAATCTACCAAACAACCGCACGAATGAATGGACCACCTGGGAGCTGGAGTGTGCCGGCAATTAATCTCCCTGAAGCTGCGGTTAACCGCAGCTTAATTGACGAATGCTGGGTGGCCGCCATTCGTATCCCGAACACGAGGTCGCGGCCATTTTAAACATACGAATGCACAGCGGTGTTCGCCTCTATTTTCATGGAACTAAAATCGGACACAGTTTTGCGCGAACACCGCTGAAGCCGCCGACCTCCCTTCTTGTTCGGTGGAAGTGCACGAACGGCCCGGTGTTCGGTAGTTTTGTTGAATGTGTTATACCCCAGATAGGAATCCCATGGAGCCCATTCGTATGAAACTGACTGTAAAGACTTTGGCTCCATGGCGATTAAACTGTATTCGTGTGGTCTGAGCGCCATTCGCTTAATAATGTGCGCTCAGACCTGAGCTATCTGGGGATATGTTACATGTCTGTGTTTTATGTAATAAATGTTACTTTATGTATTTTAAAGTATAATACTGGTTTTGTGTCCCCACATGTGTAATGGAGTTTTGCCTTTGTCTTGGGAGATAATTGAATTACTTCTCAGTTATCTCCCAGGGCAGAGGGGAGGAAGCCAGGATGCATTGTGGGAATATAATGTGACTGTGTGTCCTATTTGTCTGCTTGTCTGTCCCTTGTCACAGTCTCCCATCTGGTCCCCTAGGGGTGTGTCCACCAGGTGGGAGACCTGCATAAATACTGGGCAGGTAGCCCCAATTAAACAGACCACTGCTTGAACCTCAACACGGAGCCTTGTCTCGTCTTTGGGGGGATTTACTGTATGCTGATAGAGACTGATTGCTAGGAGTGTAAGCCGCTTGGATGCTTTTCCTATTCGTCTGGTAGCAGCAATTCGTATGGTTCCTGTTCATGTACTTGGAGTGCTATATTGGATGCCGTTCGGGAGTTTGGAGCATTCACTTATTGGCGGTTCGTGTGTTTGGGGTTCTGCAGTAGCTGTGCCTGCATCTCGGGAAAGGGGGCCGATCGCCTAAATGGTTTTTCCCCCTTTTGTGCAAAACGGTCCGTTACACACGCCATAACCACTTCCTTAAGCTATAGTTCCTTTGGTGCTAAGAGTGCCCCTTTAATATCACTAGAGAAACATAAATATAAATAGCCAAACAGCATAAAACATATTCTGTAATATACAGATCCTAATCAAATATTTCCATTCTGCATGATGCAGCATACTATGCATTGATTTAAAAAATTAACTTGCCAACAAAACTTGCTCTATAGACTTCCCCCACTTCTCACCCATAAACTGAGGGTCAAGGGTTAATATGTATATATCTATTTTCTTATTGATTCCCTATATACAAGGAGGTAGCCTCAGGGTTCCTCCAGCAAAATAGTGGGTAATGACTAGCCTATATCCATGGTTGATTTCCGTAGTTCCTGAGTAATGATTAGAATGAAAAGAAAAATGTGAAGGAAAAAATGGTAACTTGTGCTGATAGATAAAATGAATATTGCATAGATCAGAATAAAGACATAAACATAATCAAACAACCAGTCTGAAGAACATATGATTAAATAAGATTGTAAGAATCTATTCTGGTGTAACAGCAGATTGTTAGTACTAGAATTATATTTACTATGTGTACCACATCATTATGACAAAGACATTCCTTTGAGGTTTCATGTCCTTGCAGAAATCCTTTTAGCATTTAAACTTATTCTCATTAGCCTTTTTCTTTTATTTCATCTTTATTTGTTGCACACTTTTATGACTTTTTACTTAGTTTTATTATTCTTGATATATTTTTCTGTACAGATTGCTGTTGTTTTTCATTGCGTTTTACCGTTTGTTTATTATTTTCTAGTCATCAGAATTGTTGTGATCTTGTTTGCATATGAAATGAGCCTGTTACTTCAGAAGTAATATCATGTTTTTGAATAATGTCCCACATGAATATATGTGCATGGTAAAAACACATTTTTTCATTTTCATTCGTTAATTTTCAAATTTTGGTGCATCCAAAATTTGTAAAATATCAATCCGGACTAAATGAAATTTGGCCAAAAATTTTGTAAAATCCATAATTTCCATGTCCGTTATTCCCTATGGAGAATTTCCATGTCCATTACTCTCTATGAAGAATGAATTAAAGTGGCAGTCACAAAGTTACATAATAACAATTTAGAGATTTATCTGCAAAATTGCTGAAAATTTTAAATTAAAGAGACACTATAGTCGCCAAAACAACTTTAGCTTAATGAAGCAGTTTTAATTTATAGATCACGAGCCTGCAGTCTCACTGCTCAATTCTCTGCAATTTAGAAACATAGAAACATAGAATGTGACGGCAGATAAGAACTATTTGGCCCATCTAGTCTGCCCAATTTTCTAAATACTTTCATTAGTCCCTGGCCTTATCTTATAGTTAGGATAGCCTTATGCCTATGCCAGGAGTTAAAATCCCTTGTGCTTGCCCATGCAGCCCTAGCCACACCTGCCCTGACTGTGACTCACACACCATGCATGAAAAAAAATGATTTCACTTTCAATTAGATATAACTTACTTTAAAAGTTCTTATTGCATGCTCTCTAAAGTGAACTTTAATCATACACAGGAAGCTTCTATGGGGACTAGCAAGCTATCAACAGTGCAGGGGATAATACATTTTAAATTAAATATAATTTGCAAAGAAATAAGTATAAACATTAGATTACTCTTTACAGGAAGTGTTTAGGAAGGCTGTGCAAGTCACATGCAGGGAGGTGTGACTAAGGTGCATAAACAAAGTGATTTTACTCCTAAATGGCAGAGAATTGAGCAGTGACACTGCAGGGAAATGATTTATACACCAAAACTGCTTTTACTAGAAACATAAATATAAATAGCCAATAAGCTAAATATGTTTTGGTGACTATAGTGTCCCTTTAAGGAAAGCCCATTTCTTAATTTTGATCTTTCAGCTTTTTAGTAGATAACTTTCTAATTTGCTATGCTTATGTGAAACTGCCATATTTAAGGAAAGGATAGCAATTTAGGGAACTATCTACTAAATAGTTGAACAATCAAAATTAAGAAAAGCCCTTTTGTTCTTTCAGTTGTTTAGTACATAAATCCATAATTTGCTATCCTTATTGAAATTAATAGATCCGAAACAAATCAGTTCAATTCGTTACAGATCCGTTAGTTTCCGCTTTGATTTTCGTCTTCATTGATTCCAAAATGTGGATATTTTTTTACATATTTTTACCAATTTGATCTCACGGTAAACAAACTGTTAGTATTAGATATAGAAATCTTTTCCCTCTATTTATTTAGCTGTAATCCTAACAATTATCTAAATTGTGTTCTAAATTTTAGACAAAGCTAGTTTTGTTAAACCCAAAATGCTAATCTAAACTTTTCAAAATTGTGACCAGTCTTTAGGAGTTACTGTCAGTGACTGACGATTCTTTAAAATTCTAACACATATTTATGGAATATCTGGCACTTATTTATGTAACGCTGCTTGAGGATGATGTGAATGATGTATAATTAATGAAAGGAAGAATTTACCAGTCGTTATTATTCATTTATTAGCAACCACACTATTCAGCATATTCCTGATTCCTATCTAAAAATAGCATTGTTAGTAAGAGGAGGACTGAACTCATTAGATTTTAATATATTTAATGATCACTCATTTATTCAGATGTCCCAATTAATTATTCCTCAGACAATAAAGTAGCACACCCATTTTCAGTTTTAATTGAGAAAGGAACCTGAATGGTAAATAGTAATTCTGTTCTGCTACATAAATCACTATGACACATTGTAGACGGGTTGAAAAATATCCATCAACTTGCCGTCTCTAGCAAAGTAATTATGATCAAACAAAGGAAATGAAAAGAAAGTAGAAAAATAATGTAAGAGTCCTAAGGTTTTGGGAAGACTTTAAGAACAAAGGTTTTTTTTTCTCCCTTTATTATGATGTTTCTTTTTGTATTTGTAGCTTATCGCTAACAATAGACGTTGAAAGTATATTCCTATTTGAAAAGTAACCCGCTGTTTAGGGGAAGATAAATAGTATGTATTGAGAGGTTTTACCATCCGTTGCTTATCTATAACATTTGTAAAGAGTCTTTTCATGAAAATTCCATCCCTCTCGGACAATATTTGAAGTCATGTTATTGATGGTTCATAAAATAATTATATGACTATTCAAAAATGAGGACATCGAAACTATTAGGCCTTTGAAAAGAGAAAGTTCTTTATTTTATTTTCGAAAACTTCGTTTTTGAGTATGCCCAGAGTATGCTCAGAAAAATATTTTTAAAGAAATAATATTTATGTAACCTGAATGTTCCTGAATTATACAGAGACATAAAGGGACCAAGACAGAAAATAGATAAAGAAAGAAAAATGAATTGTTATTATACGTCTTCTGCTGCCCGACTTACTTTTAAACTTTTAAACAGTTAACTTACTAGCTGTCCAAGTTCTCGGCACATAGAGGCCACAGGAAGTACTCCCTTAAGTCATGTGGACACATATGGCCAGTATGAGTGCAGCTAGAGTATAGAGTAAGCACTAGATACCACTGGAAAGGGAGATGGATGAAGACTAAGGGAAGAGAAGAAAGGTCTTTAAAAACTGATATATTCCAAACTTCTATGCCAAGTGTAGATTCAGCCATCTGTCAAAAGAATTGCTACTTGTGACCCTGAGCCAATAGTATATGGTAAATATAAATATATTTAAATGTATATTTTTTGTATTTCAGGCAACATATGACAAAAAGGGACAATTTTGAACTCTCTTCACTTGCAATATAAGAGTGGCCAAGCTGTCCTGAGATGTTATGTAGGATAAAAAATAATTAACAGTCCTAAATAGCTTTTCACATCAAACTGCCTGGATTCCCATACAATATTAGATTTCTGAGAGTTCAATAATGAACTATCCAGCTCTTCTTCAAGTTTACAAATTCCTGAAGCTGTAGACCAGAAACATAACAATGCTCAACTCAAACTCAAATGCGGTAACTGCTGATGTGCAGAACTACCAGGTTTAAAGGTCCTGGGATACCTTTTGAGGACATTGAGGAAAGTGACATATATACCCTGTAAGCACATAAAACAATAGATATTAAACTCTATTACCTCATGCATTATTGGGAAGTTCTATAATTTTATACAAAATAATTAAATATTGCAGTTTCTTGTTAAACTTTTTTTTATTACACTAACAAAAAATGTGTAGTGCCAAGCTTTTGGGAGTTCCTCCCTTTATGAAGTCTAACAAATTTTCAAGTTTAAACTTGATAAATGAAAGAGGTCCCATGTTTCTGTTAGTCCAATAAAGATGTATTACTAGAAACCTCAAAATGTCATTATTTTGAATCTACTTTACTGGACTAATACAGCAACTCATATATCATGACTATTATTTTATTAAGATTAACTTAAGAAAGGGCAATCTTGGGTCTATTATCATGTAATGATGTACAGATAGTGAAAAGCAAACAGATATCAGACAGAAACATTTAGAAATATAAACATGACAAGATAGATTGTATAGGGACAACATGATCAATGGTGTAGTCCAAGGGTAGGCAACCTTTGGCACTCCAGATGTTGTGGACTAAATCTCCCACAAAGCCATAATGCTTGCAAAGCATCGTGGGAGGTGTAGTCAAACACATCTGGAGTGCCAAAGGTTGCCTATCTCTGGTCTAGGATATCTTCATTCTCAGTTTTAAACCTTTATTGCTGCAAGCACAAGATGAAAACATTTCAGTACTCATTTCAAAGCTTCAGTATAAAAAGAGGGGTTGCACTGGCTATAAGCTGCCACATATAAAGAACTGTGGTACTAAATACACCCCAAACCTAAAAGTATTTTTATCAGTGTCAAAAACTTTACTTTAATTTAAGAGTAACAAGACTTTAGATGGCCAATAGTTAGTGTTGCCAGCAACTAATATTTCCTTGTAATATTGTTCTGTTCATTTATTTATCAATGATATTTAAAGCTACATGTAATACCCCTCTATTTTAAGACTATGTCCTCTTGTTGTGGTAGTTTTTCTAGACTTCTAAACATAGTCTCCTCCTTAACTGAAAATCACTCATGCCATCTATCAACAGCACACCCTTCTAAAAGAAAATCAGCAGCACTTGGAGATGCAGGAGATTGAACCCGGGGCCTCAAACATGCAAGCTCTAACACTGAGCTACATTCATAACACATTATATATATTACATCCCAAACATTTAAATCTGTCTCCCACATTCTCTTCCTTTCTATCATTCTGCTCCTAGAAGTTAGAGACACTCTCCAAACCATCGGACCTCTTCCACTAACCTACCTTTTGTCAACACTAGAAACCTCACTAATCTTATATGCACCCCATGTAAATCTCCCTCTGAGTCTTCCTTTTGCACTTCCCTCTGAAATGCATGTTCTGTGTGCAACATCACCAGATCAATTGCTTTCCATGACTTATTCAATTCACATTCTTAAAGGGACACTCCAGGCACCCAGACCACTTCTGTGCAACTCCCACTACCCTTAACCCTGCAACTGTAATTATTGCAGTTTTTATAAACTAGAGGGCACTTCCTGGTCCATAGCACAGGTTTTCTGTGCTATAGCATCG
Source organism: Pelobates cultripes (assembly GCA_933207985.1). Taxonomy (NCBI): domain Eukaryota; kingdom Metazoa; phylum Chordata; class Amphibia; order Anura; family Pelobatidae; genus Pelobates; species Pelobates cultripes. Next base: position 318,542,084 of record OW240915.1, read on the forward strand.
CTGGACGTCCTCACGCTGTGTGAGGACCTCCAGCGTCGCTAGGAAAGCATTAAATTGCATGGAGAGGTCTAATGCGCATTAGGTCTTCCCAGCCGGCGGGCAGGATCAGTCTCTGGTAAGTGACTGAAGGGGTTTTCACCCCTTAAGCAACCGGGGATGGGAGGTGGGAGGGGACCTGCAGTGCCAGGAAAACGGAGACAGGGAGGAACGGAGGAGGATCAGAGGAGGAGAGCTCCCCGCCCAGCGCTGGAAAAACTTAAGTTTTTACCCCTTCCCCCCTTCCAGAGCTGGGCGGGAGGGGGTTCTTGAGGGTGGGGGAACCCTCAGGGCACTATAGTGCCAGGAAAACGAGTATGTTTTCCTGGCACTATAGTGGTCCTTTAAGTAATATTTCTTCTCTAATTCATGGAGCCTTCAACATTCCAGTTAACCACCATTTTCAATAACTTCCTCCCTTGATCAATCCCAGTGGGTTAATGCTCCCAAACATGTAGCTGGCAATACCCTTGATGTTATTTTTTTCAAATGCAGGCACAGTCACTAATCTCTGTAACACTCAATTTCCTCTCTCAGATGCCTACCTCTTATCTTTTGTTCTTGAGAACCCCTTCACCCTACATTCTCAGTCTAACCCTCCTCAACTCATGAGAAACAGGAATTCTCTCGACCTCCAGCAAGTGTCAGCTGATGTCTGTTCTCAACTCTCCTCCATCCCTACCTTCTCCTGTCCTTCACTGGCTATCTCCTTATATAATGCTACTCTCACCTCTGCCCTTGACACTGCAGTCCCTCTCCAAACATTCACCTCATGGAAAACATGCCTCCAATTATGGCACACTAGGTCAACACACTACCTGCAGAGATGCTCCTGTTCAGCTGAAGGCTGCTGGCGGAAGTCTAGCACTGAATCAGATTCATCTTTTGTTAATAGAGCACAGTCCTCACCCTTGCTAAAGAATCATACTTTTCCTCCCTCATTAGTACATATTCCCACAAGCCCAGGCATCTCTTTAATACCTTCAACTCTCTTCGCATCCCTGTTGTGGCCACCCACCAAACTAACTTAGCAGCCAATAACTTTGCATGCTGTTTTAATGAAAAAATTAGCCATCTAAGGAAAGAATCCTCTCCCTTTGCTCTCTCTCAACCACACTTGGACTGTGCCTTTCCTATACTTCAGTCCTTCTCCCCAGCTACAAAACAGAAATTGGCTGTGCTTCTCCTTTCCTTTCACCCCACCACCTGTCTGATTGATCCCACCCCATTGCCACTTATCAGATCTCTTTCCCCCAGTTTATTTTCCAGCTCAAATATTTTGACTTAAATGTGCAATTCTCTTTCAATTATCCACTATTTTTGGTGAAAGCAACATGTTAGAAGGGGCAACATCAAACAATACTAGACATAAACATGAAATTACTCTTTATTTCTTTAAAATTTAACCCCTTGTTTTTTCTGCATAAAACAAGACAGTTTATGAATGTGAACTTTAATTTTGAACACATTTTATATTATCTTTTCTATTTCACTATGCGGCATAGCAAGCCATATAAAAGGTTAAATCAATTGATGAAAAGTGAAATCCAGTCGTTTTGTAGATGAAAGGTGAACACGAAGCGATGACCTTTTTGTTTTGACGCGCACCAACAATACTCCTTGGAAATATTTCAATGGATGTGTCAAAACTACCACACATCAATAAACATTACAGGAGAAAGAAATCAATAAACTGACCCATAACCGTGTCACATTTTCTGTAAACCAGGGAAAATCTATGTGAATGTCTTGGGATATGAATTACGTTTTAGTACATAATATTTTTGAGATATGCTCTGCTTTTGTTATGAAAATAAACATTTTGTTTTGTAGCTTAATTTAGGTAAATCAGCTTCTAAAAAGTAAAAAAGAAATGTTGTAATAGAGAACATGAAATGAGGGGTTAATTTACTAAACAGTGAAGTGGAATGAAAGCGAAATTGATTGTAAACCTTAATTCCTAAAAGCACAGTGTTTGCATTAGTTCTGAACTCGACACAAATTGTATTTAGTGATTAAACTAGATAGATTGATAGATCGATAGATAAATTGATAGATAGATAGATAGACAGACAGACAGGTAGATAGATAGATAGATAGATAGAAAGAAAGAAAGAAAGAAAATTATGCCAATAACATAAATATTCAGTCATGTTATTAAGCTGTCTACTCCCCCATTATATTGATTTTTTTTTAGGTTCTGAATATCATCTTGTTTTTGTTGTTTTAATGATTTATATGTTTTTCTCTAAGATTTCCATATAGACTTCATCTATTCATTTCATGTATTCTGAAAAATTGATAATGTTTTGTTGCTAATACAATACAATACATTTCATTGGCAATTGGGAGTGAAGCTGTATTAAATCTTTTGTGCCTATATTTATAATTTTTTATGGTATATCTATCTATCTACTTTACTGACAAGATTAACCTCTTAAGGACCAAACTTCTGGAATAAAAGGGAATCATGACATGTCACACATGTCATGTGTCCTTAAGGGGTTAAAGGACCACTACAAGCACCCAGACCACTTCAGCTTAATGAAGTGGTCTGGGTGCCAGGTCCATCTAGGGTTAACCCTGCCTGCTGTAAACATAACAGTTTCAAAGAAACTGCTATGTTTACATTAGGGTTAATCCAACCTCTAGTGGCTGTCTTATTGACAGCCGCCAGAGGCGCTTTCGCGCTTCTCACTGTGATTTTCATAGGAAAGCATTGAGAAATGCTTTCTGAACTGACTGAATGCGTGCGCGGCTCTTGCCGCGCATGCGCATTCAGCTGATGCCGTTGGAAGGCGGAGGAGAGTCCCCAGCTCTGAGGGAGCCCAGCGCTGGAGAAAGGTAAGTGTTTAACCCCTTCCTCCCACTTCAGACCCGCGGGAGGGGGGCCACGAGGGTTGGGGCACCCTCAGGGCACTATAGTGCCAGTAAAACGAGTTTGTTTTCCTGGCACTATAGTGATCCTTTAACCACGTAAGGAAATAATTATCTCCCCCCCTTTGCTCCTCTCTCAACCACAAGTAGACTGTGATTTTCCTATCTTTCAGGCCTTCTCTCCAGCTACTAAACAGAAAGTGGATGCGCGTATCCATTCCTTTCACCCCTCTACCTGTCTGCTTGATCCCATCCCATAGCACCTTATCAGATCTTTTTCCCCTTGTCAAACTAGAAAATCAAACTATCTAACTCAGTTTATTTTCCAACTCAAAAAAATAAAAAAAACTTAACAAAGCCTCTGATATTTAACAACATCTAAACTCCTATACGTCCTACTGAGAGTAAATGTCTTGTACTAACCCTGTTTTACTGGCTACTTGCCTGTCACTACTGTTCTCACAGAGTGAAATGTGCATGATTAGGTGTGTGGTTTTTTTTTTGTGCATTAACAGCAAACTGCTAATATGTGCTTGGTTGCTATTTGAAGCAGCAGTCATTATTAATGGTTGGCTGCAAAAAGCAAGAAGATTGCAAACCTTGTGGTAATTAGAAGCCTTAGAAGCTACTAGCTGTTGTTAATAGCGAGAGTTTATAGCAGATGTTTACCAACCAATTTGAATATAAGTCCTAAGAGTTTTATTATGCAATTGATTCAAAGTAATAAAAAGACCAGATGCTAAGACAGCTGTTTAAAAAATAAAATCCAGATATAGGTATTACCATGCACAAGAATCCACATCTGCTCAAATTGCTATCATCTAATGCACCTAAGTCATCCTAGGCTATTTATTGAGCACTTTTCTTCCTGGCGTCGCCACTTCCTCTCATCTAGCACTCCTTCCCTTATACTTGGGGATTTCAATATACCAATCAACAACCCCATCTGCACTGATGCCTTTTGTCTGCTCTCTGTAACCTCCTCCTTACGACGTGGTCCAATTTAGCAACCCATACAGTGCGAAACACTCTTGATCTCGCCTTCACCAATCTATGTACCGCCTCTAATTTCTCCAATATTCCTTTTCTTCTATCTGACCACCATCTGCTGACTTTTGACATTGGCATACATAAGACCCAATTGACACCACCGTCTGAACATAAATCTCACAGAAACCTCTAATGTCTTGACCTAGAGCGTTTCTCCACTAATCTCCAAACTCTCCTTTTACCTATCTCAAATCTCACCGGTCCTTGCTCTACAACCTCCCTCTACAATTCCACCTTCCCTTAGACATTATGGCACCTCCTACATTTAAATGCAGCAAGCGCCACCAACAACAACCTTGAAACACCAAGCTGACTCGATATCTTCAAAAATGCTCCAGAACTGCTGGATGCTGTTGGAGAAAGTCTCACTGTGTGTCTGACTTTCTCCACTATAAATTTATGCTGCATTCATAAAGCTTGGTTCTTTCCTCTGCAAAAGTAAATTATTTCAATACCCTCATAACCACACTCTCCCGCGAACCCAAACTACTATTTCACTCATTTAACGCTCTTCTTCGCCCCATTGTTCCTCCTCCACCTACTAAACTACTAAATTTACAGCCTCAGACTTTGCAACTCACTTCACTGACATAATCTCTTCAATCAGGGAAGAGATCTCTCATCTTTCTTCTTCCCCTTACAATACTTCCCCTAACCTCACTCCCTCTGCTGTTCTATGTTCATTCGCACCTGCTACAGCGGAAGAGGTTTCTGCTCTGCTTCAGTCCTCCCGCCCCACCACCTGCTCTCTAGATCTAATTCCCTCGCATCTCACCCGTACTGTGTCTTCTTCTCTTTCTCTACCTAAAATTCTCAATCTCTCTCTCTCCTCTGGCACATTTCCATCACCATGCAACTGTAACCCCAATTTTAAAGAAGCCCAACCTTGACCTTAACTCCCAATCCAACTACCGCCCTATCTCACTACTGCCTTTTGCATCCAAGATCCTTGAAAGAATTTTGTATGCAAGATTGACAGACTTCCTCGAGTCCAATTCTCTGCTAGACCCGCTTCAGTCTGGTTTCCGAGCTAAGCATTTTGTAGAAATGGTACTGACCAAAGTATCCAATGATTTGGATCCAATTTGGATTTAGCTGCAATTAGCTAATTTGTAACTTTGATAAGAGCAGTCTCAGTACAGTGGAGAGGTGGAAGTCAGATTGAAGAGGGTCAAGGAGAGAGTTGGAATTGAGAAAATGAGTCAGACGGGTAAACACAAATCTTTCCAGAAGTTTTGAGGAAAAAGGGAACAGGGATATGTGACGATAGTTATAGGGGGAGGAAGGCTCGAGAGATGTTTTTTTCAGGATAGGTTTTTTCAGGATAGGTACTACAGTGGCATGTTTAACTACTTTCAATTACTTAATATACATTTTACATATTTGCAAAATAACACAACAGAAAATCCGAGGATTTAAAATTTGGATAATATAGTTCTTATTTATGAGTGCATATCTAATAATCTATGTTTTCTTTTTTACTCAAGGAAGTAATCTGGATAAGTTTGCCTCTTATAAATTATGTGCTTCCCACTGTGTTAAATTACTAAGAAAATTATCATCATTAATTTCAAAGGAAAGTTAAACCTTGCTGGAAATATCTATGAATATTTAAGAAAAAGAGAAACATTCCTAAAATAAATTAAAAATGTATTTGTTAGTACAATTAAGTATTATCACCCTAAGCTAAATGTGTCTTTGGGAGATTTAGAGTCATAGTTGCTAATGGTAGAATTTTAAAAGCTCACATTTATTAAAGTGTGCATTTATTTGCATCGGTTAAACTAATAGACAAATGGACAGCTAATTATATTTTAGTTTCACACTTAAATCTCTGAAATACAATATGCATGATATATAATTACAAAAAATGTTTTAATAAATTGTAGTACTTACTACTTTGTTTTAAATATCTCTTTACAAACCACAAATAATTAGCAAATACTATATTACAAGCCAATGGCAAGTGTTCATTAATGCTTTGTGACTTTTGGTGGTATTGTGGAATGGTTAGAAACTTGGCCACAATCCAAATTTCACAAACAAACAAAAAAGTGGTCAATATCATCACTATCTTAAACTGGGCAGTATCCTAAATCCATGTGTCCATTTAAATAACAAAGGTTTTTCATGTCAAGGAAAATCTTGAGAGTTTATGCTAACAATTCACCTTACTGCTGGAAGTCAAAACATTTAATTAAACATAAGGTAGTATTTTTTTATGGAACCCTACAAGCCTAAATAAGCATGAATATGTGGATGGAAGTAAAGTAACATGGCTGTATAATACAAAAGCGAAATTGAAGGGGTGGCAGGGCCGAACTGCCATGCTGACTGGTCGCATGCAGGAGAGGCTCCGGAGAAATCTGGCCTCTTAGGCAAAAACTGCAGCTCTGGTACTCACAAAGAGCCCAAGAGACATACACAGTGGTGGAGTTTTGGGACCCCAGAGGGAAGTACAAAGCTTCGGGGGCTGTGGCCTACTCAAGAGGGGAGCAGGGTGGTTGTCCGCTGCCCTGCCTCCTTTCCCGGGTGCAACACGTCGACGTCCTGAGACACCTGCCAGCCCCCCCCCCGTGGGGTTATCCCAGTCCCCACTGCGGAGAGCTCGGGATGTGTGGAGACTGAGTGGCACGGTACTCCCAGGGCCTACCTTCCAAGATGGCAGCAGCGTGGAGCCCGGCACCAACGGCTACTGCCTTATGAAGCTCCAGAGGGGAGAAGTCACGCCACTCACCGAAATGCACAACCGCAAAGCAAGCCCAGCAGTGAGTCTACTGTTAACTGGGGAGAGCTCAGCAATGTGAGAGTCACAGGTTTAAACAGCCACTAAGCTTGCTGAAAGAAAGAGCTCTACTGCTATGCAGAGTAATACCTGGAATACCTGCAAAGAACTGTGGGCCTATATTATTTTACCAACTCAGACCTGCTGTGCCATCTCTAAATGGACTTTAAGTCTCCAGCGGGGACTCCCTTAAGGTACTTTATGTCACCACAGAGGCACACACAACAAGGGATATGCAAGAGTCTGCAGCGTTTGGGATACCATTTACAGGCAGTGATCCAGACTTCTCTGACATCTCCTGTAGCCATTTTTGTTTTTGCTTTCGCTTAACCACCTCTCCCACGTGGTCTCACACAGATATATGTATTTTCACAGCAGTTAGCTTGACTCCAGTGGTCTTTACTATAAAATGTGTTTGCCTAGCATGTAACCTAACATTTTTTACTTAAACTGTCCCAAACGTGTATTGCCTATCATGTAACCTACCATATATTACTTAAACAGCTCCAATGTATGTTACCTAACCTAGCAAGTCTCCTAGCCCAACTCGCCTATAAACGCCTACACCTAGCCTTATCCTGATTCTCAGCTAGATAGACCTACCTAAGAATTGTACTCGACTGTTTATCTCCTGTTCATAATATAAAAATTGTGCATGCCTTATCTAAGGCTCTGCAAAGCCTGAGGATTGCTGTTGGGGTACCTCAGGCCTGTATGTACTGCTCATATGCACATTTTTTTTTTAAAAGCGAATTGAAACACTCAGAAATTACATCTGTGTCGTTTTCTGATATATTGTTAGCTAGATACATAGTTAACATAATGCTCGCTTGTTTGTTCTTCAATTCAAAAGAAGGGTACAAAGTTGTTACCCTTAGAGACACCAAGACAATTCTTTCAGAGCCAAGATGTAAGGACTCAGAAACTTGTGAATGCCAATCTTTACTTAGATATATGACAACACACTACATTCTAGTTGGTTTTTGTTTATATATACAATGTGTTTATATGCTCCATTACCATGTATGAAGAAGACCATATGATTCATTTCTCTTTTATGTCTATACCTGCTAATATTACCTATTGTTTGTTACTGGCTGTTTTCTGTTTTGTTTTTTTGCAACACATACACATACACACATGCACACTTTGCATTTTCACTATAAATACTGTAGTTATAAAATGTGCAAGTGCAGAAGAAAGACGATATGTAAGTAACTATGCCTCCTGAGTACAGCAATATTCAATAGGTATCGATTTTCTATGTGTTTGTGAAGTTAAGATGCCATATTCAGGTACTGGCAATTTCATATTTTTATTGAGTTATTTTATTGGCCAATGTAACATTTGGGGCAGTGAAGCTTGTTGTAAAATAATAATGATAATAATAATTATAAATACTAAAAAAATACTAAAATAAGGGAAAACATAACACAACTTTTGCAAAATCAGAAGTTAGGCTGGAGAGAAAGGGGAAATTTGGGCAGAGGGGACAGAGGTATAACACTGAGGGGAGAAAGGGAATAAGCTGAGGTGGTATAGAGAGAGTTTCTCCTTCTGCATTAGGTACTAGAGCTACCGCTGGTCAATGCATTTCTCAAGTCTCTCACTGTTCATGTACTGTAAGTGACAGACAGATTTAGTGCCCTGTCATCACTCCCGTAACTGCATGACACTACATAATACAAAGATTAACAAAATGAATGTATATATATTTTATGATTTAAGAAAGGGTAGAGCATATTAGGGGTAGGGGAAAGTATCCATCATCAAAGTGAGTGTAATTCCTAGGAGGGACGGAGAAATATGCAAGACTGAATAAAACTGAGTTTAAACAGTGATTACAGCAGAAGTCCTAGCTCTGCAATCACTTCAATACATGTATGAGTGCATCCTATGGGGCCATAGTGACAAAAGTCATACAACTATGGTACAGAAGGAGTTAATGAATAATTAGCACAGTGTTTTGTCTTATTTCATGTCCTAGTAATAAATGTGAATTGCTTTGACTTTTAAAAACATGTCCTTCAGATATCTAGGATAATTGGACTAGATAATGCACCAACTGCAGTGGTTGTTCAAATTTCATGAGTTCTTCGGAGGTTCAGAATAACAATAATAACATTAAGAAGAAAAGCATTACGTTCAGCGATAATATCAATAGCACATATTGGAAAATAAGATGAAATTACAATGTTATCCTTTGAGCTAAACACAATTTATGATAATACAGGTTTTACTGTGATTGCATTTGATGAAAACAGACAGCAAGATTGGTTCTTTTGTGCTTGTGTTATGTTGCTATGTAAAGTAGTGTCTTTAGATGGAATGTATTCACACCGAGAACATCTAAGGAAAAATAATAACAATAGCAATTTTTACATTAACTATTTTAAATAAACGCTCAAACATTATGATGAGAATTATAGACACACAGCCTCTTCAGAAGTTTAATGCTGAATGGAAAGTAATGCACTGCTAAAAACCATAGCAAAAATGCTAATAAAATCTCAGTACTACACGAATGAGATATATCAGAATCTGACTACAATAAAACCAATGCTAGTTCAAATAGGACATTGTTTGGGTTTTTCAACTACCATTTACCTTGATTTGAAAATACATAGTTACTCAATTATGGAGCTAGAAAAGACTTTAGTTGGCTAAGGTCAATCTTATTTATTTCTTACTACTGTTTTAGAAAAATCTAAAGAAATAAAAAAGAAACAGAAATGTTTCTTCAAAAAGAAAAAAATATTATATACTAAAAAATTAATTGGATTACTAAATAAAAAACTTGGCATATTTAATAGTCCAATCAAAAAAATTTAGGATCCAAATGATGTTCCCATTAGGCTCATCCTTATGGGATGGAAGTTGTGGTGGATCCATTGGCTTTTGCTACCCTCCATGGGGTTATTCTTGTACCGGTGCCACTTTTTGTAGCTGCAGTCCTATCTTCATGTCTCAGGTGATCCACTTTAATAAATCTCTTTCCTGTCATAAATAAGGGGTTCCCTAGCTGCACAGACAACCTCCAAGAAATCTACATAAGTGATGGTGGCCATTCTTAGAAGTCAACAACAGTTATGCTTTATGCTCTGTACAGGACTAAAGATGTTTTCCTCATCATGGAGGTCTGAGATTGAAGGCATCATAAAAGCCAAAACATCTCCAAAATAATGTCCTCTAGAGCTACAGTAGCCTGACTCCTGTACAAGTGGCAGAATTAATGGCTGACCACAAGTGGGAAAAAACAGAGTAAGAAATTAGCATTAGTACTAGTATGCATTATGTCACATAAAATTTTGTCTGCTACTCCTATGGTCTTTTATACATGATGTTCTTTTTTCCTTATTTATCCCACCAGTAAGTTTGCAATTTTTTTATGTGAAATAATGCGTTTCAAACCTTATCTATTCCATTATGGAATTGTGTTAGTTGTATTTGTACTGATGGTAACCTATGCAAGCAAACCAAAACAGTGCACAAGAGAGCATGAAAAATGAACAACTATGGGGGCAGAGTTTGCCTGGCAAAGTGGATGGCGCATGCTAGTGGAGTTCTGGCCACACTTTCCTTCAATTTATCTATCAGTAATAGATTCACCACTCTTTACCATTCTACCTTCTTTCTTTACTATTCCCTGCAGCTTGGAGGGTAGATTTCACCCAGGAAACAACAAGACTTGGAATCGTCTGAGTCCACCAACAACCTCACATGGTGCAAGATGGTGGAACATTCACAGGGCGGGGAAAGGCTTATAAAGCCTTCCCACGCCTTGCAGTTTGACACAGAGTGCTCTGATTGGTTGGTTTAAACCAGGTAAATGTGAACCTTGCAAGTTACCAATCAGACAAGGCTCAAAATTTACCTGTGGCTGCTCACTGTTTAGTAGATATGCCCCTACTCACGGTACAGCGAGTAGGGGCAATAAGGAGAATTAAAACTCACTTATTCACTAATACTAAGTAATTTTTACTTAGTATTAGTAAATATGGCTGAAAGAGCAATTTAGGTCTTTCAGCCTTTTGGTAGATGGCTCCCTGATACCATGGGAATTAGGGCGCTATCTACTCATGGCATGAATAGGATCAGAGTTTCATTCATTCTAATAAAATTCAGATCCAAAGAAAAGTTCCGAATTGCGTCCTAACATGAATGAACAAACTGTTGTGTTAGGACAAAATTCGGTAGTTTCACCAGCATCCTGTCTATATGAAAGGACATTAGGGAATAGTGAAAGCAGGCATTGCAAAATCATTGAGGAAAGGGTGAGTATTGTGGGAAAATTTCTCTGACCCACAGGAAGTGGAAGTGGGTCAGAGCAGGACAAGCACAGGAAAAATACATAAGACAAAGTAGTCCCTTCTTATGTTTTAAAGAAAACTAGAGCAGATATTAAGAAATAAAGAACAGATCCTGAGAGAGGGAGAGAAGAGGAAGCAATTTGGGAAAGGTAAGTTTGGCATGATAGTTCCGCTTTAATTCCCAGAATGGGGCACTCTACAGTCATTGCTGCTCCACTCATCTTCTTTGGCAGAGGACTCTTAAGACCTAGCATTTTACTTCAGAACTGATGGGGCCTTTAGCACATATGGGAGACTCCTGCTTTAAGTTCTACCAGTCCCATGTAGGTCCTGGATGGGCCCTATATTGTATGTGGACACCTTCAGCTGGAGGATTCATGATGGGATTCTCAGGTATGTCTCACATCACTCCTTTCATTCTCTACATCTGTACATGTGTAATTTTCTTTTCTGTTCAATATTTTCAACAGCGCCAGATAAAGCTTTCCCCTGTCAGCCCTTCTGTTTGTGTTATCCATGGAACCCTTCCTTACTCTTAATAGACAGGGTGAGAATATCAGGTGACTTAGGGTCTTGAGCTCTGAGTTCTCTGCATATGAGGATGATCTTATGCTAAAAATCACTAAGCCAACCTCCACTTTACCTCACTTGTTCTCCCTATTGCAAGCATTCTCAAGGTGAATGTACAGAAATATATAGCATAGATGTCCCCCAAGAAGAATGCAAACAATTGTCAGAGGCCTATCATTTGCAATTATTATTATTATTATTATTATTATTTTATTATTTATAATAAAATTCACTTCCACATCTATTCCTCACTTGGGAATTATGATAACAGCTGCTCTCTCTATGTAGTTCTGCTAACTGCCCCCTATATATGCTGCCCTAAAGAGAAACATTAAAAACTGAGATACATACGCCATCTCCTGGGTGGACAGAATGCACAGTGTTAAAATCAACATGCTCACCTTTTGTACTTGTTTCAGGCCTTCTCAATTCTAATGACTGACTAAGATCTGTGGTCCATCCAGTGAGTAAGTGATGATTTTGTTTGGGAGGGCAAGAGACACAGGGTGGCTAAAGTATGGGAAGGTTTATTTTTGCCTAGTTTGCTAACTTAGTTCAGCTATTGCACTCTCCAGTTTGGCACCGATTGGTTGACTTTGAGTCTGATCTTTTTTTTTCTAGATCTCCCACAATTTTTCAAACTGCCTGACCCTTTTTGCAAACACACTGTTCAGCTATTCTCATTTAATTTAGGATATGGGACAAATATGCCATAAAATTACGTTGGTCATTCTCCAACACACAGCTTCTGATCTACGCTGTCAAAAATGTGGTCTTAATGGGACGTACATGCACATGTGGTGGACCTGTCAACAACTATCATCATTTTGGAGTGGGGGTACATCGTCTATGCAAAGAATTAAAAAAAAAAATGATATTTTGTTTTGCTTTATGTTTTTTTTTTTTTTTTATGCAGTGATATTGTGAAACCTTCCAGTGGTCTCTACTAGTGACAAGTCTAAGCGTGTGTTCTTCCATTTAATATTTTACCATCTTACTAATTATTATCCTGCCCAGATGGCTCCCTATTCTTTTCAGATAAGTCACGTAACCTGGTCAGGTTAGCCTAGCTTGAATGTTATTTAAAATGTGCAGTTATTTCACATGCTTAGCCATTATTTATTGTTAAGCTTTTCAAATGAAGTCGGAGCATTGCAGGACCCTGTCTAGCTAGCCTTATTTGTGACCAGCCTATTATAATCTACATGTCAAGCCAGTTTTAAGCATTTTTATCTAACAGGCCTTATCACAAATGGCTAGCCTATGTCTCTTAGACAAAGGCATATTCGCTTCGCCTATCTTTATGTTAACATGAAAATGTGCTGAAATGTCAAAATGCCATACAACTGTCTCTCTCATATATTTTGCCGTACTTGCTCTGGCTGTTGTGGCATTGCAAGCTTGCCTGTAATTTCATTGCACAACAAAAAAAAAAGAATAAAAAAAAAAGAAAGCTATAGGTGATGTCGAGATTGGGAGATGGCTGCCAGTTAAGGACATAGACCAGTTCATAAGAACTTTTAAACATATGTGTGTCTCATACATCTGCATATGGGGCATAAGTCTTTTTAAAGGTGCATGCAAAGGCATACATAGATTCAGCTCCCATCATCGTACGAAGAAGAACAAATATATTAAAACATTTACTTTTTATTTTTAAATGACTAGTTAGTATGTGTTGGGAGAAACTAACCATCTGAAAACTTATTATACTACAGAAAATGTCTACCATGAAACAATGCCTTTTTGTTTTATTATTCTATTGCATTAGTTACCCATGCATGCTAGCTTTCTAGGAAGGTGTAACTGTAACTGTGCAGATCTCATCTCACCTCTATATAGAAAGAGATTTTTTTTCTTTGATCCTAACTGTTTGTGACATAACTAAATGCAGTGAGAAAGAGAGATATACTTTCAATCGTTCTTATACCATGGTTCTAAATCCATCATTGCTTTGACACTTTTTTTATACTTTTGAAGAAAGAAAATTATTTGCAGTTATGTTATGTTTATCTATGTGCCCTGAATCTTCGTTGCATTATTTGAGGCTTTCCAAAGTATATATATTCAAATCGCCACCTAAGCTCATTTAAGGTATTTATAAATTCAAAATTTTAGACAATGTATTTCTCATATACTCTTACACAAGAAGGAAACATGCTTCTGTTCAGTAGTAAAGCATTGCTTATAGTGTACTAGCAAATAGTGATGTCCCGAACTGTTCGCCGAACTGTTCGCGAATGGTTCGCCACGGTTCGCCACGAACGGTTCGCCACGAACTCTGGTCAGCAGACACATTCCAGCCAATCAGCAGCAGATCCTCCCTCCCAGGCCCTCCCAACTCCTGGACAGCATCCATTTTGAAGCTGCATTCTTAGTGAGCTGTCCAGGAAGTGGGAGGGTCTGGGAGGGAGGGTCTGCTGCTGATTTGCTGGAATGTGTCTGCTGAATGGAGTCCGCGGCGAACCGTTCGCGGCAAACCGTGGCGAACCGCGGCGAACAATTCGGCAAACAGTTTGGGACATCACTACTGGCAAACATAGCTAGATAATATGGATGAAGATCTGTTGTCTTCTATGCAGTAAAAACATTGTCAAATGAGTTCTTCTTCTGAAAAATATTTTCCTTTTCTGACTTGCAGAAATGTGTCCTGCTGGGGAATGAGGGAGCATTTCTTTAACCCCTTAAGGACCAAACTTCTGGAATAAAAGGGAATCATGACATGTCACACATGTCATGTGTCCTTAAGAGGTTAAACTGCATTTTTTTCTTTAGATTTTTGAAACAGGATGTATAACTGTGAGCACAAGGGAGTCCAGATTGCATTCAACTTTGTTCAATAAATCACAGGAGGGTTCTGAGTTTTATATGAAAAGTTCAATTCAAATTGTAAAATCAGGACATATAATCTTTATGGACATATAAACACTTGAGGTTCAAGAATCTTTTACAATGAAATGTAAGACTGTCCACTTTATTTATAGGAACTGCAATATATTGCTCTTATAATTAGACTTGGATAGTTGTTTCGGGACAAACTGCAATTCAGACGGATTTTGGGCAAACTCCCTAACTCTGACTGAATATGCATCCAAATTATGGAGCACCTAAACTGCACAATGCCAGACATGTATAGTTTGTGGTCATGATTCTAAATTTTACCCATGAGACATGATCATAAGAGGCAAAAAAGGAGAAGCAGTAAAAAAAAAGTATATATTTAAGAAATATATAATGTAAAAATACAATGTTTTTACTGCTCCCTCTGCTTTCCTTCTGTTGGGTATAAATGTATAATGTTAGGGGTTTAAACGTTCCTCATAAGTTGCACAGAAAGTATCTGCAGACATTGAATTCATCCAAGAAACGATTTGGCATACCAAAAATCTAACCCTATACAATATCACCATACCTACTCCAGTAAATCCAGAGGAGTATCCATACTGATTCACAAAACAGTGGCTTTCGAGCTACTACAAAAATTGGGGGACCCCCAAGGTAGATCCTTATTCTTATCTGCCTGCTTGACAATACAATGTACACTCTAGTTAACATGTATAGCCCCAATACCAACCAAAGGAATTTGTTGCATAAAAAGGCATCACTTTTGAGGTGATCTAAATCACATATTGGACCCTATTTACATACTAAAAGTCTCCTCACTGATACAAACACATAATTTTTACGATGTTTTGTACAACCCTTTAAATTGACAGATCCTAAATCTATTACTCCTATTCCCAAATCAATGTATGTTTTCTCCCAGGTACACTCTTCAATAATGTAGGAACTTGTGACATTGGGGATTTAGTTTGGTCAGACCACTCACTGATTATAATAACTCTTACAAACCAATTCCAATACCGTTGCCGTTTTTAACACAACTCCAATCTAACCTTAAAAAATACTTTCCATTAAATGTATTTCTCCAGATTCTCTCTGTCTGGCTCATAAAATGGTCATGTAGGGCATACTCAATAGTCAAGCCTCATACCTTAAGAAAAAACCTCAAACTAACTTATTGGATCATGAGATCCTCAGAGATACAACCCAAGCCCATGTATTAGCCCCTTTGGTCACCCTACAAGATCATATATGGAAACTCACAGACCAAATAAACATCATCAACCTTAAAAAATGGCTTATACATTGCACAAACTTATTCTACCTGCATGGTAACAAAGCTGGCAAAACAATCTTTGCCCAATTAAGAGATATGTATGCACCAAAATTTCTGATCTACTTTCTGACTCCGGCCATAAGATTAGTAGATCCCAGGAGATTTGTAACACATTTGCAAAGTTCTATGCCAAATGTTATAACTTAAAAAATAATACATCCATACGACAACCAACCCCAGCTAAAATTAACAATTTTCTCAGTTAGGTGCATCTCCCCAAATCGACCCCTCAACAAAAAGTCATTATGGAAGCTTCACTTTCCTTGGAAGAAAGGGAAAAAATATATATTGATGAAAATGGTCTGAAGAAATCCAGATATTAAAGGAATTGCATTAGGCAACTGTCAGTATAAATGAAACCTCTTAGCTGATGATATTCTGGCTACTATATAACAATAACATTCTTGCCAGTTTTTCACAAGCTCCTTAATGATTATAGCAGATACTCCTACTATAAACTGAATATTACAAAAATGCAAGCTATGGAAGTAAGCTTTACAGAAAAAGCTATATCTCACTTCCATTCACAATATGCATATGGCTGGAGAGATTATGTTATTACTTTCTTGGGTATATAAGAACAGAGGGGAAGAGTCAGCGCTAAATAACAGAATAATAAGCAGCAACCCAAAAGAAGGGTTTCGCTAAAGGCTAGTAGCAGTATTCTATAACAATCATACCAGACCAAATGGATAAACAACAACAAGTAGGCCTCTATAAATAATAAAAAACAGTAGAGAATAAAAGTCTCACTTTAGACAACAGAATAAAAATAAAGGTAGATCCATCTGAATAATAAAATATATAATCTGGAGGTTAAAAAAATTTGTATAAAAGTCTCACTGATATTTCTGGATAGGGTAGGGGTACAGTCCTCGGAGTTGATCTGTCCGGATTGTTAAAATATTCGTGTATGTGAAGACAAAAGGAAAACACGACAGACAGCCGATAGTGTGATATTGTTAAAATCCAATGGTAAAATATGTAAAAGGAAGATAATACACTCACATTTGTGAGAGCTCCAACCAACTCTGGGGTGAAGGGCATGTAGCGGTATAATCCCCGCTAGAGGATATAGTGGAGAGGTGCATCCGTCACTCTGTCCTGGTTTGTTTAGTGCTCCAAGGTATATAAAAAAACAGCAATAGTGCTCTCAGTATATAAGGGATGAGTAGTAAAATATATATAAAATATACTCACAAGTATAGAGCAGTAGTTACTGCTCTATCAATACAGCGTTGGTGGAATGATCCCCACCTAGGATTACTTGAGTTCAGGATACAATAAAAATGACAGGGAGAATAAAAATAAAAAGTGCATATAAAATCCAATAAAATGAAAATTGGTCCAAAAAAAGGTAACTTTTATTGTTAAAATACACAATTTAAAACCATTAACACCTTTAAGGCTTTTTCAAAATGGTATATCCTCTAGCGGGGATTATACCGCTACCCACCCTTCACCCCAGAGCTGGTTGGATTTAACCATATTAAACTATTAACTTTCTGATGTGTTTTCCTTTCGTCTTCACATATACGGATATTTTAACAATCCGGACGGATCAACTCCCGAGTACTGTACCCCCTACCCTATCCAGAAATATCAGTGAGACTTTTATACACATTTTTTTTACCCTCCAGATTATATATTTTATTATTCAGACGGGTTTACCTTTATTCTTATTCTGTTGTCTAAAGTGAGACTTTTATTCTCTTCTGTTATCTCTTCTGTATTATTTATGTAGGCCTTATTGTTGTTGTTTATCCATTTAGACCATTTGGTCTGGTTTCTATTGTTATAGAATACTGCTATTAGCCTTTAGCGCAGCCCTTAACACCTTCACATCCTCTTTCTTGGGTATATACCAACCCTACAAAGTTAGTAACATGTTCTCCCTTAATCATGCAATCCACTGTGGACCTTCTTTACAAAGGGAAACACAACATTTTATCTTGGACAGGAATTGCAGCCATCAGGTCCTTCCGAAATTATGGTGCATGTTTACAATTTCCATCTTAAACTTCCTGGCTCATATCTTCAAACATTACAATCTAATATCAATAAGTTTATCTGGAACCTCAAACACATGAGCCTTCCAGACATCTCACAGTACAATAAGGCATCAAACCTCAGCAGTGTAATGCAAAACCAAAATATCACCACTGTGAATATTAGTGAATTATAGACAATACTTAGCTTCAAAAATGCAAAACAGCCTCCCCAGGTCGTTACCCAAAACCGACCTTTACATAGAATATATACAACCAACAGCAGATTGGGGATACGGCTGAATGAATCTGAGACAGAGGACTTGAGAGGACTTGATTCTCCTAATGTGTCTCTGTGAGGATTATTCTCATATACCAGCCATGAATACATGGAATAAGGAACTTCAGGCTTGTTGCCTTTTTATCAACTTGCAGGCACTTTTACTTTACGCTTGCCCTCGGTCCCGGAGATTTATTCCCGGTTCCCTGGGTGTTCAGGGGCTATGTATGCTGCAGATCGAGCTCTCTTCCCAGTCTCTAGTCAGCAAAAGGTTGCTTATTCACAACCTCAAATAACACAATGGGTTATTGAGAATCAATATATACAAGGTACAAAGTGGCAAACACCCCAATTAGTGTTCAGCAACATCTCCTGAGTACAGGTACAGTGATACCCCCTATGTATAGGTGTGTGGGGTTCTCTGGGGAATAAAAGACCTTATTTGGAGGGTGCACATTCCAGTTTTCCAACTTAAAATTTTCTCAGCTGGTCATCATGCACCCATGTCCTATTTGGGACATTTTTGAAGCCAGCCAATGAAATTTACTCCCATCAAACCATATGTTTTAGAAAGGTAGACACCCTAGGATATTTCAAATGGTGGTATTTTAACACTTTCCATGCACTAATTCTACCACCAGTCTTTGTCAAACTTTTGGGTAGTTATTTTTTGTGTTATTTTTCTCTCACATTGTACTTTAGGCATGGATTCTCAACTTCTGTTATGCATTACTGCCAAAGAACACCAAAACATGTATTCAGCAACATCTCCTGAGTACAGTGAAACCATCCATGTATAGGTGTGTTGGGTTTCTGTTGAGGATAAAAGACCTTATTTGGAGGGTACGCATTCCAGTTTTCCAATTTGGATTATTCTCAGCTGGTCATCATGCACCCATGTCCTACTTGGGACATTTTTGAAGCCGGCCAATGTAATTTACCCCCATCAAACTATTTAAAAAAAAGGAGATACCCTAGGGTATTTCAACTGATGGTATTTTAACAATTTTCATGCACTAATTCTACCACCAGTCTTTGTCAAACTTTTGGGTAGTCATTTTTTTGTGTTATTTTTATCTCACATTGTACTTTAGGCATGGATTCTCAGTTCCTGTTATGTGTTACTGACAAAGAACACCCCAATATGTGTTCAGCAACATCTCCCGAGTACAACAGTGCCCCCAATGTACATGCTTTATGGGTTTTTGCAAACTTACAGGGGTCAAATGTAGGGCTTTCCCCTTTTCAATGTTTGCACATTGAAATTTGTCAGATTGGTTTGCTGGGCCTATGTTGTCTTTGAGACCATATGGTAGCCCAGGAATAAAAAGTAACCCCATCATGGGATACCATATTAAAATGTAGAAAAACCAGGGTATTTCAAATGGGTTATTTCCAGTATTTTATAGTAGCCACTTAGCTATAAAACGCTTACCAAAGTTAGCTTTTTTTATTTGTTTTTTTTTTGCATTTATTTACACAAAAACTGAATTTTTACTGGTGATGTCATCGTCAGGATATGTTTTACTGTTGTACACACTCATATTTGTGTTCAGCGAAGCCTCCCGAGTATAACAATACCCCCCATGTGCAGGTTTTATGGTGTTTTGAAAAGGTACAGGCTTGCCCAATTCAGTTTGCCAGATTGGTTTTCTGGGTCCATGTTGCCTTTTGAAACCATATGGTAGCCCAGGAATGTGAAATAACCCCATCATGGCATACCATTTTAAAAAATGTAGACAACCCAGGGTATTCCAAATGGGGTATTTCTAGTCCTTTGTAGTAGCCACTTAATCACAAATGCTGGCCAAAGTTAGCATTTTTATTAGTTTTTTGCATTTTTTTACACAATAACTGCGCTTTTACTGATGATTTTGTCAGTTTAGGCAGTCCCCCTTGGCCCTTGGGGGCCCTAGGAAGAAGACCGATTGGTAAGTACATGGGGAGGGAGAGGAAGGGAGGGTAGGGGTTAACTTTTTTTTTTTAAATTTATTTCATTATTTTTTTTATTTTATTTTTTACTTTAAAAAGCATCAGAAGACAAGTAATGTTGGGACGTGATACTCCTAACTACATTGGTATTTAGCCTAGTAATGTTAGGACGTGATAAGCCTAACAACATCGGTATTTAAACACCATGGACCTAAGAGTATATAGCCCTAATGGTGTAATGTCGCTATTATTTAATACAAATAAAGCAGAAAGAGCATGCAGAATGTGAATGCAGAATAGCAGAAATAGCAAAGTATCTATTGGTGGCTATAGTTATGTAGCAAGCAAAACCATAGTCAGCTATACAATGTTGCATTACAAGACATCTCTTGAATGTTAGTTAGAAACAATAGTATTGCGGGACGTGGCCTGACCAAGGACCGATCTGGAAGCAGCGGAGCTCCTGTCCTAACATTCTTAAATAAGCTAACTTTAGCAGTACAACTTCGGTAAACGCGACAACTATGGACAAAAGAAACCCCCAAAACAACCCAAGAGGGGACCAGAGGTGGGAGCGTCCGTCCTGGACATGATGTTGGCTCACAAGACCGGGTCCCAGCCCCCATCACCATGTGCAACACAGGACAGAGAGTCCAGAACGGGGGAAACGACACAGATCCTGTCGCGACTCGTGGAAGTGCAGACTTACCTGGTGGGTGAAATCGAAAAAACTACGGCGGTCCTACAAAACAAAATCTCCGCCTTGGGAGCACGCACCACCAGACTGGAAGAGCAGCTGGAATCCACGACCATGGCCCACAACACAGCGATTGCCCACATAAATGGGCTGACAGCCCGTCTGTCAGACGCCGAGCTTGCTATTGAGGACATGGCCAATAGATCATGGAGAAATAACCTCCGCCTGAGGGGCCTTCCAGAGGGAGAGAGAGGGCACACTGCAGTCCTTACTACTGGGTAGGTTTAAACCCTTGCTGCCAGACCTCCCAGCGGAACAGTGGCATATAGGAAGGGCGCACAGGGCCCTGCGCGCGAGAAGATCGGATACTAACTTCCACAGGGACGTCATCATCCGCTTTCTATATTATCAAACCAAAGAGGCCCTGATGCAGAGATGCAGAGACGTTAAAATACAACATGACGGAGTGGAGCTTCAAGTCTACCAAGACCTGGCTCCTAGCACCCTCCAGAGGAGAAGAGAGTGGAGACCTATCACGGAGGCTCTCCGAAGTGTGGGTATTCAGTATGCCTGGGGATTTCCTTTCCAGCTGATGGCGTTCCGGGGAGAGAAAACCTACACCCTCACACCTAACGGCGACCCAGGAAGCTTTCTTGACACCCTGGGAGTGTCTGCCCAAGGTAGCCTACCAGCAGCACGGCCGTCTACCCAGGTGCTCCCGGTCGAATGGCAGGAGACGGGAGCCCGACGACGCTGACCTCAGATCTGGGTAAGCTAAGGCTGACGCCGATCTTTGGGAACACATTCTGGGGGGTCTGAGCTGAACAGGGGGATGAGACCAAGACTGTTTGGGAGGGTAACATGCCCAAGCTCATGACCCATTTTATCTGCTGGGGTGGGCCTTGATCTTTTCTACTTGGGAGGAGGACGCGGGAGGTCTGATATCTACCGGGCGAGCTTTGGGCGAGGAGGCATGGGAGAAATACTAAGGTGAACGGCTTCCATACAGTAACCGGAACAATGGCTACATACCAGTGGGGTCCGATATAAAGAAAAGACCATGAGTGCAAGTTGTGGGTCCTTGAAGCCATCTCCTCCGGTTCATGAGGGCGGGAGGGGGAGACTTTGTGGATCCAAAACCGGCCTCACTAGCATATTGGTTACAGAGAAAGGATAGGGTGCACACCCGAGACCTGCATTTTGCATGAAAGGTGCTGCCGCAGTGACCAAACTTCATAAATGAGAAAATAAATAGTTGCAGCGCACTCAGACTACAAAAAATATAACACAAAGAAGGCTACTAGCATATTGGGACTGAGCCGCATGCATAGACATATTACTGTTATGTTTCAGTATTGTTAGCTTTAGTCTGACGGGACTGGGAGACAGAGTTGGAACAAAGGGAATAACCCCCCTCCCCACAAAAAAAATAAAATTATTTGTACAAAACGCATAAAAATAATACAGGGTAAAACAAAAAAGGGGGGAAAATGGAAATGTTCTTTGTTCTGTTTTAGACAGTTTATTATTCCTATGTCTCGCCTTAAATAAAATTTTCATAATGTTAAACAATTAGAGGTGTACAGTAACCTTGATACACCGTAACAGCTCCGGTTATACGTCACGCAGACCCGTAACGCCTGCAGGCCCCTTGGTTACTATGCCCGACTTGCCCCTGTTTTATTTGTCATCTCCTTGTTCCCCTGGTACTATATTCCCAGGCATAATTAGAAGCCATCCATAGGTCCTCACACAGCGCCACAATGCAAGTGTTTGTACGAGATATATATGCAAGGAAGTGTTCCACGGTAGCGCATTTTTACAGACCTAATACCGTGGGTCAGTACTAATATCTGGTGGACTTCTGGAGATCACTACCCTATTTATAGAAAGACCTTGCGTGCAAAGGGTGTGTCAGGAAACCTTATTTCTATTTAGAGCCTGCAGGGATGGGTAAGGAATGTCCTCGGGGGGGGTGGGGCAACCAGGCAGAAAGGGGAAGATCTTGGTGGACGCAGATGAAGGGTTATGAGGGAGATACCAAGGCTATAGGACCCAAGCACATACCATAAAAGGGGCCGTATATACTGTTCTAATATGGTTGCACTATAAGGTCATGTTACCGTTGTAATACAGTTTTGAGTTTTGTGTATTATTCAGGGAATGCATATGTCAGTTGATACCCTATGGGATGAGGACATAAAGGTCAGATGTTTGTAGAAAATATATCTTGCAAAACGCTGAAGTTGTAATTGTACGAACAATAGCGTGTTGGAGGGAAGGGCTCGTGTAACCGCATCTCTTCCGAACGCTGGACGTTGTCGAGACGCGGGGATCTGGCCCCTACACAAATCTGGCTATGGATAAGACCAGACAATGCTGGTGGAGCACAAAGAATGCACCACTTTTTCTTCTTTTCTTTCTTTTTATCTCTATCATGTCTTTCTCTCTCGTCAGTTCCTAATTTTTTCTAGTGTGGTGGTGGCTGGACGGGGTGGCGGAAAGTTTGGGGAGAGAGGGGGCGAGCGGGCACACAGGCATATCTAGCAGACCAGATCCATGGCAGTGAAACTCACTTCCCTACATGTAAAGGGTTTAACCCTTTAAGAACACATGACATGTGTGACATGTCATGACTCCCTTTTATTCCATAGGTTTGGTCCTTAAGGGGTTAAACTCCGCGACGAAAAGAAGACTGTTATTTGGAGAGCTTAAAAGGATGAAGGTAGCATTCATCCAAGAGACGCACTTACCGAAACAGGCTAAATTTAAACTGAAGGACCATACATATAGCTCATCGTACGAAGCTAGAACACTATGCAAATGTAACGAAGTAGCAATCCTCATAAGGTATAGCTGCCCTATTAGAGAATCGGCCTTTGAATCTGACTTGGAGGGGAGATACGTCATTATCTCAGGCACCCTGCTCTCCCATCCTGTCCATCTAATCAATGTTTACACACCGAACCAACCAGATTTTGCCTTTTGGGAGACACTACAGGCCCAAATCCAAGCCCTATACCATGGGATAGTTATATTGGGAGATGACCTGAACACAACACCAAGCCCAGCGGTAGACAGAAGCACACACAGGGGCATACAAAGATTTCACGGGATGGGGGGGCCAAGACAAAATGCTTCATAGATTTATCACAGCGACGGGGTTGGTGCACTTGTGGAGGGCACATCATCCGGGCGCAAGGGACTAAACCTTTTTTTCGGCCCCTTTCATAGAACCTAGTCTAGGATAGATATGTTCCTGGTCAACAACAGGAGCCTACCATGTATAACTAACACGAATATTGGATCTATAACTTGGTCGGACCTTGCCGATGTGTCACTGACGTTGGGGAATCTACGCGCAACTACGCCATTGACGTGGAAGCTTAATGCTTCCCTGTTGAGAGATCAGAACATAGCGGAGCAGATACAAACAGATATCGTAAAAAAAAATTTGAGACCAATACCACCCCAGATTTGAAACTAGCTACAGTATGGGCGGCTCATAAGACAGTGATAAGAGGTACGCTGATCAAACTAGCAACAGCTAAAAAGAAATTGAAATTTGAGAAGCTTGAAGGCCTTTTGACCGACCTTAAGCGGGTGGAACAACAACACCAAAGTAGTCCTTACGAAGAGACGGTAGGTCATCTGGAAGAAGTTCGGATGGCCATATGTACGCTGCTCCTCGATGACACAGCCAAATCCCTAATGTGGTCCAAAAGAAATTTCTATGAACAGGCGAACAAAATGGACACACTCTTGGCCAGAGTACTGAGGCCGAGGCAATGGGGGGGACATATTACTTCGATTCGACATAAAGATGGAACTAACAAAACCAACCCCCGCGACATAGTGGAAGTTTTCACAGATTATTATAAAACTTTATACAATCACACCCCAGACTCGGAAGGGAGGAAAGAAAGAGATGAAGCCTTAACAACACAATTTCTGAGAATCTTAGGGCTACCAAAGCTAGCACAGGCAGGGGCGGAAGCACTAGCAGAAGAAATTTCTCCCGAAGAGGTGGCACAAGCCATATCCGACTTGAAAGGCAACAAAGCTCCTGGGCCAGATGGCTTTGATGGGAGTTATTACAATGAATTCAGGGACAAACTTTCTCCCCACTTAGTGGCCATCTTTAACAAATTTAGGTCAGGAGGAATCCTGGATCCAGATATGTCGTTGGCTACCATTGTCTTGTTACCGAAACTGGATAAAGACCCTAATAACCCCGGCAGTTATCGACCCATATCTCTGATCAACCACAACATGAAAATCCTAGCTAAAATCCAAGCGACGAGACTTAATCCATACCTAGACTCACTGGTGGATGCAGATCAGGTAGGCTTCATCCAGGGAAGACAACTTTTTGAGAACACGCGGAGGAACATAGACCTTTTATGGAAACAGAAGGCCATACCAACCTTAACTATGCTTGTTTCACTAGATGCTGAAAAAGCATTCGATAGAGTTACATGGACCTATTTATTTATGCTCTTGACTCATTTGGGATTCCCGGAACAGGCCATAACCTTGATTAAGGCAATGTGCGAGCACAAGTAAAAATCACAGGAGCCCCTTTAAGCCCATTTAGCTTACATAATAGCACCAGACAAGGATGCCCTCTATCACCGCTTTTGTTCGTCCTCTCCCTCGAGCCTCTGCTTCAGGCTCTTAGGCAAAACCCGGATATACAGGGTGTTCGCATGGGTGGCAGGGAATACTTGGTATCAGCATACGTGGATGATGTGCTCTTGTGCTCACTGACCTCGTCAACTCCATGAGGGCACTGAGGGGGATCCTAGGCGATTTCGGACAAATATCGGAATATAAAGCCAATATGTCTAAATCCTGCGCCCTTCCAATCAACATCTCACAGGCGGACATAACACTAATACAAAACACACATCACATAACTATAGAACGTAAGGCAATCCAATACCTGGGCATCAAACTAACAACAGATCCAGACCAACTCTTACAACATAACTATACGCCACTCATAAAACAGCTGACTAGAGAATTAGAATCTTGGAATGAGAGACCTATTTCTTGGATTGGTAGAATTCACACAGTTAAAATGAATATCCTACCCAGAATTTTATTCTACTTCTAAACGATTCCCATTCATATATCGAAGGCATTCCTTGCACCCCTGCAGCAAGTGATAGGGAATTTTGTATGGCAGAATAGGCGACATAGAATCTCGAGGCATGTCTTACATAGACTGAAGACGAGGGGGGCCTAGGGCTACCCAACTTATATTTCTATTACATAGCAACATAACTGTCGCAAATAGCAATGTGGCACTCACCTCCGAGCAAGATGATATGGGTAGACCTGATGGTAGGAGCTGACATCCCACAACTCCTCATCTGGGTACCAAAAGATAGCAGGCCAATGATAAGGGTCACATGCCCTACTATTCTAAATTCTATACACATTTGGGACAAATCTCATCAACAACATGGGCTGGCTTCAGACCCATCTTCCCTGATGCCATACCTCCGCAATAGAGCTTTTCCCTCAGGGATGACAGCTAGGACCTTTATGTCAAATAGTGCAAGGTACTGAGGTAGTTTCGTTTGATGCACTACAGCAAAGGGGACATCTCACACCTGCAGATTTTTTTTAGATATATTCAAATAAAAGATTTCATAAAACTTACACATGTTCAGTCGGCTGCACAAAAACCCCTAACCTTTTTCGAACGTATGTGCATTAAGGAAAATATACATACAGGCTTGATAAGGCTTGATACGCTAACCTCTGCTCAGAAACTAAAGAATGGGGGGGACTGACCTACACGGAACAGTGGGAGAGGGACCTAGGAGAAGAACTGCAGGGAATAGAATTGCAGGAGATATGGGAAACCAACCATACAGCCTCTATATGCGTTACATTACAGGAACAGGCTGTTAAAACAATGCTCCGGTGGTACAAAACTCCTGTCAGGCTATACCACATGAAACAGACACCAACAGATGTATGCTGGAGAAGGTGCGGTATGAAGGGAATGCATCTCCATATGTGGTGGGGGTGGCCACAGATAGCGCAATTTTGGCAAAAGGTTAGGGATTTGATTGCTCAGGTACTAAATAGACCCTTGAGTAGGACCACAGACGGATGGACTAGACACGAACAGAAACTTCTACACAAGATAACATTCGCAGCCAGGAGAGCGGTGGCCTCAGATTGGCTTAAACCTAACACCCCTTCTATAGCAGGGGTCCTTAACAGGATACGGGAAGTCCACCTTGTAACGGATCACCTGGCACCCCGACTGGGTACCTCCGTTGAAGGATGCTCCTAGCACTTTCTGAGGACTCCAAGCACTGCAGCAGACACCACAACCACCGAACCGGAGAAGCATGTGAATGCTTTCAAGCATATGAATGTTGTATACAGCCGAATAGGAAAAATCATGCAAATAGGTTTACACTCCTAGCAGTCAAACTGGAACAGCATACAATAAATCCTCCCCCAATAATGAGACGACACTTCACTTTGAGGGTTAAGCAGGAACTGACTGGACTGGTACATACAGCCTCTTTTATTCCCAATCCACAAATTTAGTACTGCCCACAGGGTTTTACAGAACAACCATTAACACGTACAATACACTCAGACAATCCCACACAAAATCCTCCCCTCTGCCTGTGATACAATTACCTTACACAATGGTTAATCTAATTATCACAGACAGAGAAATACAGTTTCATAAAACACATCACAGGGACCGCAAAACATGCAATAACACCATAAAAAGTATATCATTGGAACCGGGGGATCTGGGTGAACATAGCACATATCCAAAATTCACCCAGATCCGTTCAGTACTTTGGAAGATACAGTTAAATGCAGATTTTACAGAACATATGCAGGCTATATGAAAAACAATGACTGTATAAGGTGTCCCCTGTTGTATAGTCCAAAACCACTGCACAATGTCTCTGTGCACCAAATACTGGCGAGATGGTACCGTGTTGAAAAGTCCAAACAGTGTCTGTGAGTTAAAATGGCCACCATCCATTGTTCTCACCATGTGCTTCATCCATTGTTCTCACCATGTGCCTCTGATACAGGAAATGGTGGCCACCCAGTAACTCCACAGTATGTCCCCAGATGGTTCTTAAAGGGCCAGCAGCAGCACAACACAAATCCATTATGCCCAAGTCATGTCTTTAAAGGGAAATACATCCCAGGGGCCATAGTCACATGGCAGGAGGCTGGCAATCAGTCTTCTCCAATGCCCAGTGGCGAGGTCGGTTTCGCCACACACCTAATGGATGACCTCACAGCAAGAATCAAGGTAACCCAAAAAACATTTCAGAAAATATGGGCAATGTGGGAGGAAAGCCCCCTTTGCTGAGGAGCACGATGCCCCCTTTCACCACAAGACAGGACAACAGAGTTCAAAAACCCGACGGCCCTAGTGACCTTTCTCTCTCCTTTTTTCTTTCTCCTTTCTTTTACTTTTCTATTCTTTCTTACTGTCCTTTTTCTCAAGAATAACAGCGGTTACCCCCCTGATATACAGTATATGGCAATAAGTGGTGATATAAAGTCCCGCTAGTATATATTGAAGTAGGTTAGTATATACATATATACAAGTAGGTAGTTCATGGTGGATTCCATTCTAGGAACATTGATAACATATATTTTTCATTTAGTCCTTTAGGCCAGACCGTATCCAATGTTCTAATACAGAACAATTCTTCCGGGAGTAAAAGATTTTTGCAATCTCCACCCCATATAGGTGATGGGATGTGATCAATCGCTATAAATTTCATAGTAGGTAGTGGGGGGTGATGTTCCAGAAAATGCTTTGCCACCGGAAGTTCAGATCAATGGTCTCTGTATGCAATTCTGATGCTATAGCAATTCTCTCTCTTAATGGAAGGTCTGTTTTACCCACGTAGGCAAGGCCACAAGGGCAGATCAGCTTGTATACCATAATATCTGTGGTGCAAGTGAGTCTGTATCTGATGCTAAATGTTTTGCCCGTGTGTGAATGTGCAAATGTCTTGCTTGGGGTCATGTGGCTACAGGTTACGCATCTCAGACATCTGTAACAACCCATATTCTGAAAAAAAAATGTGGGGTATTGCAGTGAACTGGGTCAGTTTTAACCAGTAGGTCTTTGAGATTTTTACCTCTCTGGTGGCACATCATTGGTAGCTCTCTGAACTGTTTTGGGAGAGAGTCGTCGTTTTGTAATATCCGCCAGTTAGACCCACCTTGCACCCGTGTTTTTTATATATACAATGTGAATGTATTTTATGTTTTCAACTTGTCAAAATGTACAGTTTTCCAAAATTTAAAAACAAATCTTTCATTGTTTGCCTCCAATGTATTTATTTTTTTAATAAATGTGAACTGATTCTCCACCAATGAACACCCAACATTTTCTCTCCTATTCTTCTTTGTAATTTTAATATATTGTGCAACTGTTAAAGAAGTATAAGCATACGGGTTTACATATTGTTAACATTTTCTAAGCGGAAGACTTATCTTAGAGACTCATCAAGGAATTAATTCCCACAGGCTCAATTAAAATATTAATATTAAAAGATACGAGAGATGATCATAGATTTAATGGTGATTGGGAAATATTTTAACCATATCCTGATGTGTTTTTTGTTGACCCTTAAACAAATGTTCTTGGCAAATACCTAGTATGGATCATGGGAAATCAATTTCTGTGCCCGAGGCACTAGGCAATTAATGTAAGCAAACCAGTTCTGAAAAAGAGAATGTTTATTTTGTTCAGGTTTTCAATTTAGCCCTAATGATACAAAACAAAGATGTACCCAGATGTTCATTTTTTAATTATTTAAATATGGATAAATTACACAATACAGTATTTGTTATGATTTATACATGCACTAGAAGCTACGGGGACTTAAAACATCTTTTAGATCTTAAAAATCTATGTGGGTCTAAATGCCATATACAGTATGTACACATATTTGGTCCAGGATCTGGACCAAATAAGTGTACATACTGTTTGTGGCATTGTTGCACTTCAAGTTAGGGTGCTTGAAGTGCCCCTCTGAATACTGGTAAAAATTTTGTGATGTCTCTTTTATAACAGTTATGTTTTTTAAGAGTGTATATAAAAATATGTGAGACTTATGCTCAAAGATATATTTTTATTTTATTCAATTTACTGTTTCCACCAGTTACTGAAACACCAAGGGTTTATATTTACTAAGACAGGAGGTGTGAGGCTATGCGTCAGTGTCACCATGTCATAGATCACATGTGCTTCATCAAAATGGTCTAATATCATTAGGAGGTGATCATTAAGATAGTTCATGGCTGTATGCTAAATCATGGTCAGCCCCAGGTCTATATACCTTGCGTACATTAAAATATGTGTTGCAGCCAGCCAGTGTAAGTGCACTTATAATAAATCTATTTTAGCACATAGCATTTCCCCCTCTCTTTATCATTTTGAAGCTGTTGAAATAGGTAGAAGCAAGATGGCTGTAGGAGAAACATCTCCAAGTCCTAAAACACAATCTATTTTTTTTTTACTTTTTTAATTGGGCAGATTTCCATAGGTATTGTTAAACAGGTTTTATGAATGTGAGAGTTTTGAATAAGATAGTATTAGTGTATTATAAAAGTTACACTAATTTATTTTATTTTTCTGTCATGCATGTGAATCAGAAAAGTATTTTGTACGTTTACTTTCTGCACGTTCACAATAAAGAGTGTCAATATTTACCTCCACCATCAGTCTCACATTTTCAGTTTTTATATCTTATATGAAAGCTTACTTCAGTATTCCCTGGAGTCTTCACAAATGTATTTTTCTTTACAGTTTTATATTTAATTTAGACTGGACAGTAGAAGGTGGTGAACCACGTGGGACTATGGCTGTAAATTTAAAAGTAATTGATAGACAAGGTAGGGTACTGGACAGTACAGGGAGAGGAGTTGGTAAAGCTATGTACTATGGCCATTACCTTAGTAAATAGAAGAGTACATGCTTTTCCAATTCTCCAGTGACCAGATTTCTGATGTTGTTATTTTTAATTGATTATAAAAAATAGTACTTTTTGTGTCTTGTATGTCAAGATTCAGCAAGTTATGCCTTCTTTCAATGCTTTTTTGTTACCTGTATTTTACAAGCACATCTTTACAATTCTTTCGAGACTCCTTCTGTTTCATTCAGGAGTGAACCAATTTCAATCGTTGGGGAACTTTTGTCTGAATATCTTTTATTAGTGGATCTTCCACGATGCAGATGGAAAAGCTGTTTCGTGTGGAACTTTGAAGAACAGGAAAATGCTGCCCTACTTCTATATAAAGAGAATAACATCCTCTATCTTGTAACACAATCCACATGGAATGCTTACACAATGCACGTTTTTATTGTATCACAGCTTAACATTTACTTCTGCATCTCTTCAATGTTAATTAAAGTCGTGTACCCTCAAAATAGACCAGAGTGTAGAAGAAACTATTTTGAGGAGCAAATAGTTAAACAGTGCCTAATATAATTAGTATCTTCATATAAGTTTGCATTTATACAGTAGAGATTGTTTGAGCAGATGATTGATTTCAGTTACCAATTTTTAATCAAAGATTGACAAACTGTTTATCAAAAGTGAGTGGGTTTTGTTTTATTTCAATACATTTGTCATTAACTGTGTTTAGCTGATTTTAATATCTTTAAACTTACTTTTTATTAATTCACAAGATATTTGGTTACTCTGTTTCATTCCACAAAAGGCTTGACCCTTTAAATTTGAATCTGTCTAATGAGCAGGTAAAATAATGTAGATATTGTCCATACTGATTTACTTTCTATACAAAGTATGGACAATATCTACAGCAAAAAAAAAAGAGAGAAATATCAGTGATAAATTACATTAGAACATTCTGAAATGGCCAATTGCTTAGAAACTGATCTGTGTAGTTGATCTTGTATACTTTATGTCCAAGGATTATCACACCTCACTGCACTTTCATACACTGTCTTTCTGTTTCCTTTAGGATATGGTACAAAGTTCTTACTTACAAAGTGCTTACTTACAAAGCGCTCCATAATCATGCTACTGTTTACATCTCCTCCCTCATTATCAGATATGGTTAAACCCAGCCTCTTTGCTCCACTGATGACCTTTTACTGTCCCGTTCTCGGATGCACAACCCAAACATTTGCCTGCAGTACTTTTCCAGGGTTGCCCCCTCTTTATGGACATTTGACTCATGGACCATTTATGGACCATTTATGGACCATTTATGCAGTCATTTAAATTCTTAAAAACACACTTCCAGTCCTTAAAATCCTTCTTTAGGACTTACAGCTCTCCTGTCATCTCCCATCAGGGTGCTCCTTTCTCCCAAACACCCCTCTCATCCTTGGGTACATTCAAGTCACTTTATTCCCTTAATTCCCTTTATGTATTTGTCACTCATCCCTTTAGACTGTAAGCTCATTTGGACAGGGCCCTCTTCACCTACTATTCCCATATGTCATATATGTTTTGATAGTAGTAAATGTTTGTCTTGTGTAATTATTATTTTATAAATAATTGTAATTTAACAAATAGATATTTGTAAAATTGGAAGTTCTCTATGGGAATTAATTGGAGTGGACTATGAATGGGCCCCGCTGATGTCGGACAAGGTGTGGAAGGCAAAGCTGGGAGATTTACGGTTGATGAATTACAGGTAATTTAATTATTTATTATTGGTTTTATCGTGGTGCCTAGTACATAAGGCTCTGAATGGGATTTTAAACTAAAAAAGGTCTAACATTATTAGATAATTTTTTTTCCTAATATAAATATACAAAATTAAGCCCTGCGCTCAAACCTCCACTATTCCTGTGCGGCAGCAATGACAATAGTACACATCAGCCCCAATACATACACTATTATTATTATTATTATTATTGCCATTTATATAGCGCCAACAGATTCCGTAGCGCTTTACAATATTATGAAAGGGGATTTAACTATAAATAGGACAATTACAAATAAACTTACAGGAACAATAGGTTGAAGAGGACCCTGCTCAATTGAGCTTACATTCTATAGGAGGTGGGGAGTAAAACATATTAGGACAGGAATGTGCAATCAAATAAGGTGGGCTGCCCTTTAGGAGAGGGCAAGAGATGGGTATGTGAGGTAGGGGTTAGTCTTGGAGGCCATAAGCTTTCCTAAAGAGATGGGTTTTAAGGCACTTCTTAAAAGATGCAAGACTAGGGGATAGTCGGATGGCGGTAGGCAGGCTATTCCATAGGAAGGGAGCCGCCCGCGAGAAGTCCTGCAAGCGCGAGTTGGCCGTACGGGTGCGGACAACGGACAGGAGGTGGTCACGGGCAGAGCGGAGAGACCGAGAAGGGACATACCTGTGGATCAGTGAGGAGATATAAGAGGGGCTAGAGTTGTTCAGTGCTTTATAGGTGTGAGTTAGTGCCTTGAATTGACTCCTATAGCACACAGGAAGCCAATGTAAGGACTGGCAGAGGGGTGAGGTGTGAGAGAACCGACTAGAGAGGAGAATCAGTCTAGCAGCAGCATTCATTACAGACTGTAGGGGTGCAGTACGGCTTTTGGGTAGACCAAGCAGGAGAGGGTTACAATAATCCATGCGTGAAATTATTAGAGCATGGACAAGCTCCTTGGTAGTATCTGGTGCAAGAAAGGGGCGGATGCAGGCTATGTTTTTAAGATGGAATCTACAGGATTTGGCAACATGCTGGATGTGAGGCTGAAAGGTGAGACCAGAGTCAAGTATGACGCCAAGACAGCGCGCTTGCAAGGATGGGCTGATGTTGGTACCACAAACTTGAAGGGAGAGCGAAAGAGGAGGATCAGTATTAGGAGGAGGAAAGACAAGGAGCTCAGTTTTTGAGAGATTGAGTTTCAGAAAGCGGGAGGACATCCAGTCAGAGATGGAAGAAAGGCAAGCAGTGACACGTTGCAGGACAGCAGGGGAGAGGTCCGGGGAGGAGAGATATAGCTGGGTGTCATCAGCGTACAGGTGGTAGTGGAAACCAAATGAGGTAATAAGTTTGCCAAGAGAGGCAGTATAAAGAGAAAATAGAAGGGGACCAAGGACGGAGCCTTGGGGGACTCCAACCGAGACAGGGCGAGGGGAGGAGGTATCATTAGAAAAAGAGACACTGAATGAGCGTTGGCAGAGATAAGAGGAAAACCACGAGAGGACAGAGTCACAGAGACCAAGCGATTGCAGAGTTTGAAGAAGGAGAGCATGATCAACGGTGTCAAAGTCCTACAACCCTTTTGAGAGAAGGGGACCTTTCCCATGTAATACTCCCTACTGGGCACTGTGGACAAGGTGCCTCCTCTCCATTCATTGTAAAATCTGAAAAAAGAGGTTTATTCACATGGAATCCAACGTTGGGCGAAGTCGCTGGTGCTACCCATAGCGACCCCTTCAGACATCAAAGAGAAGCCGGTGATTGACCATTTTGCCAGCTCAGAGAGCGTTCGTGCTCCAAGCTGGCGAGGGGAGGGAGTGGGGAGGAGGGAGAGAGGTTTTTTTTTTTTTTTAAGAAACCAGTGTTGCACTGAGGGAGATGAGAAAGAGTGCCAACAGGGAGGGAGGGTGGGGGGATAGCTAGCTTCCCTTTGCAGGCACTCTGCCTGCAAGGTGAAGATTGTATCGTCTGTCAGCAGTGTGCATTGCACATTGACAACAGACAGTAAATATGCACAGTGAAAAAGTGACATTAGGCAGTCTGAAACAGAGTCTGGGCTACCAATGTCATATGTGCTGGGGGTGAAACTAGCTCTAAGCACACAATTACAAATATCTCAATATGTGCATTGTTTCAAGCAGAAACACTGCACACAGTGATTCCTACCACCATTCCCACTTCAAATCACTGAAGTGATCATGGTGGTTGGAGTAACCCTTTAACAAAGATTTTCAAGGATACACATGAACACAGAACCCTTAGAAATCTTTAAATATTTAGAGTTAATACATTTAATTGTGTTTGCTAAAAAAATTAAAATAATGTTTATTAAAAATAAAATGGTTTTAAAATCACAGCTCACTGCAGTCACATTTAAATTAAAGTCACCAAGTCACAATGACAAGAAATGTATTTCTTTGTAGAATGTACTGCCTTTGTCGGACATAGATTGTTAAACTTTATTTGTGAGCTACAAGACTAGATCTGTTTGGCAAAAAAAGCATGTTCTGCTAGAAAACACGAAGAAAAATATATTGCTTGTCTCTCTACTACAGTTATCTCATATAAAATAAATACATAAAAATCTAAAAAAAAAATGAAATGCGACACCGGTCTTTCACAAAGACTCTTAGTATGGTTTCTTTTTACATTGTTAAGGTTAAGAAGGAGACTTGAAACAAAAAAAGATATTTTTTCTTATGGTTAAAATGGATTTAAAAAAAATAAATTACATTTTCAATGAAGAATATGGGTAATTATGCATATTAATTTGTCAAAGTCGCCAGAATGCGAGGAAAGCAAATTGAGAATTAGAATTCCCTATATCAGCTGTAGGCAACCTTCGGAACTCCAAATATTGTAGACTACATCTCCCATAATACTATTAAAGCCATAAAGCTGACAAAGCTGAGGAACTATTTACAATGTATCCAAGAAACAAAATCATATTGGTATAGAATGCAGAGTTCTATCTGTATCTAAGTGGAATGCACAATGTGTTTACCAAACATTGTATATGGAATAGCAAATGCAGGAATAGCAAAAGTATATGGGGCTGGCAAACTGATCTGTATGTACGATAAAGCAATGGGAAAAAGATCAGCAAACAGGTCATGTAGCCAGATATATTCAGATAACACAAAAAAGGTAAGGAGAGAAAGAGACACACACAATGGGTTGGAGGGGGGCAAATGAACTGGAGAAGGAAAAAAAGACACACAGAGTGACAGTGGTGGCACAGAGGGACGGGGGAAAGAATACACAAAGTGAAAGGGGAGATAGAGACACACAAATGATCTTGGACAAGACACACGAAGGGGCTGGGGGATGAAAGACACATGCAAAGGGGCTGGGGAGAAAGAGAAAGACAAAGGAGCCAGCAGGAAAGAAACACACAAAGGAGTTGGGGGGAAGAGACACAAAAAGGGCTGGGGATAAAGAGGCACATAAAGGGCCTTGAGGGAAGAGGCACACAAAGGAGCTGGGGTAAGAAACAGAAACACAAAGGGGACAGTGGATAAATGACACACAAATGGGCTGGAGGGAGAAAGCAACACACAAAGGGGATGGGGGATAGAGACACACAAAGGGGCTGAGGGCAATGAGACACACAAAGAAGCTAGGGGGGAGAAAACGACACAAAGAAATTGAGGCAAGAAATATACAAAGAAGGAAACAAAAAATAAATAAAGTCACTCAAACCACATCAAAGTGGGTGAATGAAAGCTGGATAGTAGGTGAGTATCTTGTTTAAATACCTGTTAAATGTAGCTGGACCAGCACTAAATGTACATATATGCACACGTGTCTCAAAACTAGAAACAAAATAAGAAAATAACTAGCCTTATAAAGCTTCTCCACTAACTCATAATGGGAGTATAGGGTTATCCAGTAAATTGCCTAAACTAATGGCAGCTTTATTAAATTGCTTGTTTTAGCCCAGGATTTGCCATGTCCCCAATCTAGATTAATGTAAATATACCAGGGTTAGAGTAAATACCTTATTGGTGAGGGTGTCTGAGACCAATAGACACAATCTCTAAGAAATAATATACAGTCTCAACAAAGGTTAATTAGAAAGTTTATAGGACAATAAGACAAAAATCCTCTTTCCTTGGTAAGCTAGCTAGATAATTAGTAAAGACAGAATAAAAAGAGTGAGAAAATAATGAAATCAGTGAAAATGCTGCATGTCTATATTAAATAGACATCCCAAGTGCATAGGTGATAGGTGCCCAACACCCACTCAGAACATAACGCCCGGCGTGCATTTCAGTGCACTAGTGTGTGCACCTTCGTCAGGGGAAAAAAACGTGAAAAAGGCAGCCAGTAGGTGCCGAAACATTGGGGGTATTGGTGGCTCGTGTTTCTGTTCTAGTAGGCTTGTGGAACTTTGGTAAATATGATTGTTGATTTATTTTGCCTATTTATTGTCACTTTGTTTTTTGTTTTTTGTATGTATACCTTTTTTGGTTGAATAAACACATTTGTATATTTCTTATAAGTGGTTATAGAGTGCAATTTTTTGTGTGGTTATAGTTGTTTGGGTACTTGAGGGAGTGCCTGAGAGTATTTGCACCTAGTGGTATTATCTTACTTATGTTGTGTCTCCGTACGGTGTCACATACACGTTAGTTCACACCAACAATAAGTCTCACATCCCCTAACGAACTTCC
The DNA here is from genome assembly GCA_933207985.1 of Pelobates cultripes. NCBI lineage: Eukaryota > Metazoa > Chordata > Amphibia > Anura > Pelobatidae > Pelobates > Pelobates cultripes. The sequence continues at coordinate 318,579,157 of OW240915.1, forward strand.
ACAAACTGAAGGGGACTGGGTGTCCCTAATAAGAGGTGTCAAAGTCAGTATAATACACTTTAAGGTAATTTGCTGATGCTCTGTATGGATAAACACCTGCCTCATTTAAGATATATTTCTTTCCTTTTAGAGTCAAATCCACCCTAATTATCACCCAAATTATGACAAGTGGCTAAGTGTAAATCCATGATTTTAATTATGTCAGCTGACAGTCTTTGAAAAAGCATATAATGGCACGAGAGACTTGCTCTATTTCTATATCTAATTCTCGAATATTATAGATGTTGCTTTGTTGCAATATTTTGATGTATTTGCTGTAAATGTTTAACAATTTTGTCTCCAGCACTTGGTGTGTTTGTATTTTTTTTTTCCTATAGAAAAGAGAATAATGTTATCATTATGGTTTCAGACAAGGTATACATTTTAAGTGCTCACAATTTTGGAATAAGGGAAAACATCACTGGAGCATAAATGACTTCTTAATAGTACAGGGTAATTTAGAGGCACTTAGGAGTGACATTGCCGCTGTAGCAGACCAATTGTGAAAGGATGTATCGTTTATCAAAATGGTTTCCAAAATGTTCCGTTTGTAAGTATTCAGTATAACTACAAATCAGTGTCAGTTTCAAGTGTTTCTCTAGGAGTCTAAAGGAAAATAAAAACATTTTATACTATTTGACAATATGCTGTTTACTTGTCTTTATTTTATTGTACATTCTATATTTAGAAAATATACAATTTTAAAGTTTGTGCTTGTTTTCCAATAACAAGCATTATCCACATTCCATTAACATCACTGCAATGATAAATTAATGAGTTTTATTTAAACCTAGCCAAATGGTTAACTGTAATAGTTATTATTTCGTACTCTTAAAGAATATTTGAAATAACCTTTAAACTATGGAAAGCTTTTAGAGAAATAAATGAAATGCACGATAAATATAAAGCTTTGAATGAGTGAATGCACTTATCATTATGACAATCAATCAAAGCATTTCATATAGCTTGCAGTTGAGTAATACCTAATAATAATATCAATATATAAACATTTGTATGTTTATTTGTTAGAGAGTAGTATAAGTGTGTGGGATGGATAAAAAGTATTCACTTATTGTATTATATTATATTGAAATATTTGATACTGACTCTGAAATATCACAATAGAAGCATAAACAAAACAATACAAAACAAAACAAAAAAACACATTTTCCTGGCTACATGTATTTGTTACAAACATGCTAGACATGTTAGGAAATGCTATTTCCCCAAAACGCCTCCAGAATGTATGACAAGGTATTTGTGTGAGTATAATGACCAAATAAAATTGATAGTGCTGTGTCACAACATTGATTTATTGTAAGAATCTAAATAATCTTGCTGATGTTTTATTTTTCATTGAGATACCCTTTAAAATCCATATACATTTAGGAGCATGGTGTGGAAGGCGACTAGTAATTTTTCACACCACTACTGAGTACATCTTGAGATATGCCCTTATTGTACTAAGTTTGGAAGTGTTTAGGCAGATTTGCACCAGGTGAACTCAGCACCCACCGGCATTATATGTATATAGTTAGGAAAATTGATGAGGGAGGTATGTATTAAAGGGAAACTCATAGTGCTAGGAAGACAAAGTTTAAATATTCTGTAAGACCATTTTCTCTTCTCTTTAGAGAAGATTTCCAAACCACTGTGTGGAAATCTATTCACAAATGGAAACTTTATTGAGGCAGTTCCAGTGCAAATTGAATTTTTGTTTTCACCCATTTAGTCACTTGATAAAACAATGTTGCTCACGTGTCCCATTACAGAGACAACCAATATCATTTGCATATCAGACTGACAAATTATTATGTAGCTGACTTGTTCTCAGAGGTCAATGTGCAGGCTGTGATAGCAAATATCATGGACCTTTTAAATGACTTCTGAGTGTAATTCTTCAAACCAACTGCAGGAGTTTTAACTCAGTTAAGTAAATCAACTTGAAAGATAAAAAATACGATATTATACGATACTATTTATGGAATGGTAAACCTTTATTGAAAATGATTAGATTAGTTTGTCATAAAGGGAGTGCTTTGGGTGCTTAACTATACTATTTATACCTAAAGAGTAACAATAGTGGATATAATTTAACTTAACTATACTATTGATACCTAAAGAGTAATAATAGTGGATATAATTTACAGGTTTTTTGATTGTTTTTTGCATTTATGCAAGTGCCTTGGAAAAGCTTAAGAACCCAAGTTTTAAATTAGAATACTTGAGTTGAAAGTATTCTGTTCTCTGCAATAAAATTGCCTTATCCCTGAGGACACTTTAATGATAAAATAATATTGATTCCAGAAATATTGACTTCCTCTGCTCTGTTCGATTTGTTTGCTTTAATTTCAGTTTTTCAACATTTTATGGACAAGCTATGTTTCTTGGGAATTTGAAGAATGAAATTAACTTATTAGTAAGCATTCACGATATTAAAACAAATTACAAAATGCAAAAAAAATATATATATTCTAAAGGTACAAACATTAAAAATGATGAGGCATGCCTTAGCAGAATATATGTATACTCTTTACTTAATTATTGCAATATTATAATTATTATTATTATTATTATTATTATTATTACTTGTAAAGCACTAATATATTTCTTAAAGTTGTTCAGTTGGCACACTAATAAATATATAGATGCAATAAGAAAGTCAGACAGACCAGTTTACAGTCTAAGAGGATCTAAAATAAAATGTTCACCTGCTGGTTTTTTGAAGTCCTATATCTCTATAGGAAATGTGTACATGTTCAGTATACAATAGTTTACATTATATTGAGAGCATTGAGACTCTGATTATTGAGAATATTGAGAGTATTAAGATGAATGCATCTCCTTATTTACATATATCCATTCCCTATTGTCCTAAATTAATTTAACGTAACTGCATGAAGAATATAATGACAAACAAAAATATTTTGATTCAAAGCCCCCAGTACAGATCCTATACACCGACCACAGCCCTATCCATCCACTATAGCTCATATCCTCCCATTATATCCCTTATCCCACATCACAGCCCCTGTGATAGAAACATAGAAACATAGAATGTGACGGCAATAAGAACCATTCGGCCCATCTAGCCTACCCAATATCTCAAAATACTTTTAATTAGTCCCTGGCCTTATCTTAAGTCTAGGATAGCCTTATGCCTATCCCACGCATGCTTAAACTCTTTCGCTGTGTTAACCTCTACCACTTCAGCTGGACAACTATTCCATGCATCCACTACCCTCTAAGTAAAGTAATACTTCCTGATATTATTTTTAAATCTTTGCCCCTCTCATTTAAGACTATGTCCTCTTGTTGTGGTAGTTTTCTTCTTTTAAATATAGTCTCCTCCTTTACTGTGTAGATTCCCTTTATGTATTTAAATGATTCTATCATATCCCCCGTGTCTAGTTTTCCTCCAAGCTATATCCTTTAACCTTTCCTGGTCAATTTTATCCTGCAATCCATGAACCAGCTTAGTAGCCCTTCTCTGAAGTCTCTCTAAAGTATCAATATCCTTCTAAAGATATGGTCTCCAGTACTGCGTACAATACTCCAAGTGAGGTCTCACCAGTGTTCTGTACAATGGAAGGAGCACTTCTCTCTTTCTACTGCTAATACCTCTCCCTATACAACCAAGCATTCTGCTAGCATTTCCTGCTGGTTCTTGCTACCTTTTAATGTCATCTGAAATAATTACTCCTAAATCTCTTTCCTCAGATGTTGAGGTTAGTAGGGTATCAAATATTCTGTACTCTGCCCTTGGGATTTTAACGTCTAAGGTGCATTATTTTGAACTTATCCACATTAAATGTCAGTTGCCACAGCTCTGACCATTTTTCTAGCATACCTAAATCATTTGCCATTTGGCTTATCCCTCCTGGAACATCACCCTGTTACATATCTTAGTATCATCAGCAAAAAGACATACCTTACCATCAAGACCTTCTGCAATATCACTAATAAAAATATTAAAGAGAATAGGTCCAAGTACAGATCCCTGAGGTACCCCACTGGTGACGAGTCCAAACTTCGAATATATTCCATTAACTACAACCCTCTGTTGCCTGTCACTCAGCCACTGCCTTACCCATTCAACAATATTGGAATCCAAATTTAAAGATTGCAGTTTATTGATGAGCCTTCTATGTGCAACAGTGTCAAAAGCCTTACTGAAATCTAGGTAAGCAATGTCTACTGCACCACCCTGATCTATTATTTTAGTTACCCAATCAAAAAATCAATAAGATAAGTTTGGCACGATCTCCCTGAAGTAAACCCATGTTGTTTCTGATCTTGAAATCCATGTGATTTTAGATGTTCAAGAATTCTATCCTTTAACATGATTTCCATCACTTTCCCCACTACTGAAGTAAGGCTTACTGGCCACTATAGCCACTATAGCCACTATAGCCACTGTGTCCCCCAATATAATGTCTATCCCTAGCTCCCAAAACAGCATCTGTCCCCTTACCACTGCCACTATCTACCTCTTGTCATTCCATTAGATCCCCTGTCTCTTCCCTATAGCCTCTATTCCCCCTGCCACTGCCCCTGGTCCTCCACTAACGACAGCCACTATCTCCACACTACATCACCCTTCTCCCCCAATCACAGCCACTCCTCCCCTTAACATGCACAACAGTCCCTATTACCTGAAATGCACATTACAGGCTCTATTATGTATACATATACATACAGACCTGATCCCCCATGCATTATCTTTAACTCCAGCTTCTCTGCATATACTACATACTACCGTCCCTATCCTCCCCAACACACACTATGCAGCCACTATCCCCAATAATGCACACTCTAACACCTATCAACAAGCTGCCCCTTTTTACATGCCCACACATACCACATCACAAACAGCACCAGACACACACACCACCCACAACCCCAGCAAGTCTACGAGTATTATATACGAATCCGGTGCCAATACAAACCATTTTGTGGAAATCTATACACAAAGCGGACATTACATAGGACATGAGGTCATGCATTTAGACTGGAAGAAAGAAGATTTTGTCTAAGGCAAAAACAAAGTTTTTTTTACCATAAAAACAATAAGGATGTGGAATTCTCTGCCTGAAGAAGCGGTTTATCAGAGTCCATACAGAACAGCAACTAGATGCATACTTGCAAAAACAGAATATTCCATGATATAATTATTCAACTGTAGGGTAATAGCTTCTTGATCCAAGGATAAATCTGACTGCCATTCTGGGGTCAAGAAGGAATTTATTTCCTATGTTGTTGCAAAATTGGAAGTGCTTTAATCTTTTTTTTTTTGCCTTCTATTGGATCAACAGCAAAAACAAAATATGAGGAAGGCTGAACTTGATGGACGCAAGTCTCTTTTCAGCCTACGTAATTATGTAACTATGTAACTATGTAACTTTGAGATAACTGGACAGCAAGGAGGGTAAATCTGACCCTGGGGAGGTCATCAACTTTTCTGAAGAGATGGGTTTTAAGGGGCTTCTTCAATGATTGAAAATTAGGGGATGGTCTTACAGGGGTGGGCAGTCTGTTACAAAGGAAATGAGCTGCAAGGTTTTACGTCTATCAGTGCTTATGTAGAATAAAAAGTACAGGAATATAACTTGTGAAATACAGGATATTATAAAATATAGCACATGTCACACTGTGATGTGTTACCTTCCTCTACACACCTAAAAATAGACCAATAAAAACAAAATGACAGTGGAGCGCTTATTTAAAGACTTGGATAAATGAAAGACTGAAGAAAAATGTCACTGTTTGATAAAAGAAAGAGCACAAATGTGGAGATGAAAATGGAATTATCCAATTGGGCTAATAAACCAAAATATTCAAAGGATAGGACTAAACTGAACACACACTTAATGTTAGTGAACAATTTCATAAATTATTACAGAAAGAACTTAAAATTAAATGGGAGATAGAGACTCTCAGAAAATGCTTTTTACAGATAAACAGGTAAGGTAACACACAATGTAAAATAACATATAAGAAAGATTTTACATCTCAAAAGGAATATTTTACACCATTCTAAGATAAATCTTTACATTAGGCCACACTTTAGAATCTACTCGATGTTTTATGATCTTATATTTGGTTTACACATCTTAGAACTCTTGGTCAGTGCAACTGGAGATTTACCATTCATATATCACCGCTATTATTTTGGACAGTACAACAACAAATACATCTAAGATGTGTTTGATCTCTGAAGAAGAATGAGCTTATTTAGAAAAACACATCTGGACTCAACTTGAGGTTGTCATAATCTACAAACTTAATGGATTTTGTTTCATTTTAAATTTGAGCTAGACCTTAATTGAGATTCTCATTTTGAGTCCAATGATTAAATGTGTTTTCTGTTACCCCTAACTATTCAATACCTTCTTTGATTTTACTGAGCTTCAACATGTCAGCAATATCATCACTTAATCACTGTTAAGAGGAGCTTAAGCTGAGGGCTTATCCCTGACGATTTGATTCATACTTGATTGATATGTTTTTGACACATTAATATTAATATTATTATTATTATTGCCATTTATATAGTGCCAACAGATTCCATAGCACTTTACAATATTATAAGAGGGGGGGTTTAGCTATAAATAGGACAATTACAAGAAAAACAGTACAGGAACGATAGGTTGAAGAGGACCCTGCTCAAATGGGCTTACAGACTATAGGAGGTGGGGTGTAAAACACAATAGTACAGGAAATAGCAATTTAAATAGGCTGGAGTAAAGCAGAGCTGGAGGAGAGAGTAGAGTGCTGTCCTTTAGGAGAGAGCAAGAGACAAGTATGTGAGCTAGAGGTTACTCTGGGAGGCCACTTCTTAAATGATTAAAGGCTAGGGGAGAGTCTGAGGGCAGTAGGTAGGCTATTTCATAGGAAGGGAGCCACCCGCGAGAAGTCCTGCAAGCGTGAGTTGGCCGTACGGATGCAAGAAGCGGACAAGAGAAGGTCGCGGGCAGAGCTGAGAGACCGAGAAGGAGCCTACCTATGGATCTGTGATGAGATATAAGAGGGACTAGAATTGGTCAATTCTTTATAGGTATGGGTTAGCACTTTGAATTGACTCCTATCGGATATAGGAAGCCAATGTTAGGACTGACAGACAGGTGAGGTGTGAGAGGACCGACTAGAGAGAAAAATCAGTGTGGCGGTAGCATTCATTACAGACTGTAGTGGGGCAATATGGTTTTTGGGAAGAGCAATTAGGAAAGGGTTACAATAATCCATGCACAAAATTACTAGAGCATGGGCAAGCTCTTTAGTAGCATCTTGCGTAAGAAAGGGATGGATGCGGACTAGGTTTTTAAGATGGAATCTACAGTATTTGGTAATATGCTGGATGTGATGCTCAAAGGTAAGGCCAGAGTCAAATATGACACCAAGACAGCGTGCTTGCAAGGATGGACTGATGTGGATACCACTGACTTCAAGGGAGAGCGAAAAAGGAGGACAGAATTAGGAGAAGGAAAGACAAGGAGTTCATTTTAAGAGAGATTTAGTTTTAGAAAGTGGGAGGACATCCAATCAGAGATGGAGGAAAAGCAAGCAGTGACACATTGCAGGATGGCAGGGGAGATGTCCGGGGAGGAGAGATATAACTGGGTGTCATCAGCGTACAGATGGTAGTGGAATCCAAATGAGGCAATACATTTGCCAAGAGAGGCAGTATAAATAGAAAATAGAAGGGGACCAAGAACGGAGCTTTGTGGGGACTCTAACTGAGAGAGGATGAAGGGATGAGGTATCATTAGAAAAGGAGACACTGAATGAGCGTGGGGAGAGATAGTCACAGAGACCGAGTGATTGAAGAGTTTTAAGAAGGAGAGCATGATCAATGGTGTCAAAGGCAGCAGAGAGGTCAAGAAGAATTAGTATGCAGTAATGGCCTTTGGATTTAGCTGTGATTAGGTCATTAGTAACTTTAAGAGCAGTCTCAGTAGAGTGGAGGAGGCAGAAGCCAGATTGAAGAGGGTCAAGGAGAGAGTTGGAATTAAGGAAGTGAGACATACTGGTAAAGACAAGTCTTTCCAGAAGCTTTGAGGAAAAAAGGAGCAGGGATATGGGATGATAGTTAGAGGTGGTGGACGGGTCGAGGGATGTTTTTTTCAGGATAGGTCTTACAGTAGCATGTTTAAGGTCAGCAGGGACAATACCAGAAGAGAGATAGAGCAGTTGAAGATGTGTGTTAAGGAAGGCACAAGACAAGGGGAGAGAGATCGGATAAGGTGAGATGGGACAGGATCAAGCGGGCAAGTGGTGGGGTGAGAGGAAAGGAGAAGAGCAGCCATCTCTTGTTCAGTAGCAGGGGAGAAAGTCTGAAGGGTAGGAAAGGCATGATCTATGTGTGGTTGAGAAAGAGAAAGGCAGGGTGGGGAGAAGTCTTTCCTTAGCTGTTCAATCTTGTCGGTAAAGTAGCATGCAAAGCTCTCAGCTGTAAGGTTAGTTTGAAGGGTGGCCACAGCAGGGGGAATTAGAGAGTTAAAGGTGTCAAAGAGACGTCTGGGATTGCAGGAGAATATACTAATGAGAGAGGAAAAGTATTACTGTTTGGTGAGGGCAAGGGCTGTGCTGTATGAACATAATATGAATCTATAATGGTGAAAGTCCGACTGGGTGCGAAAGGGATTTGTGCACTAGTCTACAAAATAGTTGAAATTTAATATGCAATATAAATGTACATAACATTGTTTACATAGATACATAGTCAAAGGAAAAAGTTAAAAGAAAACAAGAAACTGTCTGTATTTCTAAAATAAGACTGTTCTAAAACTGTTCTATCTAAAATAACGCTAATGATTTTGAGATCTATGAAAGTTTCTCATCATATCACAGCAAACATTATTTTAGAATGTACCAAATGGCAAAAGTAACACATGCACATTGATTGAATTGAAACATCTGCTGTTGTGACAAAAAAAAAAATCTGGATTTTATAGATTTTATAGAACATTTTACAATAACTTCCACTTCAACAAGCTTCTCAAAATGGAGCTAAAACAAATGCGTGAGACGATGAGTCAATTACACGGGATTGTTGCAATTTGCTCTGATACAATTATTAGTTTTGTTCCTGGTCCAAATGAGTAGGTATTGTGGTCAAGTGACCTGGAACAAACAAAAGCTATTTTGTCAGTAGTTTTGAGTGAAAGAAAATTATTGTGCAAAAAAAGGTTCAGAACTAGTAGAGCTTGAAACAAAAGCAAAATGGCTATAGTAAGTAATTTCTTGAAAAGCCAGATTCTCTTTTTCAGCTCACACATTTAGGTTTTCATAGATTTTGAATTTATTCTGCTGATTTGACTTAACTGTAAATTGATCTGAGGAAATTGCTTTTCAATGGTATATTTTAATAAGCATTCAGTGAACAGAACTATTGCAACTCCTTGTCCTGATTTATGAAGGCTTCCTACAAAATTTTAAACTTAGATATTGTCTAGGTAGGAAATACATAATGCCAGTTACAAAAATGTACTATTGGTCTTCTCAGAGAAAATATATAAATATATTAATTGAATTAATACAATGCAAGATGTAGTCTTAGGGCATTTACATATCAATGAGATTAATTAATTCACTTTCATTTTTTGAAACTATGTGTCCAGATATGATTAACTTCTTATGTTTCCATGGTAAATTTAAGATTATCAAAATTTGTTGAATTATATAAAAATATTAAAGTTGGCCATTTATCCACAAATGTGTGTATTTTAAGGTCTATTTTAAGGAATAATTAGCATTTAAATTGTACAAAGTGCTAGCAATATAATCCTTAAAAATCCAGATTAAATATTATATTTGCGTGAAGTGGTCTCAGATATGTTTATTGAAAAGTTCTTACAACAGAATGCAGTATTTAAAAATCTCTAATTAAATATTATGAGACTCGGACGAGCACTGCAAGCATATCTCACTGGCAAGTAATGTAAAAAAATTTATTTATATCATTTTAAACAAGTTCTAGATATAAAATACCCATAAAGTTCCACCATAGCACATACTACTGCAAAATCCCACAATAGTTGACATTAGATGTTGTTCAACAGCAGCCTGGTTTTGAAAAGGATTGAAATGAAACAAATAGTAAACAAATTGCAGAATTAGTAAGATATAATGGGGGTATGTCTATATTATATCTTGAAATATTAAGTAGGTACATTTGACAAATCTAACAGATTTTTTTATTGAGGCAATCAGATAGATATCGGATGGAAGGGAAGAAATGGATTAAGGGCTTAGCTCTCTTGACAACAGAATCCTTATGACCGTCAACATAATGAAAGATAAAAATGTCAAATGCTTCCTTTGCAATCTGCTGTATATTTCTTATAGTTACATTGCATTTTCCCTCTCCTTTCCCATTAAGACTGTTACAGGTCAATTTACTGGAGCCCAACTTTATAAAATTTGGCATTTCAACAAAGTAAAATAAAAATGTTATTTACTCATTGGCATAACTATGCTGCCACCCCGAATACTAAAAGGTTCTGATTAGAGTGAAATTTCTCCATAGAAAACCATAGAAACAATTTCGACATTTGCTCTTTATTTAATAGTATCATGGTTTCAATGGTGTAAAAACTAAATTTTTGGAATAAATAAGATGTGTATTAAGAACACAAATATTGTCTCACTAGGTGAAAGTGTCAGTGTATACCTGGATGTAGCTCTATTCTCCTCCATGCCCTGAAAGAGCAACATCAATATTTAACTTAACTCCATACACTAAGCAAGATATTTTCTTTCTCTGTAAATGCCAATAAACAAATATGTAAATAAAAATAAATAAATATATAACACTTGCAGGTCCATTGGACTTCAATAACATTAGTGAAGGCCAGTAGATAGCCTCCAAACTTCCTCTTCCCAATGTGGGTGGGAAGTAAAGGGGAGACATAGCAGGTAGGGACCAACAAGTGAATTTGTTACAAAGTATAATTCCGTCATTGGCTCGCATTCAGCATATTCAACATGTTATGATTAGCACATAGCTCAATTCAAGCTCATTTTTCAATTTCTACTTTAACTCAAGGTTATCATCTAATAGAAGTTGATCTTTGCTCCACAGCAGTGCATAAATGTTTGGAGGCCACTTCAATAATGTTTACTCTACCTTCTTTGTAAAACAGCCTGTATTTCCTTTTGTGAAAAGTTCCAGTTAAACAGAGTGGTAAAATATAAATACAAAGACATAAAAAACAAACAAACAAACGTACAAAATTAAGCCCTATGTTTAAACTCTCACTACTCCTGGATGGCAGCAATGACTATACTACACATAAGCCCCGATACATACTCTAAAAACCAAAGAAAATAAAGTTATTTGCACACTTCTACAAGTCCCTATGCACATTTAAATAGCTAGAAGTTTTTAAGTATCACATCAATGGCCATTAAAGTGTAAGCTCACCTGCCACGTCAAGGCAGAACTTCTTAGGTAACCTCTGGGTGGCAGCAATGACTATAGTACACGTCAGCCCTAATACATACAATAAAAAAACAAAGAAACAGGTTACTTGCCCAATATCCCAAACAAGCAAACAAACAAAAGTATGATTAGTAGTTCAAGCACTATTTCTTTTTATTAGTTTTATAATTATTATTATAACTAGTATTATACTTTATAAAGTTCAAATAGTTCAAAAAGTCCTTTAAGAGATCCCTCGCTACATACCTCAAAACAGAATGCCCGTGTCATTGTTGATTATATATTTCCTACCTGTTCTATGTTACATTTTATATAAATTGTGTATTAATATTGTTTTTGTATTTTATTGTACCATAATGTATCAATGAAATGTTTTGTGGACCCAGGACATACTTGAAAACGAGAGAAATCTCAATGTATCTTTCCTGGTAAAATATTTTATAAATAAATACAAAAGTTCAAATACATTATGCAGCCATGTCTGTTGGTACTATTGGTACAAGTAAAATGATAAAGGTCAAAATGCGGCAAAATGTACTTTCTACAATTATATACTTTTATGTACCGGTTTTGGAATCTGTGACTAATATTAAAGTTGTAATCGGAGCATGTTAGCTTTCTTTAATTGCACTTGGTGAATAGAAATTATTGCATTTAAAACTGAGAAAAAAAATATATATAAAATATTTTCTTCCAATTTAACATTGTGTTATCTATACATATAGGGTTTCAAGTGAAAGCCATATTCCTCCTTTGAAAACTGATATATAATATGTATGGGTGCACTTAAACAGAGCGGGGACATTGTGGTGGATATAATGTATGGAAAAAAAAACAAAAAGGCCTTGGTCACAAACGTGTTGCATCTCAAAAAAGTCTTTGTCCATAAGGGGTTAAAGACAACACAACAAATGCAAACTGATGTGTATTAAGCAAATAGTAAAATTTATTTTATTTCCAGTTCAGTTATTTTAGCAAGTCACCTAATAATTCATTGTTACCGAAAAAGTGCATTTCAGTAATTGCTAGTCTTGACATTGCAGATAGCTGAACACCTAGAGAAATGTAGGCCGCAAATAACTATCACTGAAATTGACATTCATGTAAATTTCAAATCTTACCAGATATAATACATTGCCAATGACATCACACTAATCGTGAAGGATCTATATTTATATATTTTTTTTTCACATAGAATATTGTAGTCAGATGTCGAGACCAATGTGGTGGCCTAAGGTGCTAACATGCAAAGTTGCATATTAAACTGCCAGTTACAACTGCCCAGCAAAAGCATACTTCCGAGTCAACTTGTAAACCTGAGAGTCTTATTATTACTTAACATTAAGGAACATAACTGAGGGGGCTCAGGAGAACCTTTAGGCCGTTTAAATATATTCAGGGCAATATAAACAGGGCTATACATAGGACACAAGTTCACACATTTAGACTGGAGGAAAGTAAATTGAATCTAAGTCAAAGGAAATGTTTTTTACAGTAAAAACAATAAGGGTGTGACTTTTTTTACTGATGGGGTGGTTTTATCAGAGTCTAAATGGATTTTTAAACAGCAATTGGGTTAAATACTTGCAAAAACCTAATATTCAGTGATATAATTGTTTATCTGTGGGGTAATATCTACTAGATCCAATGTGATATCTGACTGCCATTCTGTAGTCAAGAAGGACTTTTTTCCCTAGTTTGTTGCAAAATTGAAAGTACTTCCAACTGGGTTTTATGACTTTGTTTAGATCAACAGCAAAAACATTTGTGAGAAAGACTGAACTTGATGGATGCATGTCTGTTTTCAGCTATGTAACTATTTAACTATGTACTTAATTAAGTTCCTAATAAATCAAGTGCATCTTACTGCTATAGGTTGGAAAACACTCCATTAAAAATTGTCTTTGTAGCAGAAGATTGTGTATGTGATCATTCTCTCATGTTTGGGTGCCACAGCAGAGTATGAAGTAAGTAAAAGCAGACTATGCAATGTTCCTTCAGGTAATATTAGTTAGCAAGATAGATCTTCCAGTTGAGCACCATAATTTCTAGAGGTCCAGATAGTCTTACATATTAAGGTCATTCATTGGGGGGAAGAAAATAGAAAGATATAGAGAGAATGTATTTCATGAGTTAATATCAGTTGATAAGGCATATGACAGTTCTCTTCCAAAACTCCCAACTTCAAGGTACAAATGCTTTAGGTGAATATTATGAAGAAATCATGGAAGCAGAAACTGAGGCTGAAAGTATATTTAGTAGGAGAAGATAAAGGTAGATACCGATCAGCTTGTATCAAAGTAGTCACTAGACTGTCAAAAATTGACTTTTTAAGAACATAGAGGATCCTCAAATACAGCAATTCCCTATATTGTCCGCCTTCATATATCTTAGATCTAAATTGAGAGGTTACATACCAAGTCTTCCTTGGAGTTTTCACGGTAGGAGCAATTTAGACATATGCAGCTGGGATAATAAGAAGGTTGTCAAGTTGTTGACAAGTATATTTAACTGTAATGCTGCCTGACATTGTCATATGAAATGTTTGGGTTTTAGGGGCATTTTATTCACTCTATCCTATCATAGTATGGTAAACAACATTAATCATCTTTAAAGGGGGTAAAACAAAGATAATCTGTATACATCACCACAATTTTTATAAACTTTTTTTTACAATAAGTAGTATTACAGTACCTTCTACCACATTTATTTAAAAAACGGGATACACCTTACCGATCGATCTGGACCCATGGGCCTTCTTGTTAGTTAGGCCAGTTGATGGGATGACACTCGACATCAAAAACTGATAAATGGAATCATGCTTGCAGCCAGACTAGCGATAGCTCAGAAGTGGCTCGGAGCCACAATACTTACCTAATACTTGCAGTATTATATGCAGTACTGGAGACAGTATCTCCAGGAGGATATTGATACTTTGGAGATAGTTCAGAGAAGGGCTACAAAACTGGTTCATGGATTGCAGGATAAAACTTACTGGGAAAGGTTAAAGGAACTTAACATGTGTAGGTTGGAGGAAAGACGAGACCCGGGGGATATGATAGAAACATTTATATATATAAAGGGAATCAACACAGTAGAGGAGGAGACTATATTAAAAAGACGAAAAACTATGACAACAAGAAGACATAGTCTTAAATTAGAGGGGCAAAGGTTTTAAAATAATATCAGGAAGTATTACTTTAGTGAAAGAGTAGTGGATGCATGGAATAGCCTTCCAGCTAAAGTGGTAGAGGTTAACACAGTGAGGGAGTTTAAGCATGCGTGGGATAGGCATAAGGCTATCCTAGATATAACAGGCTAATGAAAGTATTTAGAAAATTTGGCAGACTAGATGGACTGAATGGCTCTTATCTGCAGTCACATTCTATGTTTCTTTATTTCTATGTTTCTGTGGTTCTTTACTTCCCCTGACAGAGGTGACACAACGAATTAAGGAAAACTTTCTTATGGACAAACTGACAGCAAAAGTATACAACACAACTCAGACATTTTAAAAGCTCTGGCAGCCTTGGATTGATCTGGGCGACTAGGACAGATGAGGGGAGGCTGTGGCTGGACACTGGCAGAGGAAAGAGGTAGTTCGCCTTGAAGGCATAATCCATAATACAGTTGATGCTAGTAGGGAGGCTGATGACATGCTTTACGTTCATAGTCTTTTGGGTTTTTGTTTTGGTTGGTTTTAAATATAAAAGAAAACTAACAGCCTAGCAGCACCTCCATGGGCAGTTTATGGGTGGGATGTGATGGGAACGAAGGGCATTCTTGACAAATGCAATGCTAAAATATTCCTGTCTTCTCTGCCATATACACAGATCCTGTTTAATTGTTTTATGTACCTTGCGATTCTCTGACCATGAGTAACAAATCACGTACATGTCAAATGCATCTTACTACAGCTGTTATAAAATAAATAGTTTTTAAAAAGAAAGAAAAAGCATGCATACAGCTGTCGGTAATCTCCATACTTAATACTTTTGTGAGTTAAACCAAAAAATTGTCACTATCTATCTTTTGACAATATTAGCCTTAAATTGCTGTTAATTTCTTTCTGGATTACACAGCTGTATCTGTTTCTTTTTATATCTCTTGTGTAAAGTGGTTATCAGCTGGAAAGGTAACCCTGGGAAGCTGTGTACTTAAATGTTGTCATTTTATTTCCTCACCTTACACTTTGTGGGATTCTTATACATTTAGCTATTTTCAGAATACAATGTCAATTAAAGGAACACTCTGAGTAACATAAATATTTAATCAGAATTAGGTTGCTATGGTGCAGGTAGCAGGGGTCCCTAGGTACTTGTATAACACAGAACAATTTAATCTCAAAGTCTTAAATCCTGTAAAGCCTGTCAGCTCTAAAAACCAAAAAAAAAGTTAAAACAATTGCTGACAAACATTAGCTAGGGAAAGTATAAACAAAGCATTCTTTAATTAAGTGATAATTAAACATGCAGCATCAGACTGGGCTACATTAGAGACCATGATCATTTATAAATAGAGATGTCGCGAACTGTCCGCCGAACTGTTCGCGAACTGTCCGCAGGCGAACAATAGCGTGTTCGCGTTGGGCGAACATATCCGATTTCCAGTCCGCCACCTATACGTCATCATTGAGTAAACTTTGACCTGGAACCTCACAGCCAGCAGACACATTCCACCCAATCAGCAGCAGACCCTCCCTCCCAGGAAGTGTCTGCTGACTGTGAGGTTCCGGGTCAAAGTTTACTCAATGATGACGTATAGGGGGCGGACCGGAAATCGGATATGTTCGCCCAACGCGAACACGCTATTGTTCGCCGGCAGACAGTTCGCGAACAGTTCGGCGGACAGTTCGCAACATCTCTATTTATAAAGTGCCTCTGAGACATGAAATGCATTAGCAACTTGTCTGTTCTACCCATGCTTGTCTGTAGAACCCAGGTATTTTTTTTTTATACCTTCTCTAATCGGTTAGTTAGCAATCATTTTCTATTTGGTATACTTGCTGGATGTTTTCTGGTGAAAACAAGATGTTCCAAAACTGCATTTCGAATAAATTGTTTTCTTTGGCATATATTATTAATTTTTATTTTTTGGGACTAAAAGCTCTGCTCAGCTACTTCCTTTGCAATATGAAGCTTGATGCTCTCAGCCTTTTAATGGCTCTCAGTCTCCTGATTAAAGCCTGAGACTGCAGCAGAAGTAGCTGGGTATGGCTGAAAGGTGTCGCATTAAAGACTTTAGGATTAAACTATTCATTAAAGATTTAATCACTGAAGTAATTCACCACCCGGGAACTTCCTCGAACCATAGCAGCTAGCATAGCATTCTGATAAAGTAATTATGGTGCCTGGATTGTCGTTTTAATGTAAAATGATGACATATGTAATATTAGTTCTCTGAAACCTAAAGAAAGTAGATCAGGGGTGCTCAAGAGGTAGATCCCCAGATGTTTAAGAACTACAGCTTCCATGATGCTTTGTCATTCTAAAGGCATTCTAAGAACATGCAAAGCATCATGGGAGTTTTACAACATCTGGGGATCTACTTTTTGGGCACCCCTGAAGTAGATAGTCAAGCAACAGTTGTATATATTTTTATATCCTCTTTCTGGATGTTTGTATCTCATGGAAAACATCACAAGTTATTCACTTAGCACCATTTTCTGAGAATATTATTGTTAATTATGTTGTACCCTATGGAGAAGCAAAAGACAATATAAGTATCTAATTTGTGATTAATGCCCTAAATTAACCACAGTTGTGTACTCCCGGGTAATAGTTAAAGGACAACAATTATTTCTATTTTAAACAAAGAGCAAATACATTACTTAAACTATATATATATATATATATATATATATATATATATATAATACAAAAGAACACTTAAAGGGCATTTAATCTTAATTTATTCAGCATCTGGAAGTTAAAATGGGAACATTGCTTAAAATTAAAAACAAAAATGAGAATTGAAATAAATAATTATAACTAGTTTTACATATTTCAATACACTGTATGCAAAAGTACTTGCTAACACTAATTCTTTGTCTTACTCTTTAAGCAAATATATTTGATTGAAGATCTTTACCTTAAACTGATTAAGCTTATTTGGAAATATAATGTATGTATATTTTTAAATCTACAATTACTAATACTGTTAAATTGCAACAAATGAGCTAAAGGGACACTATAGTCATCAGAACAGCTACAGCTGTATGTAGTGTTTCTGGAGTCTATAGCCTGCCCCTGCAGGCTGAGTACTGTAAATGCTGCCTTTTGAGAGAAAAGGTACTGTTTACATTACTGCCTAGTGGCAGTTACTCAGATGATTCCTAGTCCAGTGCTGCACAGTGTTCAATGCATCTCTTTGAGGAGATGCTGATTGGCACAGCACTGCATTTTGCAGAACCGAATTGCCGAAGTTCTGAATTTTGGAAGTGCCAAATTTCGGAAGTGCTGAGTTTTGGAAGTGCAGGATTTCAGAAGTGCTGAAGCGCTTTGGATTTCTGAAAAGTGGCAAAATAGGAGAGGGAGGTAAAATTTTGCCACAAATGCATAATAGCCTGCCATTGCTTTGCTGTGGGAAATAATTGGATGGGCTGAGATTATCATGAACAGCTACTAGATGCAAAAACTGAATATTCAAGGATATAATCTTTCAATGTTGGGTAATAACTGCTTGATCCAAGGATAAATCTGACTGCCATTCAGGGGTCAAGAAGGAATTTTTTTCCTAGCTTGTTGCAAAATTGTGCTTCAAACTGTTTTTTTTTTTGCCTTCTTTTGGATCAACAGCAAAAAACAAATGTGAGGAAAGCCGAACTTGATGGACGCAAGTCTCTTTTCAGCTATGTAACTATGTAACTATGTATTTTTACTGGCTGCACTTGTCTGGAAGTTTTGTGAATTGTGGGTGGATTAAGTCACATGATATTCTTACGGTCATAAAATGTATGTTGGCCACATTTGACTCTCGTATATTCAGGAAATATCTGGTGCTTGACTGTTTTTTATGCTTGATTTATCTGTTCTTTAAACTTATTTGCCTTCTCTTCTTGTCTTTGATTTTCCCTTTGAGTAGTCACATTAGAGACTGACAAGGGAAGTAAAATTTAAGGCCAAGTTGTATCGGCCAAGTAAAGTGTTTTATAATTTTAGCCTATACCTTTACTCCCATTGTTAAATGAATATTATAGTGTTAGGAACACAAACAGGTGTTAATCAGCCTATTTTGGTATAAGCCCCACACCCACATGAGGGTTAAAAGGTGTTACGCTACTTGGGTGATTTGGATTGGAACTCAACTCTAGCTTGTAAAACTCCCTAATTACAATAGTGAAGAAACTGAGAATCTTTAAAGTATCAATACTGTAGCTTTAAGAAAAGAGAGAATCACTGGTAACTTGATTCAACTGAAGTTTTAATAAGTGTTAAACTTAAATGAATCACATTTAGGTAATAATCCAATAAGAAGAAGTGCAAGTAATCAACAACACAAAGTTCATCAATAAGTATTTCCTGAGAGATGTATTAAGTAATATTCATTAGGTAAATGAGAATAATCTTCAATAGTAACATTAAGCAAGTAGCTGAGAATATTTGCAAAGCAAGAAACAGTTCATAGTGAATAAGCATGATGGGAGTTGTCCTCCATATAATTAGTAGTTTGAAGCAATGAAGATTTGAGTAAGCAAGCATTAGTTCATTAATAAATGATAATGTAGACAAATAGCTGAAAGATATACTTAAGGTTAATCTGAGTAGTCCTCCAATAGTTTAGGGATATGGTCCACTTGTAAAGTAAGTGAGTTTCCGTTCTCCAGTAATCCTCTATGACATGAAACATACTTGTCTTAGTCCAGAAGGCTAGGACGACTTCAGAGTTTGTAGAGCCGGCGTGTCCCAAAAGCCGGCGTGCATTTCGGAAGTAGGACCCACAATGCCAGAGCCTGTGGAGAGGTAAGTCTGGCGGAAGTAGCTCCCAGTATCACCAAGCACCCTCTCTCTGGCGTGGTCTCCCTAAATAGCGTTAGAGCTGCGTCAGAGGACCCGCGTCAGAGGTCCCGCACAGCGGAGTGCCGAACCCGGAAGTGTTACCACATGACAGGACCAACCACCTAAGGAGCACACTCCGGGTGCTATTACCTCGGTTTTTGAGGGTATCTCCTGTGAAAGGCAGTAATCAACTTCTTTGCATATATTTCAGAGGAATTCTCCCTTGTGTTATCTTCTTCTCCTTAACCCTTCCATTTAATAAGATATTGTAAGTTACCTCTATTAAGTTTGGAGTCAAGAATTTTCTCTATTTCATATTCCAATTCTCCTTGTACTTCAATGGGGTCAGGCTTCCACAATTGTTCCCTATGGAAGGGATCTGGGAGAAAAGACTTTAGGAGTGAAACTTTGAAAATAGGATGCAGTTTAAATGTAGGAGGAAGTTTAAATTTTACTGCATTTTCATTAACAATTGATTCAATTTGAAAAGGTCCAAGAAAAAGAGGACTTAGTTTCTTAGAAGGCCTGTTAGTAGAAATATTTTTTGAAGACAACCGAACAGTGTCACCAATTTTATATTTAGGAGGAGCTTTCCTTTTAATATCATATTTCCTTTTATATAAGGACATAGAACTTTCAAGGTTTTTCTTTAATTGCTTGAACAATGAAGACATTTCTATATTTTGAGAAGAAACCATTGGATTAGAAGTTGTCTTGGGATCTTCAGGGAACAAGGAGGGATGGAATCCATAATTTGAAAAGAATGGAGTCATTTTGCTGCTTAAATCTATGGAATTATTATAGGCAAATTCAGCCATGGGTAACCAATTACTCCAGTCATCTTGTAAATACGTACAGTAACAACGAAGGTATTGTTCCAGACATTGATTGACTCGTTCTGTTTGACCATTTGTTTGGGGATGGTACGCTGAAGAAAGTTAACGTTGGATTTTAAAAACACATTTCCTTCCAAAAACCTGAAGTAAATTGAGAACCTCTGTCTGAGATTATTTCTTCAGGAAATCAATGTAATTTGATTATTTTGTCAATGAAAACTTTGGAAAGTTCAGAGGATGAGGGTAACTTTTTCAAAGGAATGAAATGTGACATTTTTGTGAAACGGTCTACGACAACAAGGATAGTGGTGTATTTCTGAGGAGGAGGGAGTTCCACCATAAAGTCCATGGAAATAGACTGCCAAGGTCTTTCAGGTACTGGTAATCCAGTCAATAATCCATAAGGAAGGTGACGTTCCACTTTGGACCTTTGACAAACTGGACAAGACTTTACATAGGATTCAATGGTTTTGTCTTGACGAGGCCACCAATATTGTCTAGTAGAGAGTTCAATTGTCTGTTTTATTCCGGGATGTCCAGCAAGGGGAGAATCATGAATTAATTTTAAAAGGTTATTTCGGAGTTTTGGAGGAATATAAATTCTATTTTTGAAATAAAAGATTCCATCTTTTTTTTTTAACAATTTAGGAGTAGAAGGTAGTTCAAGTTCCTTGTGAGATAATTATTTCAGTTCATCCAATATAGTAGTTGTAAATCCAATAACTTTATTGTTTGACAATATTGAAAAGGTTTTCTCTTCTGAAGCAGGATTAAATGGAATTCTGGAAAGAGCATCACCTTTTTTTGTTTTGAGATCCAGGTCTTAATTTTTCTTGACTTAATTGAAGTATTGGAATCTGTGGGAGACAATTATCCTTACAATAATCTGAGTCAAAGGTGAGAGAAAAGGGAGCCCAACGAATGAAGGGGTTATGAGTTTGTAACCCGTTGTTTCCTAAAATGATTGGAAAAAGAGGGGATTTTATAATATCAAAAACAAGAAATTCTGAATGGTTATTATTAACAATTGTCCATGATTTGGGCATAATGGATTTGTGTTGTGCTGCTGCTAGCCCTTTTAAGAACCATCTGGGGACATACTATGGAGTTACTGGGTGGCCACCATTTCCTGTATCAGAAGCACATGGTGAGAACAATGGATGGCGGCCATTTTAACTCACAGACACTGTGTGGACTTTTCAACACGGTGCCATCTCGCCAGTATTTGTTGCACAGAGACATCGTGCGGTGGTTTTGGACTATACAGCAGGGGACACATTATACAGTGATTGTTTTTTATTTAGCCTGTATATGTTCTGCAGAATCTGCATTAAACTGTATTTTCCAAAGTACTGAATGGATCTGGGTGAATTTTGGATATGTGGTTCACCCAGATCCCCCAGTTCCAAGGATATACTTTTTATGGGGTTATTGCATGTTTTGGGGTCCCTGTGATGTGTTTTATGAAACTGTATTTCTCTGGCTGTGATAATTAGATTACCCATTGTGTTCAGTAATCATATCACAGCCAGAGGGGAGGATTTTGTGTGGGAGTGTCTGGGTGTATTGTATGGATTGATTGGCTGTTTTGTAACGCCCTGTGGGCTGTACTATGTTTGTGGATTGGGAATAAAAGAGACTGTATGTGACAGTACAGGGAGTTCCTGTTTTAACCCTCAAAGTGAAGTGTCGTCTCATTATTGGGGAAGGATTTATTGTATGCTGTTCCAGTTTGACTGCTAGGAGAGTAAACCTATTCGTATGGTTCCTATTCAACTGTCTACAGCATTCATATGCTTGGGAGAATTTATTTGTTTCTCCGGTTCGGTGATTGTGGTGTCTGCCAGAGTGCTTGGAGTCCTCAGGAAGCGCTAGGAGCATCCTTCAACGGAGGTACCCAGTCGGGGTGCCAGGCGATCCGTTACAGGGTCCTCATAAAGTAATGACATTGCTTTAATAAAATTATCTAAAGAATCCAAAATAGGATCTTCATTTTCCAGAAATGAATGTGCCCAGGACATGGGTTCACCCCTTAAGTAGGAAATTATTGAACAGACCTTAATCCTGCCTGGGGGGTAAGATCTGGGTTTGAGAGTAAACAATAATTTGCATGAATTCAAAAATTCTCTATATTTAGAGCGATCTCCCCCAAAAAATTTCGGGATTACAGACAACAGGGTCACTTGAAGAATGTGTAACTTTATTTTGCATTTCTCTAATATAATAAAGAAGTCTCTCATTCGCAATTTGCAATTCCTGCATGCCTTGTGTGAGAATTTCAACCCTGTGGTTTAAAGAGGTAATTTGGGAATTCACTTCTGCTGGTTCCATTTTGAGGCTTGGTGATTCTGTTACACTACTTGGGTGATTTGGATTGGAACTCAACTGCAGCTTGTAAAACTCCCTAATTACAATAGTGAAGAAACGGAGAATCTTTAAAGTATCAATACTGTAGCTTTAAGAAAAGAGAAAATCACTGGTAACTTGATTCAACTGAAGTTTTAATAAGTGTTAAACTTAAATGAATTGCATTTAGGCAATAATCCAATAAGAAGAAGTGCAAGTAGTCAACAACACAAAGTTCATTAACAAGTATTTCCTCAGAGATGCATTAAGTAACATTCTTTAATTTCATGAGAATAATCTTCAATAGAAACAATAAGCAAGTAGCCCAGAATATTTGCAAAGTGAGAACAGTTCATAGTCAATAAGCATGATGGGAGTTGTCCTCCATATAATTAGTAATTTGAAGCACTGAGTATATTTGCAAAGCAAGAAACAGTTCATTGTGAATAAGCATGTTGGGAGTTGTCCTCCATATAATTAGTAGTTTGTAGCAATGAAGATTTGAGTAAGCAAGCATTAGTTCATTAATAAATGATAATGTAGACAAATAGCTGAAAGATATACTTAAGGTTAATCTGAGTAGTCCTCCAATAGTTTAGGGATATGGTCCACTTGTAAAGTAAGTGAGTTTCCGTTCTCCAGTAATCCTCTATGACATGAAACATACTTGTCTTAGTCCAGAAGGCTAGGACGACTTCAGAGTTTGTAGAGCCGGCGTGTCCCAGAAGCCGGCGTGCATTTCGGAAGTAGGACCCACAATGCCAGAGCCTGTGGAGAGGTAAGTCTGGCGGAAGTAGCTCCCAGTATCACCAAGCACCCTCTCTCTGGCGTGGTCTCCCTAAATAGCGTTAGAGCTGCGTCAGAGGACCCGCGTCAGAGGTCCCGCACAGCGGAGTGCCGAACCCGGAAGTGTTACCACATGACAGGACCAACCACCTAAGGAGCACACTCCGGGTGCTATTACCTCGGTTTTTGAGGGTATCTCCTGTGAAAGGCAGTAATCAACTTCTTTGCATATATTTCAGAGGAATTCTCCCTTGTGTTATCTTCTTCTCCTTAACCCTTCCATTTAATAAGATATTGTAAGTTACCTCTATTAAGTTTGGAGTCAAGAATTTTCTCTATTTCATATTCCAATTCTCCTTGTACTTCAATGGGGTCAGGCTTCCACAATTGTTCCCTATGGAAGGGATCTGGGAGAAAAGACTTTAGGAGTGAAACTTTGAAAATAGGATGCAGTTTAAATGTAGGAGGAAGTTTAAATTTTACTGCATTTTCATTAACAATTGATTCAATTTGAAAAGGTCCAAGAAAAAGAGGACTTAGTTTCTTAGAAGGCCTGTTAGTAGAAATATTTTTTGAAGACAACCGAACAGTGTCACCAATTTTATATTTAGGAGGAGCTTTCCTTTTAATATCATATTTCCTTTTATATAAGGACATAGAACTTTCAAGGTTTTTCTTTAATTGCTTGAACAATGAAGACATTTCTATATTTTGAGAAGAAACCATTGGATTAGAAGTTGTCTTGGGATCTTCAGGGAACAAGGAGGGATGGAATCCATAATTTGAAAAGAATGGAGTCATTTTGCTGCTTAAATCTATGGAATTATTATAGGCAAATTCAGCCATGGGTAACCAATTACTCCAGTCATCTTGTAAATACGTACAGTAACAACGAAGGTATTGTTCCAGACATTGATTGACTCGTTCTGTTTGACCATTTGTTTGGGGATGGTACGCTGAAGAAAGTTAACGTTGGATTTTAAAAACACATTTCCTTCCAAAAACCTGAAGTAAATTGAGAACCTCTGTCTGAGATTATTTCTTCAGGAAATCAATGTAATTTGATTATTTTGTCAATGAAAACTTTGGAAAGTTCAGAGGATGAGGGTAACTTTTTCAAAGGAATGAAATGTGACATTTTTGTGAAACGGTCTACGACAACAAGGATAGTGGTGTATTTCTGAGGAGGAGGGAGTTCCACCATAAAGTCCATGGAAATAGACTGCCAAGGTCTTTCAGGTACTGGTAATCCAGTCAATAATCCATAAGGAAGGTGACGTTCCACTTTGGACCTTTGACAAACTGGACAAGACTTTACATAGGATTCAATGGTTTTGTCTTGACGAGGCCACCAATATTGTCTAGTAGAGAGTTCAATTGTCTGTTTTATTCCGGGATGTCCAGCAAGGGGAGAATCATGAATTAATTTTAAAAGGTTATTTCGGAGTTTTGGAGGAATATAAATTCTATTTTTGAAATAAAAGATTCCATCTTTTTTTTTTAACAATTTAGGAGTAGAAGGTAGTTCAAGTTCCTTGTGAGATAATTATTTCAGTTCATCCAATATAGTAGTTGTAAATCCAATAACTTTATTGTTTGACAATATTGAAAAGGTTTTCTCTTCTGAAGCAGGATTAAATGGAATTCTGGAAAGAGCATCACCTTTTTTTGTTTTGAGATCCAGGTCTTAATTTTTCTTGACTTAATTGAAGTATTGGAATCTGTGGGAGACAATTATCCTTACAATAATCTGAGTCAAAGGTGAGAGAAAAGGGAGCCCAACGAATGAAGGGGTTATGAGTTTGTAACCCGTTGTTTCCTAAAATGATTGGAAAAAGAGGGGATTTTATAATATCAAAAACAAGAAATTCTGAATGGTTATTATTAACAATTGTCCATGATTTGGGCATAATGGATTTGTGTTGTGCTGCTGCTAGCCCTTTTAAGAACCATCTGGGGACATACTATGGAGTTACTGGGTGGCCACCATTTCCTGTATCAGAAGCACATGGTGAGAACAATGGATGGCGGCCATTTTAACTCACAGACACTGTGTGGACTTTTCAACACGGTGCCATCTCGCCAGTATTTGTTGCACAGAGACATCGTGCGGTGGTTTTGGACTATACAGCAGGGGACACATTATACAGTGATTGTTTTTTATTTAGCCTGTATATGTTCTGCAGAATCTGCATTAAACTGTATTTTCCAAAGTACTGAATGGATCTGGGTGAATTTTGGATATGTGGTTCACCCAGATCCCCCAGTTCCAAGGATATACTTTTTATGGGGTTATTGCATGTTTTGGGGTCCCTGTGATGTGTTTTATGAAACTGTATTTCTCTGGCTGTGATAATTAGATTACCCATTGTGTTCAGTAATCATATCACAGCCAGAGGGGAGGATTTTGTGTGGGAGTGTCTGGGTGTATTGTATGGATTGATTGGCTGTTTTGTAACGCCCTGTGGGCTGTACTATGTTTGTGGATTGGGAATAAAAGAGACTGTATGTGACAGTACAGGGAGTTCCTGTTTTAACCCTCAAAGTGAAGTGTCGTCTCATTATTGGGGAAGGATTTATTGTATGCTGTTCCAGTTTGACTGCTAGGAGAGTAAACCTATTCGTATGGTTCCTATTCAACTGTCTACAGCATTCATATGCTTGGGAGAATTTATTTGTTTCTCCGGTTCGGTGATTGTGGTGTCTGCCAGAGTGCTTGGAGTCCTCAGGAAGCGCTAGGAGCATCCTTCAACGGAGGTACCCAGTCGGGGTGCCAGGCGATCCGTTACAGGGTCCTCATAAAGTAATGACGTTGCTTTAATAAAATTATCTAAAGAATCCAAAATAGGATCTTCATTTTCCAGAAATGAATGTGCCCAGGACATGGGTTCACCCCTTAAGTAGGAAATTATTGAACAGACCTTAATCCTGCCTGGGGGGTAAGCCCTGGGTTTGAGAGTAAACAATAATTTGCATGAATTCCAAAATTCTCTATATTTAGAGCGATCTCCCCCAAAAAATTTCGGGATTACAGACAACAGGGTCACTTGAAGAATGTGTAACTTTATTTTGCATTTCTCTAATATAATAAAGAAGTCTCTCATTCGCAATTTGCAATTCCTGCATGCCTTGTGTGAGAATTTCAACCCTGTGGTTTAAAGAGGTAATTTGGGAATTCACTTCTGCTGGTTCCATTTTGAGGCTTGGTGATTCTGTTACACTACTTGGGTGATTTGGATTGGAACTCAACTGCAGCTTGTAAAACTCCCTAATTACAATAGTGAAGAAACGGAGAATCTTTAAAGTATCAATACTGTAGCTTTAAGAAAAGAGAAAATCACTGGTAACTTGATTCAACTGAAGTTTTAATAAGTGTTAAACTTAAATGAATTGCATTTAGGCAATAATCCAATAAGAAGAAGTGCAAGTAGTCAACAACACAAAGTTCATTAACAAGTATTTCCTCAGAGATGCATTAAGTAACATTCTTTAATTTCATGAGAATAATCTTCAATAGAAACAATAAGCAAGTAGCCCAGAATATTTGCAAAGTGAGAACAGTTCATAGTCAATAAGCATGATGGGAGTTGTCCTCCATATAATTAGTAATTTGAAGCACTGAGTATATTTGCAAAGCAAGAAACAGTTCATTGTGAATAAGCATGTTGGGAGTTGTCCTCCATATAATTAGTAGTTTGTAGCAATGAAGATTTGAGTAAGCAAGCATTAGTTCATTAATAAATGATAATGTAGACAAATAGCTGAAAGATATACTTAAGGTTAATCTGAGTAGTCCTCCAGTAGTTTAGGGATATGGTCCACTTGTAAAGTAAGTGAGTTTCCGTTCTCCAGTAATCCTCTATGACATGAAACATACTTGTCTTAGTCCAGAAGGCTAGGACGACTTCAGAGTTTGTAGAGCCGGCGTGTCCCAGAAGCCGGCGTGCATTTCGGAAGTAGGACCCACAATGCCAGAGCCTGGAAGTGTTATCGCATGACAAAAGGTGAGTTTCTTTACTATCTCACTGAATTTGCCTCAACATGACCACTCGGCACCCCTGGTTGAGATCATAAAGATTGATTAGGGATTAGGGAAGCATTGGGAGGCTAGTGTGGATACGTGGCAAATCACCGTGCTGCACCGATCGAATGATCTCTAGGGGCAGTATTTTATTGAGAAATTAGTTCTCACAGGGAAAGTGCCTCTACTGGTTGGCCCTTAGATTGCAGGGTTAACACTGAAGGGCCAATGCACCCAGACCACTTTATTGATAGTACTTTAATCCCTGACAATAAAAAACATGGTGTATAACCCTGTCTAACGTTTCACCATGTAATACTATGTGGATTAAATCACTAATTCACTTATCCAATCAATAAGCAACAGCTTTCCTATTAATTTATATTTATATAAAGTTTTCTTATGCAGATTGCTTGGTTGACATTAGAGTTGAGCGAACCCGAACTGAAAAGTTCGGGTTCGTACCGAACATTACGTTTTTTGGACCCCAAACAGGGACATATCACTGTATGTCAGGGTCAGGGTTTTTTAAAAAAAATTCCCCCCTCCTGAGCCCCCACCGGCGACACGCAAGTGGGGGCTTTTAAACTAAAGGGGGGACCTATTGCCCCCCAGCCCCAACCCTGAGCAGCAGGTGGGGCCCTAAATACCAATAGGGGGGACCTACTATATTCCCCCCCGGCCCCCACCCCTGAGCGGTGGGTGGGGGACCATAAATAAAAATGGGGGGACCTAATGTCCCCCCACATGGCCCCCACCCCTGAGCAGTGGGTGGGGGACATAAAAAAAATTGGGGGGGACCTAATGTCCTCTCCCCAGCCCCCATCCCTGAGCGGTGGGTGGGGGCCATAAATAAGAATTTGGGGGGACCTACTGCCCTCCCCCTAGCCCCCACCCCTGCGCGGCAGGTGGGTGCCCTAAATAACAATAAGGGGGGGGGACCTACTGTACTCCACCCGGCCCCCACCCCTCAGCGGTGGGTGTGGGCCATAAATAAAAATTGGGGGGAACCTAATGTCCTCCCACCAGCCCCCACCCCTGAGCAGTGGGTGGGGGCCATAAATAAAAATTGGGGGGGACCTAATGTCCTTCCCCCACCCCCACCCCTGAGTGGTGGGTGGGGGCCCCAGGTGACTAGGTGTCCCCAAACCCCTAGTCACCACCCCCTTTGGAATTTTCCCACGCTGTGTAATTTGACTCATAACACTCTGATTGGTTACTTAATCCACCAATCCGAGTGCTCTGTGTCATTTTACACAGCGTGGGAAAATTCCAAAGAACTTTCCCACGCTGTGTAAAATGACACAGCGCATTCTGATTGGTGGATTTCAAGCCAACCAATCAGAGTGCTGTGACAGGTTAATATAGAGACTTACCTGTCAGCCTCTTCATTTACCTGTCAGAGCACTCTGATTGGATGGCTTAAACCCACAAAACAGAGTTCTCTGAGCCTAATTGCAGGGCGGGGCAAGGCTAGGTCCCCCCTACACATTCTCCACAGGGGTGGGGCAATAGCTTTTTTTGTTTTGTTTTTAAAGTGAGCAGCCAATGTTTACTAGACACGCCCCTACTCGCGGTATAGCGAACAGGGGCTGAATTTACTAATACTAAGTAATCTTTACTTAGTATTAGTATATGTGGCTGAAAGACCAATTTAGGTGACCAATTTAGGTCTTTCAGCCTTTTGGTAGATAGCTCCCTAATACCGTGGGAATTAGGGAGTTATGTACTAAGCGACTGCTTATTTTATGTATTTTTTGTTATTTTAAGTGATTTCCCTATCCACATTTGTTTGCAGGGTACTTGTCCTACTCTTACCCCCATTTTACTTCCTTTTGCAGCCCTCTAGCCCTTTCCAGGAGTTTTTTAGAGCCATTTTTGTGCCCAAAAGTTCGGGTTCCCATTGACTTCAATGGGGTTTGGGGTCAAGTTAGGGGTCAAGTTTGAGCCCAAACCTGGACTTTTTTTTCAAAGTTCAGCCGAACCCCCGGACCTGAACATCCAGGTGTCCGCTCAACTCTAGTTGACATGTAAATTTTAAGGTAATAAAGACATGAAATATTAATTGTTCTTGCCCTTTCATAATGTGCTTTTTAAAGCTGTGTTCTGCATTAACTGCATGTATGTTTTTTGTTTGCGTTCATAGAATAAAAAAAAAAACTCAAATCAAGTTAAAAATGTGAACAATGATCCATGTGCCTTTTCATTATTTTATTAACACACCAACTGAGGAATGGTCATTTGTGGCAATTGAAAATGAACATCAAATAAAACCAGCAAGTATTTGTAAGCTTCCATAAGGGAAATCCTTTTAGTGCTATATATATTGTAACTGACATTGTTTCTCTCTTAGGACAAAATAAATAAACTCAATAAAATACTTAATTGATTGGGAATGGCAATTTTATACTTCATTTTTAAACATACAAGTTAAATGGCTTTCATAAACAATAGTTTCTGTTATCTCTGACACTTTACATTTGTTAATTTGACCCTTATCGTATGTTAACAATGCATAGTCATTACAACACGACTGACTAATAGCTTCTTTAATATCATTTTAATAATAAAAATTAAATACCGGGATTTTGGTGGAATTATATTAAAATATATGAATCTCTGACCTTAAGAAATTTCAATTAGTTATTAATCATAAGAAGAAATGCTTGTCATGGGCTGGGGATTTTTTGTACAAATTCAGCACTAGGGAATATGGTTATCATTAAGATCCTATAATATATTATTTAGGCACCATGAATCATTTTTTCTGTTCATTTTCCAGCATATACTCAGCATTGTCTGAGAAGAAAAAGCACATTTTCAGACAGAAATGGTTGGGAAATATATGCACAAAATACCTATGTCAGTGCTAATAAATAACATGAAGAATACAATTCAGGTAAATCCATAGGGACACAGGCAGTATGGATCTATCTATCCTTGCAAAATCACACTGCACTTACAAACACACTTTCCAGTAACGCCAACAAATAAGATCAAGTATTCCCCATATTTATAGTGTTTTATAACTTTACAGCATAAAATCATAATTATTATTGTTTTTTATTTTTTTTCAGAAACATACTCTTGCTCTTATTGCGGCTTTGCCACTTCTCAGTTTTTCTTTATAAATTATGATAGACCGTGTTGGAACGTCATAGAAATTCCAAAACAATCCAAAGATACTATAAGACAAAGTTGGGCTTAAACGGTGTTAACCACCTCTTAACTGAACACAATAATACCATAAGACAAATTAGGGCTTGATATATATGACAGTTGAGAGTAATATATTTGGGGCCAGGGCATCTCCTTGCCTCAAGTGGTTAACCACATTTAATAATATTAGCCCTCCCAGAGCTTAACATATTCAATGCGGAAGAGGGCCAGGGGATGCCCAGTGTCCAGGTCTCAAACAGTTTAATCTCTCATAATATGAAGAGGGGTTAGCTACCCCTTATTGAAGTTAATCATTTTGGGGATTTGTTCATATCTTGTCCTCCAGCAATGAAAATATGAAATCTGTAGGGTGAAAAATATCAGAAAAAGGGGTTAATCCACCAATGTTGGTTATTTCATTGGGGGCCAGGAGACTGACTCTCATTGCTTTATTATTTTGCACCACAGAGCCCATAGGGTGGAGAAAGAGGAGAGACCACTCGTCGGTTACTGTGCTATTCTGGTCATGGGGGACAACACTTCTTTTAGATTTTTTTTTTCTGAGAGAGATCTAGCCTCACATACCTTAGTATGTGTTTTTTTTACTACTTATAGCTGCAAACAGCAACAAACAGCTATAATTTGGAAACATATGCATTCCTGTTGTTGTGCTTTGTTAGCATGTACCCCAGAAAAATAAATTCACAGTCTTCTTTCCACCAACCTTTACCGTTTACCAACCTTTACGCTAGCGCTGGTTTTTACATATATAGAAGTTTTTTTTTTTCATTACAATGTCTTTTATCTATTTTTTACTCTCTAACAGCTATTTTTTGCTGTCTCTTCACCTGTCTCTTTTCCTAAATTCTCTGTGTTCCCTTTATCTCTTATAATCTCTTATATGTGTCTCACCTGCAACGGTTTTAGGTGTTTGTGATCTCTTGTGTCCTAGTTTCTCACCTCTTCAATTTCTTCTCAATGTCCAACTTGTTTTCCTCTTTTTTTCTCTTCTTGTTTCTGGCCATATATTTGTTTCACTTGTCTATTTTATTATCAATGTCTCCCTGGTCTCCAGCCTTCCTTGTCTAGTGGTTTTCACACAAACATGTAAACAGACTTGTAATGATACATTTTTTTAGTGTCTCTCCAATGTATTTTATTGATTTTTAATGTCTTTAATGTTTTATTTTTTCATCTTCCTCTTGTCCCCCAACTGTTTCCTCCTCTTTACATTCATGGATGTACTTTATTATTTATTTAATTTATAAAATATTTTACCAGGATGGATACATTGAGATTTCTCTTGTTTTCAAGTATGTCCTGGGTCCACAAAACATTGCATTGTTACAATAGTATTAGAAAAATACAATATACAAACTATATACATATACACATAGGTACATTTAATACATAACAGGTAATAAATATAATTAACCATGACAGGTGCATTCTGTGCTTAGGTATATCGCCATAGATCTCTTAAAAGATTTTAGATTGAATGAAGATTTGACTGTGTCCCTGAGGTTATTCCATAATTGTGGTGCTCTGTAGGAAAATGAGGATCGAGCCACTTTTTGTATTGCAGTATGCTAAATATCACGCTAGTACTGGATCAGAAGTTATCGGAGGTGGGAACAGCCAAGGAGAGCATTCTGCTCAGGTAGGGTGAGAGCTTCCCAGAAATGCTCTTATGCACAAGGCTGGAAAGATGAGGAGTGCTTCGGGTTTCCAGCAATAGCCAGTTTAGCTCTTTTAACATGTCACAGTAAAGTAATTACATTCTAGTACAAAGTGGTAGAATGAATTATATAACATATTAAGTTTATTAAGGTGGGTTTGCGGTGTAGGTGCATACACTATATCCCTATAATTAATGACCGGCATTAGCACCTAGTTTTAAGTAAAGTTTTGAAGAGATTTTTTTCAATGTGATGGTCAAAGGATAGATTGGGGTCTAGCAACATACCTAGATATTTAAAAAAGCAGACTGCTGTCAGTGTGCTATTTGAATTTGTTCTGATACACAGTTGTTGATTTTGTAGTTTACGTAATTTAGGTAAAGTTCCAAAGATCATTGTAACTATTTTGTCAGTGTTTAGGAAGAGTTTACTATCCACTATCCACTTTTCTACCTCTGTAAATTGGTCTTGGAGCACAGCCTCAAGCTGCGGTAGCTTGGGTTTACTAGCGTAGATTACAGTATCATTTGCATACATGTGTACAGTTGAGGATTTGCAGTTGTTAGGCAGATCATTTATAAATAATGTGAATAGCAGAGGGACAAGTGTGGAGCCTTGGGGAACACCACACGTGACTGGAAGACGGAGGGAAGCGCTATCAGAAATGGCCACATATTGCAATCGATCTGCAACATATGACCGAAACCAGGATAGCGGACTATCACCAATGCCTGAGTTTTTATGTTTTTTAAAAAGGATGCCATAGTCTACTGTGTCAAAGGCCTAGGCAAAATCAAGGAAAATAGCTCCAGTTAAGTTTTCTTGTTCCATGCCAATTTGGTTGTCACTGCAAACTTTTAAGAGGACAGTCAAAGTTGAGTGATTTGGACGAAAGCCTGATTGATTTGGGGTCAGATAATTTGATTGTTGCTAATATTCACATAGTTGCGTGTGGACTCTTTTTCCAAGATTTTTGACAATACCGGAAGCAATGATATCGGGTGATAGTTAGATACCAAAGTATTGTCACCACTTTTATGGATAGGTACAGCTTTTACAGACTTTCAAAGTTTGGGTATGTATCCTGACACCAGGAATGCATTGATAAGGGTAGTGACAGGTTTAGCAATTGCTGGCGCATTGAGCTTCAGCAAGATTGCTGGGATTGTATCTGGTCCACACTGATTTTTCATTTTTAAATTATTAAGATTTTTTTTAACTACACTAACAGGCACAGGTCTAAAATGTAATTTATCTATATGAGGATTTTAAAGATTTGGCAGGACCTGATCTTTATTTGTGATCTGAAAATGAGTATCATTTGTTATCTTAGCAACCAGTGTGGTGGCACATCCAACACAATAATTATTAAAGGCATTTACTACATCTAGGGGGTGTTGCAGTGTTTGGTTGTCCATTTTTTACAGTGGAGGGTTGGGAGTGGATTGTGGGGTTAGTATGCTATTTATGATTTCCCAAAAGATTCTTGGGTTTGATAGGCTGTTGTTCAAATTTTCACTGAAATATTGGGCCTTTGTCCTCTTTGTTTGCTTTGTGCATTTATTTTGCCATTGTCTGTAAGTACAGTGATTGTTCATGGAGCCAGTACGCTTCAACTTTGACCACAATGAATCTCTAAACACAATGTGCCAGGGATATGCAAAGTATGATTAGCACAGGCTGTAATTACAAAGACATGGAAATATATACATTGAAAATAATAAAATAAAATAATAATCACTATATATAAAAACACACACAACTAAAATTGTGTATGTAAAAATTTAATGAAATGTTGGTCTTCCAGAAGGCTACCTGTTGCAAAGGGCAGTGGAACAGCTGATGGAGCTCTGGGTTGTTTGCTGGACTGGATACATTTTAAAATCAGGCTGTTGCAAAGGGCAGTGGAACAGCTGATGGAGCTCTGGGTTTCTATCTTCAAAGTGAGAAGTGCCATTATATTTACATAATGTATATTGTGCTGAGAAATTTGTGGCACTGTAATTATAGAAAAAGCATACCCTGTCATACTTTAGCACATCTTGAAGTACCTAAACTTAAATATTTATAAAAATGTATAATATTTTTCCTCTTCTAAAATGTCCATCCATATCTGGAAGTGACTCTTCCACTGTCTTGAAGATGAAGTGTCTTTCCATGCTGTTTCTACATGTCTGAAATATCTCCTCTCCGTTCTGTGGCGTGCTCCCCCAGCCTTGCGTTGTCTGTTTTTATATTCTACAAAATTATCTGCCATATCATCCATTATGGTGTCCCATCTACACTGTATTACTCTTCTCGTTTGCCAGACAAACATTCCATTATAATATATGATTTGTTTTGTAAAAGCTATTTTTAAACCTCATTCTAATTAGTTCCAGTCGGCATAAAGAGTATGGAGCAATATTCATGGTATTCTTCATCAGTGTGGTTAAAGGTGTTAGTACGGTGTTAGTTTACTCTAATGGGTCTGACCTACGGGCTCCTTGATCTCTTATTGTGCTTCCTGTAGGTTGGCTAATGATGTGGGTTCTTGTAAACTCCAGAACTGGTGACATAGTAAGCAGAGTGAGCACCTGCATTGTGAATTTAAATGGTAATGTTTAACTATATGGTAGACATACACGTGGCTTCAAGAATGAACCCTATGTACTGAGGATACTGTTCAATTCTGGCCTGAATTTTAGTTTGTTTATCCTGAATGCTTAATCTCTATGACTAGGTGGAGAAACATGGATGAAATTAGATAGAGGACAAGACTTCAACTTAAAATACTAATGACATGCATAGTCCTTAAAATTAAATTTAAAGTGCTATAATGGAAAGTGCAATAAAATTCAATTTAAAGTGCTATAAGGGAAAGTGCAACAAATATATATGTAGTTGCCCACACTTAATTATCCTTAAAGTGATACTATAGTCTCCAAAACAACTTTAGCTTAATGAAGCAGTTTTGGTATATAGATCATGTCTCTAAAGTTTCACTGCTCATATCACTGCTATATGGGAGTTAAATCACTCTTGTTTCTGTTTATGCAGCTTTAGCCACACCTCCCCTGGCTGTTACTGACACAGCCTAAATGAAAACAAAATGGTTTCATTTTCAATCGGATGTAACTTACTTTAAAAGTTTGTATCCCCTGCTCTGTAAATTGAACTTTAATTACAAACAGGAGGCTCCTGCAAGCTATCAATGCAAGCTATTAACAGTGCAGGAGATACAAAATTCTAAATTACACAGACTTTGAAATAAAAGAAGTGTAAATGTTGGATGACTATTTCTAAGAAGTTTTTAGGAAGGCTGCGTAAGTCATATACAAGGAAGTGTGACTAGGGTTGCATAAACAAAGTGATTTAACTCATAACATTGCAGATAATTGAGCAGTGAGACTACAGGGGCATGCTATATACACCAAAACTGCTTCATTAAGCTAAAGTTATTTTGGTGACTATAGTGTCCCTTTAAGTAATACGAAAGTTCCACCACTAATAATGCTGTTCTACTCAGTCAAACAATAGATTTTGCACAAGTGCAACATAGACATATAGCCCATTCAAAGAGTATGTATGTCATTAGTGTTACAGGGTCCAAATTTGCCACTAGCTTACAGAAGTAAACAGGAAACAAAAGCACATCAATTCAGTAAGATCCCAAAGTACCCATTGATCTAGCACATGCAAATACTAAGTGACATTCTAAGTTAAATCCATCTGCACTAAGAGAGTCAAAAGATTTATAAAAATGCAAAAAATTGTGAAGGTATTTTCCACAAAACAATAAAATAAAATTTTCAGTATAGTTCTTGGTCATCAACACTAGACAACACTATCTAAATCTGTTCTGTGTGTATCTTAAAAGCATCTTATGAAGAAAAGTTCAAGAGCAGGAATTTCTTCTAATTGACACTATTAATAGATTTTCCAGATAGATGCCTCAGAAGAGTCCCCTTAAAATTCCTGAGTGATTTTGAAACTAAACTGGTAGAAAACTGAAGACATTGCTTACTATATCTATTTATAAACATAACAAATGAGTCTTTCATACTAAAATTTATAATATTTATAAATATAATGTTTATTTAAAATCCTTTTAAATTCTACTTAAAGACATTTTCTTATGCTGTACTATTTGTATAGATTCTAGCGAACTCGAATGATTGATTCAAAAATCACCACACACTCTAATTATCATTTAACTATATTTTATATTGTCGTTAAAATTCTCTAATATGCAACGCTGAAATTCAATAAATAAATGAATTGAATAAAAACACTTTACTGTCTAAATGTTGCTTATCACTACCACTAAATAATATGAACTGCTTGCAATTGAATTTTACAGTTATTAAATAATTATGTTTTGTATTGAACATGTCATTACTGGCCAGTAAAATATTCTGAATTGCCATTTATCATCGGAATGAGTTGTTACATTGATCCAGGCCTCTGCTACCATAAATGGCAAGAATCAAAGTTAGTTATATTCTTCTGGTCGATAGATAATCCTCTACATAGTCTGCGTGACAATAAGTACAAGGGAAAATGAG
Source organism: Pelobates cultripes (assembly GCA_933207985.1). NCBI lineage: Eukaryota > Metazoa > Chordata > Amphibia > Anura > Pelobatidae > Pelobates > Pelobates cultripes. Next base: position 318,616,010 of record OW240915.1, read on the forward strand.
TTTAGAAGAATTACAGGCAGACTACGTAGACCAATTTTTAAATTATTAAGCCACAAGGGTGTATGTTCACTTAAAACTGAATTGTGATAAATTAAAACCTGCACATAAAATTTAGCCAGCATAGCAAAACTGGAGTGTGCAGGAGTAGATGTGATACTTTTAACCTCTATTTTAATAGATTGCAATTTCTTTACCTCAACATCTTTATCTTATATTTTAATTGATATCATAAGCATGGAAGGTATCTGAAATGTTCGTGGACTATATTTCTTTTTTATAATTTGTTTGTTTTTATTTATCTGTTTGTAGACTACACTTGCTGTACATTTTGGAGCCAACCATTTAGCTGACTGAGAGTCAAGATCAATGGGTGTTACAGACAACCGATGTGCGAGTTGATATGTCATTACGCATTGTATTAAATTTGTGGGGTTTATTTTCCTTGCATTGGTGTATTACATTTCCAGTGGAACTAGACCAACTTCAGTTAAATATTTAATAGAAGACACAGATATGGGAATGAAATATGTGGGATAATGGATTATCAGATATTTTTCAGATAGGCCATTAGTGTTCACCAAAATATTCTTCACCCTGGTTTTATCTCTGTCTCATCCCTGAACTTAATATCATAGTTTTATTGCTGGAAAGTAACCACTAGGTTTGTGCAGAAGTGCCACAGAAACACTCTATTTATATGACTAATAGTCACAAAATAAATAAGTTATCAATATTTAAAGTGAGGACATTTGACAGACCTCAGTTGTCGATGAAGATGAAGCAAGTGTTTATGGTTTTAATAAAACAGTTGATATGGTTATCTGACACTATTACACTATAAATGGAACTATCCAGCAACATCTGTTTATTTATTTATAAGACACCAAATTTAAGTGGACTGAAATCTGAATTACAAAATGTAGTCAAGCTGCGTGTTTTTTTTTTCAGCTCAGCTATAGTCACGGTTTGGTAATTTTAGCCTCAGTTTAACAATTTAGTGTTTAATTAACTACACTTCAGTATTTTTTAAATAAACCCATATTTTACCATTATTACTACTATTATTCTATTATTATGCTATCAAACTTTAATTACCTAATTGAGTCCAGCATTAAGGAACACTTGTTTAGCCACAACATTAAAACCACTTACATGTGAAGTGAATAACATTGATTATATTGTTACAATGGCAGCATATATTAAGCAGCAAGTGAACAGTCCATTATTGGATGTATTGGAAACAGGAAAAATGGGCAAGCGGAAATAACTTAGTGACTTTTGGAAGGGCCGGATAGTGATGGCTAGACGACTGGGTCAGAGCATCTCCAAAATGGCAAATTTTATGGGGTGCTCTTTGTATGCAGTGGTTAGTAGCTAACAAAAGTAATGCAAGGAAGGACAACTGGTAAACTGGCATCAGAGTCCTGAGTGTTCAAGGCGTATTGATGTACATAAGGTGCAAAGGCTAGGCCTTTTTGTCCAATCACACAGAAGAGCTGCTGTACCTCAAATTGCTGAAAAAGTCAATCAGCTGGCAGTTTGTCCATGATGAATCCTGTCCATGCACCTTCAATGGGGACATGAGGATCATAACTGGAACATTGAGCAATGTAAGAAGTTTGCCTGGTCTAACAAATCATGTTTTCTTTTAGATTAGGTGGATTGGTTGCATGCGTGTCATTTACCTCAGGATGAGATAACAGCAGGGTGCACTATGGGAATTATGCAGTGTGACAAACTGGCTTTTGGAGGAGCCTGATTGCAAGCCTCCTGCCCCATGACTATGGCCCCTGGGGTGTATTGCCATTTAAAAAGTCTATTTGGGCTTATTGGACTTTAAAACACTTTTTCTGACCTTTAATTCCATTGGGAAAATGTGCCTCTTCCCCTCCCCCTTTTTCCTGTCCTATTGTTCTCCAGTAGGGCATTGTCCCAGGGACACTGCCAGACCAGTTGAAGCTGGCTGCTTTGTCCCTCCTCAATCTCTCCTCAGCCCTTGCTAGTGTTTAACCCCATGGCGATCCAACTGTATTTGTGAGATCTGAGTGCTTTTCGGACATATTGAGCGCTCAGATCCAAGCTATTTGGGGATATGTTGGACATATAGGTTAAACATTGTATTATATGAGTTATGTATTTTTATGTGGTTTTTGTAACAGTTTTTGGATATGTTGTTCACCCAGATCAGGGCTATCCAGGGATGTAGGATTTGTGGGGATATGTTGTTGTGTTGGGGTGTTTCTGGACTTTGGGTAAAACTGGATATTTTCTGCCTGTGGTAATTGAGTTAGTCCATTGTGTTTGGTAATTGTATCACAGGCAGAGGGGAGGGTTTGTGTGCATTAGATGGGAGTGTCTGACTGTACTGTACTGTGTTGATTGGCTGTTGTAATTTTGTGTCCTGTGTTCCACAAGGTCCACGTGGGTGGTAACCTTGTGGGTAAATGTGTATATAAGAAAGGCCTGTATGTTCATTAAACCAGTTCTACTTGACCCTCAACTCGCAGCCTTGACTCGTATTTGGAGGGGACTGCTTTAATCACTACAGGGATTGCTATGCTCTGCATATTCCCTTACCTTCACTGAGCTCTTGTAAGAGCTCTTGTTCCTGATCCTGCTTCGCACTCTGGGAGGACGAGAGGTTCCCCCACTGGAACCTGGAGCCTTATCGTAGGTCCAAGGTTGATAGGAGACGGCGAGACCCCAACCAAGCAGCGGTGGTTCGTGGGGTCTGCAGTACTTATGGTGTCTACAGTGCTGATCGTCCTTGGTGAGCACTAGGAGCATCCTTTCTACGGTCCAACCCCCAGCTAGCCTGGGGCAACCGTAACAGGCATGCTGGTAGATGCAGTGTTATGCTCTGAGCAATGTTTTACTGGGAAACGTGGGTGCTGGCATTAATGTGGATGTTACTTTGACACATGCCACCTACCTATAGATTACACCCCTTATGGCAGTGGTGTTCCCTAATAGAAGTGCCCTCTTTAAGCAGGATAATCCACCCTACCACACTGCAAACATTGTTCAGGAATGGTTTGAGAAACATGTCAAAGACTTATTATGTTTATTATTATTATGATGATTATTATTATTATTATTATTATTATTATTATTGGTATTTATATAGAGCCAACTAGTCTCCTGCACTTATATTGTGAAAGGGGGGGAAATTTACAATAAATTAGACAATTACACAGTGACACAGGAACAATAGGTAGATGAGGACCCTGCTCAAATGAGCTTACAGTCTAGAGGAGGTAGAGCACAAATATACAACAGGGCAGCAAGAGTGACAGCCACCAAACAAGGTGGAAAAGTAGCATAATTGGAGGTGAGAGTGGAGTGTGGCTCTTTAGAAGAGCAGAAGAGCAAGAGACAGATATGGACAAATAAAGATACATTTCTCTGAGAGTCCATAAGCATTTCTGAACAGATGTGTTTTTAGGGACTTTTTAAACAATTAAAGACTAGGGAAGAGTCTGATGGGGGTAGGCAGGCTGTTCCAAAGGAAGGAGCCACTCGCCAGAAGTCCTGCAAGAGACAGTTAGCAGTAACGGTGCGAGCAGCAGACAGGAGAAGGTCACAGGAAGAGCAGAGAGACTGAGAAGGGGCATATTTAAGTAAGTGTTAGTAATTTAAAATTGACACCTAAAGGATACAGGAAGCCAATGTAAGGATCGACAGAGAGGTGAGGTATGGGAGGATTGATGGGTGAGAAAGATCAGCCTGGCCGCAGAATTCATTGCTGATTATAGCGGGGACGTTCGGCTACTGGGGAGTCAAACGAGGAGAGAATTACTGTAATCCATGCAAGAGATTACCAGAGAGTTCAAGGTATTGCCTTGGCCTCCAAAGTCTCCTGATTTCAATCTGACTGAGCATCTTTGGGATGTGCTGGAACAACAAATCCGAGGCCTAACCTCGCAACTTGTAGGACTTAAGGGATCTGCTGCTGATGTTTTGGTGCCAGATACAGCACACACAGTCAGAGGTCTTATGGAATCCATTAACCCCTTAAGGACACATGGCATGTGTGGCATGTCACCATTCCCTTTTATTACAGAAGTTTGGTCCTTAAGGGGTTAAACATGGTCACTGGAGAATTTTTTGTTTAAAATGATATTTCACAGACATAAACAATAGAGTCAATCCAACTCTAGGGAAATAAAATATAACATGGTGCAATACTGATATAATAATGATGTGTGCCAATGGGTCACTCACACTTTAACTGTTAAAACATATCAGAAATCAGTGTACATCTCAGGCAATTCTTTGCTTCCAATGTCTGGTCTTCCCGATCTCAGTGACATGGAAAATAAAGTGCATCCAGAATGAAATATAGAAAGATGTGCATAAAGTATAAAAAGCATGTATTACTTACACAAAAGCAAGAATCAATCAGCATAAAAACAAGTCAATTCTGTCCACAATCTGTTCAACGCGTTTCCTCCCAAAAAACAGGGACTTCCTCAGAGACTTTGTAGCAGTGAGACAGGTACACAAATGAATAAAACTATGGTATTTCATCAGAACCGAAATTCATCCATTGACTCATTAATTTTTCAAATTTGGACATTGTTTTACTTTATATTTTAGAGACCCCATTTGTTCATTCTGCATACTCTCCCGTCCCATGTCCCTATGCTAAAGAAATGTGTTGAAAAAGCCAAATGCTTCAACCGAAGGCACGAATGGCTCATTCATTCAGTGCATGTATGGTCGTTCGTTGTGCAAACAGTTGTTCGGCTCACTCCCATCATACCTGTAATAATAAATATATGAGAGTAAGCAGAACTTATGAATGAGCACCGATCATTAGAGCCATTTGTGCATTAAGATGAGTCACTCTCCAAATTATAATACATACAGTAAAAGACAATACAGTGTCGGTCTGTAATTCATAAGGCCAAACAAGTAATCTGAATTAGCAAATGGCTCATTCATTCGGTGCACATTTGTTAGTTCCGCTCACTCCCATCAAATGTGATAGGAGTGAGACGAAAAAAACAAAGGTGCACCGGAATAATGAGCTATTTGTACATTCAGATTAAACGTTCAGCCTTTTGAATTACAGACAGTGTAATACAAAAGGCAGAACACGACTTGCGAATGAACACATAAATTAATGGCACATGGAAGAATTTAATTCGGTGCCAATTAATTTGTTTGCTTGACCACCCATTTGTTATTCGGTATACTTATGGACGAAAATGCAGCATAAGTATAGAATCCATGCCTTGACACATAAGAGCAGTTTTGGCAGCACCAGGGGGACCTACATAATCAGAAATGAAACTAACAAAGAGAGGGCTCTGGTTCAAGATACACACTGACACATGCACAGACACACACAGATACATGAACACACAGATATACTTACTGACAACATACAGATACACAGATACACACACTGACACATATACAGATACAAAGACACATACACTGACATACATATACACAGACAGACACCCATATTGACACACAGACACCCACACTGACAGATATACAGATACACACACACTGACACAAACACAGACAGACACACGTGTTGGTCAAAATTGACACTTTTATAGCCACCCTCCAATTTCCTATCTTTTGGGTGCAAGAAGTATGGCTTTCTTGGGATCCAGTCTGCAGGCTGAGGTAGTTGGGGTTAGGGGTTGGCTCTTCCTGTCCATGACCCCTCCCCTATGCCTTCTCCTCCTCTGTCTCACACGCAGCTACACATCTCCACTATCTGGGAGGAAGTGACAAGCTCTCACTTGATCCTTTGATGCTGATAGAAGGGTTGCATTGTTAAAGGGCCACATCAACCAACTGGGCCCTTGCTGACACATGCTCACTGGTGGCCCTAAGCTCATGGGCAACTTGATGGGTCCCCTAAGTGTGAAAGGCTCTGTTGCAGCCATCGGTTATTCTACATTCTAGCATCCTTGACCTGGCTTTGTCTACCATCTGTCTGATTTCTGGCACCCCTTGTTTGTGGCTCGTCTTGACTTTTCTGTAATTCTGTTTTACATGTATAAACATGTAGCCCGACCACTTCTAAGGACCGATGACATGTTTATGTACTGAGGTCATACTTTGCAGATTTGGGTTATATTCTAATCCATGATAGCCAGTCTAATGGCAGACATCAGACTGGCTACCATGGATATGAATCTTATTCATAGATCTTATTCATATCCATGATCAATCTTGACAAACTCAGACAATCCAATGCTTCCCCAATAAGCATCTCTTTAGTGTGTGGAGACAGTGACTGTCTGTCCTGCAATCTATCAAGGACCGAACCCAGGAAGTCCCACTAGGCATGTCAGAGTGACAGCCACTAGTGGTGGCATTAGGCATTAGTGTAAACACCAGCTTTTCTCAGGAAAAACAGAGTGTATACTTCTCAGCCTGCAGGGACAGACTTTTTGTCCCCCAGAACACTACCCTACGCTATAATGTTATTAGTGCCTATAGTGTCCATTTAAATTATTCTAGAAAGCCTATGCTAGCTGATGGTTCCAGCTAAATTTCAGTTTTGTTAACTATTATTTATTTTGTACAGTAGTGAGGTGTATTTATTTATTGTATTTATGTAAAAAAAAAAGGGTCTAACAAAAGTTGCCTCTAAATGAAAACATATAGGAGTCATATCTCCCCCCAAAGAATTGTGGTGAAATTGAAAAATAATCTCCTCTCAGTAAAGCTATTCATTTGCTGAAATCCATTCTCAAAAAAGCTAAAGTGATCCGTTGTTGTAATTCTTTTCTTGAACCACTTATTTTTTTGTCATTATCTCTATTTATTCACCCTACAAGCTCTTTGGACACAATTATGACCTTTTTTTTTAAATTGGGGGAGGCAAACAATGACCCTTTTTGTGTTCAATAATTTTTTTTTTGCACTTTTATTTGAAAAAAAAGCAAAAAATAAAAAATGAGTGATGGATGATAAAACGAGCCTAGTTTTAACAGCTGCCCACGCTGATCTTTTTATAAAAGGATGCGAGTGCCAGTTCTTGGCTCAGCATGTCACTAATTAATTTGGAGATGCAGTGGAGCTAAGCAATGGCTTATAGCCAAGCTCTCACACGGCAGGAAGCTGATTAGAGGATGACTCTTTCTCTATACATGTTGCATGACAAGATAAGGAAATTAGACATAATATGTGAATAGCAAGGTTAGGGTCACTTGAATGATACCGTTTCTGTGTGGCTAGGAGGTCATCACCAATTATTAACTCTAAATACGAATTTTGCATATATTTAAGAAGGAATCAGGAGACTAATGATATTACTTTTAAATGAGTAATATTATGCAGAATGTATGTATGTATGTCTGTTGGTCTGTCTATCATCCTCCATAGCGCAGTTTCTTAGTTTTTTGGCTACTCTGCAACAACAATACACATTGCAGATACCTGATATGATTAGGTGAACATAATTATGCAGGTGTAAAGGGCAGTAAGACATTTGAAATTCCTAAATTTTTTATGAATTATAGCCATATTAAAATGAATAAATGCTTGAGAGATCTGTTAAAAGAATCAGATTGGATGGTCAAGCCAGATGTAAACAATGTTTAATTTTTACCAGTATTAAATGAATCCAGGTTGTCAAACTCTCCCATCTACCTTTAATTCTGTTTTTGGGAAAATGCAGCTTGGAAGATATTACACTATATATGTTCACCCTTTGTTACTGTAGTATTGTTTTTAATATAGCGAAGTTGTAATCGTTACCTGTAGTTTAGCACTGCAATTTTTCATACATGTAGGTTTTCAATGCAATTTTCAGTAAATGTATTTTATCAATATTTTATGTACATGCAATAGAATATGATTGACAAACTTTTAGTGTGTACCTCTTAGCAGTAAGTACTTTCAGCTGTGTTCTTTTCTTCATTTTCATGCTCTCCATCCTGTAAACCACCCAAAAGAAAAAAAGGAAAGTGTAATTTTCATTAAGCACTATATCCATTAAATAAGAAATAAAAGTATACAATTCTTACACTTAAAATCAGAAAATGCAATCACTTTCTCCTAAGGAAAGTCTTCCTTCTTCAGACTTGGTTGGGGAGCAGCCACTTATATCATTCACTCATATTTTACTTTGTGAATGGCAAGGAATGTATCCAAGGCATTCTAGTAAACCCATTATTTTGAATTTCCTATTGCGTTTTGTTCAGGTAAAATAAATATAAATAATATAGATTTACCAAAGTGAATAATGTTAAATTGGGGATATATAGCTTGGTATTTATAAAAAAAAAAAAAAAGAAAAGTTTTATTTTTTTTTTGCTTCTGGATGGATTAATCTTTCATTTTTTTCTTAGATTTTTTTTATTTTTGATGGGCAAGCATACATCAGTGATGATGTCAAAATATCAGGATATTGGTCTATAACAGAGAGGTGTCAGCCTGGTCAGATAACCATCCCACAGAACCCACGCAAGCTAACATGGTAAACAGAAATTCCACATATGTATTACTGGACATTATAATTATCGTATTTAATGTAAAAACTAGAATAAACAGGAAAATCTGAAATCAGATTACAGAGAGAAGGTAAACAGTGAAACAACCCAAAGTCAAGGACAAAAGAAGTCAGAATAGTCAAAATACAAGCCCAAGGTAAAAAACACAGAGTAATAAATTGCTAAACGCTCTCTCAGGTTCACCAGAATGGGAAACCATGGCAAGGCAATAATTTAAATATACACAGGAGGGTTCTAATTGGCCAAAATAAGTCATGTGATGGCGGAAAGCATGTGCGTGACATCACACGTACGTTTCCGAGCATCACAAACTAAGGGTTCCCAAGGGTCTTATATATGTATGGGCGCACAGTGGCTGGCATCTAATATGCTAACAAACACGGCCGCTACTTAGGTAAGTACAGTGTTAGGTGGAACGCGCGACACAATGAAGTGTGCTCACTGGGTACAAGACCGTTCTTGAATCGGATCACGGCCAGTGGGCGCCGTGACGATAGGGATACCTATGCAGAGATAAAATATCCAATATGAAAGAATAGAGATATCTGTCATAGTAACATATGTTTGATATGACAGGCTGCACATTTTTAAAACAATAAAATAAAGACAATAAAGAGAAAAAAGCACTAATAAGAAAAAGAAAATAAAGCATAACATATGCACTGGTTGCAGATTCATAGTCCAAGCCTGGCAAATGTATGAAAACTAAATTAAAAGAAAATGACAACAGTGTTAATCTTAAACGTAGCTCAGTTATGTGGAAGCAGTATTGTGTCCCAGCTGAGTAAGGTAAAACTGGCATGTTTCCTTTGGGACAGTCTCAGTCATAAATCCAAGATCAACCTATGCCCTGTATGTGTTGAACAGAATTCCACATAACGAAATGCAGCCAGGCGGTCGTAGGGCCAGGTGTAGGTGGGAGCCAAGACAAAAAGAGACTTGTGGACTGCAGAATCCACAGCGACATATCCTGAACTCCTGACATTGGGTAAGGCATTGACCTCTGTTTTTCAGAATATAGGCAGTATAGCCAGGTCATTTATCTGTAGGCAAGACCATGGATACCGGGGCTACTACAATTTTGGAGAGGTATGAGTAAGCGATGTCTCATAAGTGATGAGCATCTGCTTCATAGTTACGGGAGACTGTAGTCAGAGGCTGAGCTTATAGCAAAATTATGCAAATAACTTGTCTAGTTTGGCCAAAATAGGAGACTGCTGGCTGTGGGCATAGAGTAATGGCTCTGCATCTGCCATTTTAGGTAAGACTAAAAATTAGTAAAAAGATCATTCAAGGTAAATTATATGGGAATTTCAAATTTAAAATCAAAATATCTGTACAAGAAAATTTCTCTAAGCCAGTTATACTTTCAGTTCAGCTCCTGTGACCTTTTTAAAATTCACCTGAAATTCCCTTTGAATTCTCACTTTAATGAATAGCTCTGTAAAACTCAGTAAGATGACTTTGGTAGTCTCCTAACTCATGCTAAACTCGTATGTTAAAGCCAAATTTGCTCCTTTGCCTACTAGTGTCTAAAACCTATTTACGAGAAGGCATTTGGAAGCCCTAAAGAGAACTGAATGCTTTAATTATTTTTGTATTGAGCATATCTTTAAAAATAATTTTAACTAATTTTAGCATTATTGATAAAAGTCAATATTGTTCAAAATATGTGTCTTTATACAATTAACACATTTTGTCAAAAGTACTTTTAAAGATGTCTCACCATTATAAAATTAAGAAAGTTGGACAGGCACATATAGATGGTGTTTAGGCAGATTTTATTGCAAAGTCATACAACGCTTTGACTACCAAAGGAGACTTTATAGCTTTTCTGATACAATCTGCCTAACCACCATCTATGTATTCCTTGTCGAACTCTCTTCATGATTATTGTTACCTTGGAAATGGTTCGCCTTAGCTGGAGACACTACGGATGGAAATTTAAGCAAGTGCCACTCCACTTTTTAAAGTTATAAAATGTCAAAACTAGCAACATTATTATTTTTAGTAAGCTATTAAAGCATAGATAATGCAAAGCAGAGCATCTGAGAATTACACATTGTGAGAATTAATTCTACAGAATGTGCAGATATAACTGTAAATGTATAGTATCTGTAATGAAAAAAGACTATTATTGCAAATGTAAATGGGATTTCGTTGAAGATGTTCAATTACAGCAAACTCATATGACCTATATAGTACAATAAGTTAATTTTCATTTGAATGGCAGAAAGCAAGCAAATGCATTGGGAAACTAAAATTATAGGAAAGAAACATTCTGTTAATTAACAGGAAGATAATTGCATAGCTTTTGAAATATAAACACAAGTTGGAATTATAGTAAGTAATGGAATCTATAGTATAATGTATACGTCCCTACTATCTTGTCACTACCACAATTCTGATTCAATGAGTTCTAGAGTAGGCTAACTGTAAGGCATATTATAGGTTACCAATTCACAATTATTACATGATGACATATCAATGAAGGGTTTGTCAGCATCACTTAGATGTGGCAGCGTATCTTGTCAGCAATGGCATTTGTATGTATACAGGCCTACACTTCATTAGGGGTTTGACCTAATGAGTTCTATTTGTGACCTGATTTGTCTTGATCTTCCTTGCCTTCTGTGTTCCTATTTGCCACTGTGTCTGCTTTAGGACTATTCACACTTTATGTTCACTAGTTATCAATTCAAAGGCCCAATTAGCTACCTGTAGTCCAATGGCTCTGAATAGTGTTGATACATAGTGATATATTGTTATTTATGTATTGGTTGTCATTTATAAAATAAAAATTAATTGAAATACTATATATATATATATATATATATATATATATATATATATATATTTATTTGTGTTCGGGGCAATATCGATATTGGTGATGCAAGATTGTGCTGTGGTGTAACCTGTTATAGGAAAAGTCGGTTGAGGTGTGCCGGAACCGACGATGCGGTATGCCTGGAAATAAAAGTCTTAGAAGAATATTAATGAATAAAGGGTGTGGAGGGAGGGGCATGTAGAGTAGGAAAGGGGGTGATGATGCCGTGGAAAGGCAGAGGCGCAACCGCCTGTTCACAGGGTCGAAGGTCAGTGGGTGCTTCCGGGTCAGTTTACCACACGGAAGATAAGAGCAGGAGCAAGCAGCTGGAGTGGAGCATGCCGATGGGAGAACCTGAGTGCCTGGATGAACAGCAGAGCAGGAGACAGCCAACAGCAGAGCAGGGGAGAACAGCAGTTCCATGTATATAAAGAAACGTTAATCCAGGATGTACTCACAGGAAGTTACATACAGCAAAATAATCGATGTTTCGACCCTGACGGGTCTTTTTCAAGATCACTGTATGTAAATAAAATCGTGTTTATATATCAAATATGTAATAAACTTACCAATCATTGAAGTGGAGTGCCGCAGCCCCTTACTACCCAGAAGTGCAGTGAAGCCGCATGTGACGTCAGTACGTATTGACGTACAGCAGAATAGTACATGGTTACCCGGTTACCAAATAACAAATGTAGGGGTGAAAGGAATATCTATCGGGTGAAGAAGCAGTGTCAGTGTGAGACAAAACTCAGAAAAGGAGAACGATACCAACCCAGCTAGGGTCTAAACATATACAATTGTATCATTACATGAATTTATTTATTCAGCCACAAGAGAAGACGGGGGTGAAGAATAGGGCCAAACGTTAACAAATGCAAATCTGTGTAAAATATAGTGATACTTTCAAAAGTGAAGGGAAGTAACAATGAACTTCTCTCCTGCGGCATAAACAATACTATATTAGCATTTGTATTTACCAATCTTAAATGGTAAATACAAATATTTGCAGTACTTTGTGGAATGTACATAATAAGCATATGAATCCCATGTACTTTAATAATAAACTCTATTCAAAATACAAGACAAAACAGAATTTTTTTTAGCAAACATAAATCAAAGTATATTAATTTCCTTGTGCTATCATAAAATTCATAGTATTATATTAATAATAAATAAATAAATTATAATAATAAATATATATATATATATATATATATATATATATATAGTGTTCAAGTAGAGATTGTAGCCACATTAGTCCAGTGATGTAGATGTAAAAATAAATAACATTTGTATCTTGTAACCTTTTTTATTGGACTAACATAATTTTTTAATGACCTCAATTTCTCAAGTCTAAAGCATTTCTGAGCAAGACGACACATAGAATTCAAAGTTGAATTGTGATACAGGGGTTAAAGGAACACTAAATTACTTTAACTAAATAAAGCAGTTTTAGTGTATAGATCATTCCCCTGCAATTTCACTGCTCAATTCACTGTCATTTAGGAGTTAAATCACTTTGTTTCTGTTTATGCAGCCCTAGCCACATCTCCCCTGACTATGATTGACAGAGCCTGCATGAAAAACAAACTGGATTCACTTTCAAACAGATGTAATTTACCTTAAATAATTGTATCCCAATCTCTAAATTGAACTTTAATCACATACAGGAGGCTCTTGCAGGGTCTAGCAAGCTATTAACATAGCAGGGGATAAGAAAATCTTAAACAGAACTTGCAATAAAGAAAGCCTAAATAGGGCTCTCTTTACAGGAATTGCTTGTGGAAGGCTGTGCAAGTCACATGCAGGGAGGTGTGACTAGGGTTCATAAACAAAGGGATTTAACTCCTAAATGGCAGAGGATTGAGCAGTGAGGCTGCAGGGGCATGTTTTATACACCAAAACTGCTACAATAAGCTAAAGTTGTTCAGGTGATTATAGTGTCCCTTTAAAGCGACATGTGCGAATAAGACACAGGTTTCATAGAAAATAGACAGAATGCTCGCAGAGGGTTGTAAATATCTTGTGTGAAGATCACAGAGTGAGGCGGGAGAGAAAAAAAAACAAGCAAACAGTGTAGAAGATGGTGCTAGAAGGGGAGAGTTAAAAAAAATAATTACCGTATATACTCGTGTATAAGTCGATCTCATGTATAAGTCGAGTGCAGTTTTGTGACCAACAATTGTGAAATAGGCTATGCCTCGTGGATAAGTCGAGGGTAAAACTTGGGGCTATGAAATTCTGTGATTTTTATAATTATATACACACACACTCATACAAACACACACTCTGCATTATATATACACACACTCATACAAACACACACTCTGCATTATATACACACACACTCATACAAACACACATTCTGCATTATATACACACACACACTCATACAAACACACACTCTGCATTATATACACAGACTCTGTGTATATAATGCAGAGTGTGTATATAATGAAGAGTGTGTGTTTGTGTAGTGTGTGTGAACTGGGTGGGGGGAGGGCATTTTTATTATTTTAATTTTTTTATTTTAATATTTTTTTTTTAATTATTTTAATTTTTTTTTGTCCCCCCTCCCTGCTTGTTAACCGGTGAGGGAGGGGGCTATCTATAATCCCTGGTGGTCCAGTGGCATGGGCTGTGAAGTGGGGGGCCGGCAGGAAGCATTTACCTTTCCTGCAGCTCCGGTCAGCTCCCTTCTCCTCCGTTCCGGTCAGCTCCACTGTAAGTCTCGCGGTCTGGTTGCCGCGCGGATCGTTGCCACGGCTCTGACGGCCGCGGCTCTCTAAGTTACCATAATACAGACAGTGACTCGAGTATAAGTCGAGTGGGTGTTTTTAAGCACAAAAAATGTGCTGAAAAACTAGACTTATACTCGAGTATATACTGTACTTATATTAAGAATGCATGAATTCCCATCCAAAAATTACAGGATGTGCATGAAGGCCTATATCCAGCATACAGACACACATACAAACACACACACTCACACTCACACATGTACATATACGTATACACAAGTAGTGTATATGTACAAGTATACACAAGCACATACACAATATTCATAAGTACATACAAAAGTAAATATAAATACATACAAAAATAAATACAACCAATTGCAAAAATATATGTACATATACACCTATACATACATCCACACATAAGCCCCAATACATGTACCTACAAATGTACCAATGTGCCTACATATATATAGACCCATATATATGTATATATACACATAGACCTATTCAAATATAATATTATTATTTACAATTTTTACAATTTTATGAGAGGGCGGGATTCAACTATAAATAGGACAATTACAAATACAGGAATGATAGGAGGTGGGGTATAAAACACATTAGGACAGGAAATAGCAATCAAATAAGGTGGGAGTGAAGCAGAGCTGGAGGAAAGAGTAGAGTGCTGCCCTTTAGGAGAGAGCAAGAGACAGGTATGTAAGGTAGAGGTTACTCTGGGAGGTCATAAGCTTTCCTAAAGAGATGGGTTTTTCAAGGCACTTCTTAAATGATTGAAGACTGGGGGAGAGTCTGATGGCGGTAGGCAGGCTATTCCATAGGAAGGGAGCCGCCCGCGAGAAGTCCTGCAAGTGTGAGTTTGCCGTACAGGTATGAGCAGCGGACGTGAGAAGGTCACGGGCAGAGAGAAGAGACCGGGAAGGGACATACCTATGGATATGTGAAGAGATATAAGAGGGGATAGAATTGGTCAATGCTTTATATGTATGGGTTAGCACTTTGAATTGACTTCTATAGGATACAGGAAGCCAATGTCAGGACTGACAGAGGGGTGAGGTGTGAGAGGACTGACTAGAGAGGAAAATCAGTCTAGCGGCAGCATATATTAGAGACTGTAGTGGAGAAATACGTCTGAACGGCTATATACATACACACACACACACACACAAGAACAAACATATGTATACGTATACACATACATACATGAACACATATACATACACATACATACACATACACATACA
Organism: Pelobates cultripes; assembly: GCA_933207985.1. Taxonomy (NCBI): domain Eukaryota; kingdom Metazoa; phylum Chordata; class Amphibia; order Anura; family Pelobatidae; genus Pelobates; species Pelobates cultripes. Next base: position 318,631,332 of record OW240915.1, read on the forward strand.
CATACACACAAACACATATACATACATGCACATGAACTCATATACACAAATATAAATGCACAGTCATATATATTCACATACGTGCCTAAGAGTATGGGAAAACATAGGTCTATACATAGTACTTTGTGCATTGATAGGATAAACATATCATTGTAATGCATTTTAAAATGTTGATACATATAACAGAACAGTAAGATAACACTGGGATGGTTTCCCCAATGGAGCATCCTAGGTGGCATTTGATGCATTGAATAATGCATACCACATTGCTGGATGTGCAGGAGTACGCTGGGTATAGGTCTTCATGCCTAGCCTGTAATTCTTGGATGGGAATTCATGCATTATTAATATAAGTAATAGTTTTTTTTAACTCTCCTTTTCTAGCACCATCTTCTGCACTGTTTGCTTGTTTTTTTTCTCTCTACAAATAATTCTATGTCATCTTGCTTGAGGTTATCCCGAAAGCTTGTCATTCATTGTCATTGTCGTCTTGCTTGAGGTTCTCCCGGAAGCTTGTCATTAAAAAATTCTGTCTATATATATTTATACACAGTATCTTACAAAAGTGAGTACACCCCTCACATTTTTGTAAATATTTTCTTATACCTTTAATGTGACAACACTGAAGAAATGACACTCTGCTACAATGTAAAGTTGTAAGTGTACAGCTTGTATAACAGTGTAAATTTGCTGTCCCCTCAAAATAACTCAACACACAGCCATTAATGTCTAAATCGTTGGCAACAAAAGTGTGTACACCCCTAAGTGGAAATGTCCAAATTGGGCCTAATTAGCCATTTTCCCTCCCCGGTGTCATGTTACGCGTTAATGTTACAAGGTCTCAGGTGGTAATGGGGAGCAGGTGTTTTAAATCTGTTGTTATCCCTCTCACACTTAATCATACTGGTCACTGGAGGTTTAACATGGCACCTCGTGGCAAAGATCTGAAAAAAACAATTGTTGCTCTACATAAAGATGGCCTAGGCTATAAGAAGATTGCCAAGACCCTGAAACTGAGCTGCAGCATAGTGGGCAAGACCATACAGTGATTTCACAGGACAGGTTCCACTCAGAACAGGCCTCGCCATGGTCAAACAAAGAAGTTGAGTGCACATGCTCAGCGCCATATCCAGAGGTTGTCTTTGGGAAATAGATGTATGAGTGCTGCCACATTGCTGCAGAGGTTGAAGGTGTGCAGGGTCAGTGAAGGTGTGCAGGGTCAGCCTGTCAGTGCTCAGACCATTTGCCGCACACTGCATCAAATTGGTCTGCATGGCTGTCGTCCCAGAAGGAAGCCTCTTCTAAAGATGATGCACAAGAAAGCCCGCAAATAGTTTGCTGAAGCCAAGCAGACTTAGGACATGGATTACTGGAACCATGTCCTGAGGTCTGATGAGACCAAGATAAACTTATTTGGTTCAAGCGTGTGTGGTGGCAACCAGGTGAGAAGTACAAAGATAAGTTTGTCTTGCCTACAGTCTGGGCCTGCATGAGTGCTGCCGGGACTAGGGAGCTACAGTTCATTGAGGGAACCATGAATGCCAACATGTACTGTGAGATACTTAAGCAGAGCAGTATTCCAACATGATAACAACCACAAACACAACTAGAAGATGACCACTGCCTAAAGAAGCTGAAGGTAAAGGTGATGGACTGGCCAAGCATGTTTCCAGACCTAAACCTTATAGAGCATCTGTGGGGCATCCTCAAACGGAAGGTGGGGGGAGCAAGGTCTCCAACATCCACCAGCTCTGTGATGTCGTCATGGAGGAGTGGAAGAGGACTCCAGTGGCAACCTGTGAAGCTCTGGTGAACTCCATGCCCATTAGGGTTAAGACAGTGTTGGAAAATCATGGTGGCCACAAAAAAAACTGACTTTGGGCCCAATTTGGACATTTCCACATAGGGGTGTATTCACTTTTGTTGCCAACGGTTTAGACATTAATGACTGTGTGAACAGTTACAGTGAGGGAAAAAAGTATTTGATCCCCTGCTGATTTTGAACATTTGCCCACTGACAAAGAGATGATCAGTCTATAATTTTAATGGTAGGTGTATTTTAACAGTGAGAGACAGATTAATAAAAAAAATCCTGAAAAACGCATGTCAAAAAGTTATAAATTTATTTGCATGTCAATGAGTTACCTGTATAAAAGACACCTGGGAGACAGAAATCCTGCTGATTGATAGGGTATCAAATACTTATTTCACTCATTGACATGCAAATCAATTTATAACTTTTTTGACATGCATTTTTCTGGATTTGTTTTTTTGTTATTCTATCTCTCACTGTTAAAATACATCTACTATTAAAATTATAGACTGATAATTTCTTTGTTAGTGGACAAATGTTCAAAATCAGAAGGGGATCAAATACTTTTTTCCTCACTGTATTTTGAGGGGACAGCAAATTTGCGCTGTTACGTCACAACGTCAACGCGCACGCACGTTTTGGGGTCAGAGGTCGCCCTCTGACCAATCAGACCTTAGAGAGGGATATTTAAATCCCTAACTCACCCCAGTACCTTGCCCTGTCGTGGTTTCCTGTTCCTGGTTTCCTGAGAGTGCTTTATCTTTGTGAATCTGATTTCCTGGTATCCTGATCTTGGCTTTTCCCTGGTTATTCTGAATTCTGGTTTCCATGACTTGGCTTGTGTAAATTGTATTGTGTATTTTCTGGCTTCCTTGACCTCGGCTTTCCCTTTGACCATTCTCTGTCTCTAGCGTATTAGTCCGGCCATTCTAAGGTCCGGTTTACGCTCTGTCCTTTTATTTTCCTTTTCGTGCCTATGTATATGTTTACATAGTTTCTGCGTGCTGGACCACACTAGTAGTCGTGACAATATATATATGTATATCCAAGAAATTTATGGTGGGGAAAAATTGTGATTGAAAACCCCTTCCACCTGAAGTCAGTGGATAGTAAAGACTTGAGTTTCTCACACAAATCCCAAATTTGTAGTAATGTTACTACCACAAAGATTTCTGGTGCAATTTAATTATACAAGGAATAACATTTATGCCTCGTTACATTTTAGACATGGATTCCTTGGAGTTTGTATTTGTTGTATACAACAGTTTTGAAACACAACTTAGGAAAATATGCAAAGCCAGTGAACCACTCATTGACAGCTGTTTCGTTGTTAATGCAACTCATCAGCATGAGGTTGGCTACTGGCTTGCTATTGAGGCTTGGCAGTACTTTGCAGCTGGTACAACTTTTCCAATAAAAAAAAGAAAACAAACTCACACTATCAGTGCCAATGTCCAATGTTTGGAGTTAGTGGTGAAAATGCAATTAAAACATTCAAACAAATGTACCAAAATGAATGTTTCTGCAGCTCTGCTGAAGCCAGATGCATGTCCCCAGACATAGAAGATCCTCAGCACCAGGCATGAACCGGGGAAGAGGCCAAACCATTGCCATTACCCCTTGCATCATAACCACTACAGCAGGCTACAGCAGATACTGATACTTGTTACCAGTCACAAAAGACATTGTATTGGGGGGAAATCTAAGTCTGTTAGTAAAACCTTAATATTAGTTCACCATCAGAAAGAAGACATTTTAAGGAAAGAATTACCTTTTAGCTCACACATTTTGAAAAGGTATACAGAGTTTGATAAATATGCTAAATCAGAATATGACATTTCTGCTTTAACATTCCTTAAAACTAACCTACATCAAAGTAATGACTGCAATTTATGCTTATATCATTTAATGTCTCCTTGTAATACGTTTGTATTTTTTATTAAGAAAAGTGTAAATAATTTTTTTAATATGTTAGGTACAAGCTCATTTCTGATCTCTGTGTGAGAACAATGAATACAAAAATAATAAAATACTCTTTATTGCTCATAATTACCTTGTTTGCACATAGAATGCATGGTTAAAAAATAGAATTCCCTGCTTCTTATTTTCTAGAGGAAAGATTCATTTTCAAAAGTCTACAAACCATTCATTAAAACGGCTTTGTGTTTCACAGGGGATACAAAGACGAATACTAATATAATTACCTGATTCTAAAGGAAGTTGATTTATATGCTAACAACTTGTGCAGTGTAAATTTCTTGAATAATGCCCTAGTGTATTTCTATGAATAATGATTAAAATTAGAAAAATGAAGCAGCTTTATGTAATTCTATCTACATATTTGTATTCTCAGGCAATTGTTACATTTAATTTTCTGTTTCAACACTACTTCGTCAATAAGATTGACTAGACCTAAATGGTATAGAAGCCAGTTTAATCTAGCACTTTGTCATTATAATATTTTTTAACTAACCCATTTTAGGGAAATTCTTTTTTAAAATGCCAAATATATAAGGGATAATGGAATTTGATTCAAACCCAAAATGGAACATAAACTCAAGTCCTTATTGTCATTAAGGAATTTTTATTTTCATAATTTTCAATATTAATTATTTTTATTTATACCATTTATACCATTTGTCATACTCATGATATAGATCCAAATATTCTCTTTCTCCACCTCTCACTAAAATTCTCAATCTCTCTCTCTCCTCTGGTATATTTCCATCGCCCTTCAAACATGCAACTGTAACCCCAATTCTAAAGAAGCCCAATCTTGACCCTAACTCCCCATCCAACTATCGTCCTATCTCGATACTGCCTTTTGCATCCAAGATCCTTGAAAGAATTGTGTATGCGAGATTGACAGACTTCCTCGAATCCAACTCTCTGCTACACCCGCTTCAGTCTGGTTTCCGCGCTAAGCACGCTGTGGAAACGGCACTGACCAAAGTATTCAATGATCTACTCGCTGCAAAATCTCGTAGTCACTACTCTATCCTAGTTCTCCTTGACCTGTCTGTGGCTTTTGACACTGTTTATCATCAACAGCTTCTTCTCATCCTCCGCAATATCGGTCTACAAGATATTGCTCTCTCCTGGTGCTCCTCCTACCTCTCCCAGCACTCTTTCAGTGTTTCTTTCTCTGGCTCTGCTTCTTCTCCCCAACTCCTCTCTTTTGTTGTCCCCCAAGGTTCAGTCCTTGGTCCCCTACTGTTCTCCATCTATACTGCCTCCCTTGGTAAACTCATTAGCTCATTTGGTTTCCATTATCATTTCTATGCAGATGACACAGCAAATCTACCTGTCCTCTCCTGATCTCTCCCCATCCCTCTTGACTAGTGTCTCTTACTGCCTCTCTGCTATTTCTAACTGGATGGCTGCCCACTTCCTTAAACTAAACTTGACCAAAGTCAAAGTCTCCTGTGTCTGTCTCCCTCCAAGTCAATGGTGCTACCATCAGCTCCACCATGCAGGCTCGCTGCCTAGGTGTTCTCTTTGACTCCAACCTCTCCTTCAAGTCTCATGTTCAATCTATCGCCAAATCCTGTCATTTCCATCTCAAAAACATTGCGCGCATCGACCCCTTCTTAACGCCAGATGCGACTAAGGTGTTGGTGCATTCCACTGTCCTTTCTCGCCTTGACTACTGTAATCCGCTTCTCAGTGGTCTTAGGTGCTCCCAACTTGTGTCTTTACAGTCCATAATGAATACGGCAGCGAGGCTCATCTTCCTGTCCGCCCGCATCTCCCATGCCTCACCCTCCTGTCAGTCCCTACATTGGCTTCCTATAAAATATAGAGCTCAATTTAAAATTCTGGTTCTTACTTTCAAATCGCTACATAATGCTGCTCCCACCTATCTATCCTCTTTTATACACAAGTATGTCCCGTCTAGGCCCTTACGATCTGCTGAAGACTTAAGTCTATCTTCTGTCCGTACTCCCACCTCTGATGCTCACCTTCAAGATTTCTCGAGGGCTGCACCGTTCCTGTGGAACTGGCTTCCCTCCTCCATTAGATGCTCACCCAGTCTCCACTCCTTCAAAAAATCGTTAAAAAGCCACTTCTTCATAAAAGCGTATCAATTAAACTGTTAATAGCTCCTGACTGATTCCTCTTCTGCAACTGTCACTAGTCTAATACTATCCTTACCTTTTTGTGTCATTTTACCCCACTCCCTCTAGCATGTAAGCTCATTGAGCAGGGCCCTCAACCCCTCTGTTCCTGTGTGTCCAACTTGTCTGGTTACAACTACATGTCTGTTCGTCCACCCATTGTAAAGCGCTGCGGAATTTGATGGCGCTATATAAATAACATAAAAATAATAATAATAATATTATTATTTCAAGTGCACTTGGAGGAGCATGAATTCAGACACCAGACAACTGTTGGTATTCACAATAAGCCTCTGACCTTTATTTTGTCAGTTGTGTTTTTATACATTAAAAAGTAAGTGCTTACGTGCTAATATTCATAGGACAGTAGTAGGAAGGGAGTGAAAGGGTGAAAGCAGTACAGATAAGACATCGGGATGAACGTCATGTACATATAACAAATAAGTTCAGAGAAAGAGAAAGAATAAACCGATTGAGAAGAGACAGTTCAGGAGGGGGCTATCTGCTCCAGGAACTAGATACATGCGGTCTTAAATGTTGTTTTAAGCATCAAGCATTTCCTGAGCACAAGATAGTCAATATTAATATAGGATATCATATTGACACATATAAGCTTGAACCTTGGAATCAAAGTAAACTCTATCACAATCCCCTCACTTGATCCAAGGGTCACCCAAATGTCCAAGGTAGTTCAAGGCCTGCAAGCCAAAGTCTGTGGGACTTTCATTTATTTCTTCACCACGGTTCCCTTGGACCGAGAGACCACCAGACTCAGCTGAGGAGAGTTCCTTCATTTGTTAGGTAAGGTAACATCGTAAAAACCTTCCGAAGTCGGAGCTGGAATATTTTCCCAGTTACAGAAGTTAAGCTCACAGGTCTATAATTTCCAGGCAAGGATTTTGAACCCTTTTTAACCCCTTAAGGACCAAACTTCTGGAATAAAAGGGAATCATGACATGTCAGACATGTCATGTGTCCTTAAGGGGTTAAATAAAGGAACAACATCTGCCTTTCTCCAATCCTCTGGTACAACACCTGAAACAAAAGAATCTTGAAAAATTAAATACAGAGGTTCACTTATTTCCCCACTTAGCTCCTTAAGTACTCGTGGGTGAATACCGTCAGGCCCCGGAGCTTTATTTACATTAATTTTCTTTAATAGCTGTAGCACCTTGTCTCGACTTATCCAATCACAAGTTATTTGCAAGTTTTTTGCAGCAATCATTTGCATATCTGCTTTTTCCTGGTCTTCATTAGCTAATAAACCCAACTCTGTTTCAAGTGTACCATTCATTTTTTGTTTTTTTAGAATTGATGTACTTGAAAAAAAATTGGGGCTTGGTTTTGCATTCTTTAGCTATCAATTTCTCATTTTCTAGTTTAGCCACTTTAATTGCCTTTTTGCAAGCGTTATTGGCTTCCTTATATCTTAAATAGGATGACTTTGATTTGTCTGATTTAAATGCTTTAAATGCCCTTTTCTTATTTTTAATCTCTTGTTTTACTTCTCTACTAAGCCACATTGGTTTTAATTTGTTTCTTTTATATTTATTACCCAATGGTACATACTGAGAAATGTACCTTTCTAATATTTGTTTGAATAGTTTCCATTTATCCTCAGTGATTTTATCACTAAGGAGTTTATGCCAGTCGATATGTTGTAGAGCTGCCCTAATCTTATTGAAATTGGCTTTTTTTTAAATTATATGTTTTAGTATACCCCACTTGCTTTTGCTTTTTTGAGTTTATTTCAAAATTTACCATATTGTAAGTACTAGTCCCTCTTTCCCAATTTATGTCTGGATAATTAAAATCTCCAATAATTAACGTGTTACCTCGATTTGCAGCTTTCTCAATTTGCTCTAACAGCTGTTCTTCCTCAATAATATTTACATTAGGTGGTTTATAACATATCCCAACCAATAATTGATTTCCCTTTGTTTGCCCCAAGCAGATATCTACCCATAAAGCCTCCACCTTTTCCTCGTCACACTCCACATGCCTAAGATTTGACTTTAACTCACGGTTGACATATAAACATACCCCACAACCCTTCTTGTTTTTCCTATCCTTCCTAAATAACGTGTACCCATTTAAATTAACTGCCCAGTCGTGTCTCATCCCACCATGTTTCTGTTATGCCTATTATATCATCTTGTTTAGTGTATGCTATTGCCTCTAGTTCCCCCATTTTGTTATATAGTCTCCTTGCATTAGTAAGCATACATTTAATATTATCATGAGTCTTTTGTATTTTTTGTGAATTATCAATATTACATACCTCCTTTGTTCAGAGCTTTCCCCTCCCCCCATCTCCACCCCTTTGTTCTGAGCTAAAGCCCATCTCCTTTCCATCCTATCTCCATTTTCTAGATTGCTTTGACCCTCCCCCCCTACCACTAGTTTAAAATCTCCTCCAACCTTCTAGCCATCCTATCCCCGAGCACAGCAGACCCTCTTCTGTTTAGGTGCAATCCATCATGACTATACAGGTTGTACCCAAGCGCAAAATCAGCCCAGTGCTCTAAAAACCCCAAACCCTCTTTCCTGCACCAAGACTTTAGCCACCCATTGACCTCTCTAATCTCCCGCTGCCTTTCTGCTGTAGCGTGCGGCACAGGTAATATTTCTGAAACAATTACCTTGGAGGTCCTTTTCTTTAGCTTACTTCCTAGTTCCCTGAACTCATTCTTTAGGACCTTCCATTTTCTTCTGACTTTGTCATTGGTACCAATATGGACCATGACAGCTGGGTCATCTCCAGCCCCTCCCAATGATCCCTCCACTCTGACGGCAACATGCCAGACCCGAGCACCCGGGAGACAGCAAACTGTCCGGTTGAGTCGATCAGAGTGGCAGACTACCCTATCTACTCTCTTAATAATAGAGTCCCCTACCACCACAACCTGTCTAGACTTCCTTACCCTCTCAACCCCACCCGTACTAGAGGGGCTGTTTCCACGGCTGTTAGCAGGAACAGCTTCCTGCAGTACAGCTGCTGCTGAGCTGATGCTCCCAACATCTTCACTCAAATGGGCAAATCTGTTAGGCTGCATGAGATCAGGACTAGCTAAAACTTTTCTCTTCCCTCCCCCCCTGCTTCCTTGCCCCACTGTCACCCAGCTACGTGCCTGTTCCCATTCTGTCTTATCTCCTCCCTCTCCACTACCTGTCCCCACTAAACTCTGCTCAGTGAGCAGCAGACTCCTCTCAAGATTGTCAATCTCCCTCAATGTTACAATTTGCCTCTCCAGATGTCTAATCTGAGCTTCCAGAAATGCCACTCGCTCACACCCACCACAGAGGTATGGACCCTGGATAGAATCATCCAGGCATGCATACATGTGGCATGATGTGCACGGAGTTAAACTCACAATCTTGCTAGCACTCATCTCCAGTTACAAAAAACACAAGTGAGCAAAAACAATATTTACCCTCTTGGTTTAAACTCCCTTGTAGTTTTAACTCCTGTTGTTTTAACTCCTTCTTAAAAGAGACTACTTGAAATAGCCTACTTTCAAGCAAACTCCAGTGAGCAAGCTCTGTGAGTCAGTAGTGGGTTTATATTGGCAATACAAATCCCACACAGGTGGAAATTAAGGGGCACTCCCCCTAATTAGCTCAGCAGCAGCAGCACCCACAAGGAGGGGAATAGAAACAACAAGAGAGGGGCAAAAAAAATGGAGGGAAAACTTTTTAAATAACACCAGCAAGGTGAAAATATAGAAGAAAAAAAGGGACAAAGTTTAAATATATCCAAAGAGAACATCAGGGGCAATGAGTTCTGTTACAGCATTAATTGCCCTCAAATCATGTACCATACGGTAGACCACAGATTTCCCTTTCTCTTGCTTTTTCTTAAACTGGGTACAATGATGTGTTACAAGGGGAGGTGGTCTAGACAATCACCACTGCTTGCAGTAATTCTTGCACATATTGGGAAATAGGATCTTCCTTTGCTGGGCTTAGGGGGTATTGTTTTTGACAGGGAGGGGTGGCAGAGAGTCTGCCTGTATCTGTCTTCCCTGTAGCCCATAGAGAATCAGGGACTGAGGACAAGTCAATGTCAGGTTCTGGCACATAGCTGGGCTTAGTGAGAGTTGCCAGAACATTTGAAAGGGATATCATTTGTTTGTCCTCTAAAGGCACAGACAATGTAACTTTTCCAGTGGGGCTATACTGGATATTTGGAGACAAAAAACAGGTCACAAGAGTATTCTGAGAACAGACAACAACTGAAATAGCTTGCCCTTCGGTGGGTCCACGCTCAGAACTCAAGCTGGTTTTAGCTCATCTTGTGCCATTAGAGAGAACATATCTGAAGCATATCAGACTGGTCCCACCCATATGGGCAGTCCAGATCTGAAATGCCAGCAAGTTCTCTCTGCACAAGAGACACAGCAATATACTGGATATTTGCATTAAGGGCAGACAGTATATCACTGCCTAATAGATTAGCAGGGGCATGAAGGCTAACAAGTAGCCTTGTTAGAAGGGCAGTAGAGTTGTGTAGCTTCAATTTCAGTTTGTGGGTAAAGGGAATGTCACTTGGGATCCCATTCACACCTACACATGATAATACATTATCAGACTTCTCATACGGGAACATATTTTTCCTGTTACATTGATTTGACAGCTCCAGTGTCCAACAGGAAAGGGACTATTTGGTCCTGGGGCAGTGTAACATTGATAATGGGTGAGAGTCCAGCAGAGTCAGGGATATTGATAGCATGTAGGGACACTGGGTTGCCAATTTCCTATTGGGGAGGGGGAGGTGGTTGGAAGTGGTTGGTTGTCATGGAAGTTATCTTTTGAATCCTGGGGGTTTCTATTTTTAGGACGGCACCTGCAGTTGCATTTAATGTGTCCTTTCCTGCCACAATTCCAGCAGTCTACCTGCCTTCTGTCTCCACCTGCCATTACAGATGTGCTTCTCTTAGTATTTAGATTGGCTTCCACTTCCATAGCCACCTTTACCAGATCACCATAGGTTAAACCTCTCCACTCAACATAGGCGTCAACCCGCAAAAGGAAACAATTAATGAGTGCTCCCCTGGGTGGCCACCATTCATACAGAAAAAAGCCAGCCAGGGGGAGCATTCGTGGATTGTTTACCGACTCGTTCATCTCCCGAACAAGGACCTCCCCAGTGCCCCATTGGAACGTTCACACCAATTAATCAGAACGTTCTCACTGGCAACATAAGTGTGAAACCGCAAGGGAAGTAATTAATGAGTGCTCCCCTGGGTGGTCGCCATTTCGTATAGATGAATGCTGTCCAGGGGGAGCATTTGTATCCTGAAAGGAGACGCTTCCCTTGCATGGTTTCACACAGGGATCTTGCAAGCAGAGCCTGGCTGAGGAAGGTAGCGCTTTGAAGGTCCCTGGGATTGGTTTGGGCACTTCTTTGGCACTGGCAAGCAATGAGCCTCCGGACCGTGGAGATTGTGGGGAGATTTTATCACAGTTCCAGATGATATCCAGCATTGTATGGTGGATGATTTAATCTCCAGCAGGTTGGTGAGATATCTGGTGTAGATGTGAGATAATCCATTGAACACTATGAACCTGCAAAAGAGACATTTTCTGTTTGTCTCCCAATGAGAGAGGCACAGGGAGACTATGCTGAAGTTTTTTGTTGTGTCTTCAGGTGAGAAAGACTGTTGGTTTTTCTTTCAGACTTTCTCCCTACACATCTTTGTAGTGGGACTTAAAAAATTCAGCTCACTTTCCTCCCACAGAGAATAGAAGTGTGAAGTAGGAAATGTTATTAATGAAGTTTAACAATCATGGAGCAAGCGGAGGGAATGAGGGCTGAAATGTCGATCAGTATCGAATATGGATTATTTATAAGCTGCAGTAGCAGTTTACAATGCCCGTTAGTATACAACAGTTAGCTTTAACTGTTAACTTTAAATCAGAATTGCTACAAAAATACTTTAGGTTCCCTGTTAATAGGGTATTTTATTATTGTTAGCTATATATTTTTGTCATAACTACTGTATGTGCTAGAATTTATGTTTGTATGATAATAAAGAACAATGGTCATCAAAGTTTCACTTTTCATTTTTTAAAAGTGTATGGCATTTAATAAAACTCAATGATTTTTTTTTATGAAGAGTATTGTTTTGTTTTTTTTTTTGTTTTTTTTATCTGGCTGAGCAGCCATGTTGGGTCAGACTTTACTACTATCTACCCCTCAACCTAACTTGCCTACTGCAGCAGTATGAAATAGAACAGGCTTCCCCAAACTGCAGCCCTCCAGATGTTGCTGAACTATAACTCCCATGATTTTCAGCCTATCTGTTTCATTCATAGAATCATGGTAGTTGTAGTTGGGCAACATCTGGAGGGTCGGAGCTTGGGGAAGCCTGAAATAGAACAATCATGGCAAAGGCCAGTTGGTAAAGCGGCAGAGAACAGTAGATTTTGACCTAACAAAGCTTATCAGTAAAATAAAAAGTGATTTTTTTTTCCAAAAATAATGATAATGCTAAACATCGTTTGAAAAAAATCTAGTTTCATTAAACGTAATAAACTTTAAAAAACAAAATTGAGAAGTGAAAATATGATGACTGTTGCCCTTTAAATTTGCTGGCAGGAACAATGCAAGAAAATACATGTGATATCTTTTATGTTTAATGTTATTCCATTCTATCCCAACATTTTTCTAGAGAATATAAAAAATAAAATGGTAATGATATTTGTTATTAGTGTTTATATGTGTACATGTATCAATGTGTGTGTGTGTGTGTTTCTGTCTGCAATGTGAGGGTGGTATGGTATGGGCAATGCAAAGGTTACGTTGCAAGCAACATATATATTATATGCATACATACATATACAATACATAGGGAAACACATATATGATAATATACATGTTAAGGATTATGGAATATGTGGGGAAAATGCCTATGACATTGTTTTCTTACCTGTAACCTTATTATTTGGTAAATTACTTTTTTTTAAACGCAACCAAAATGTTAATTTTGTTTTAAATAACCCTCTTACACTGGCACTTATGTATACACGACTGCCAGGCTATATAACCATACTCAGCAAACGTGTATAAATGATTAGCAATAATTGCAAATTATGCCATTACTACAGTGAAAGAGCTCACAACGCAGCGGCATAGGGAGCTGCGACTATGCAAGACTCTGAGAATGAATACAGAGATTACCTTTGTGTCCAATGATGCAAGCCCGCCCTTCATTATATCTACAGCTCCTTATACACACACAAGTCAACCCCTATTTTTGTCACTAATGATGTTAGTGGGGGCCTCATGTTTTAGTTTCGCTTAAGGCCTCGCAAAGTCTAGAGCCACCCCTGGTTATTATACCTCACTTATACTAGCATGGTGTTAATATTACCCCATAGGATTTTCTGTATTTCCAGTTTGTCCAAATTGTTCTGGATGAAATTCGTCTCAACCGAAATGGCACACAGACAGAATCTGTCTGACATAAATAGTTTATTTTTTGTTCAGGTGAGTTGATTCAGCAAACCAGTTTTTTTTTTTCCATACACAACTCTACTGGTAACTTATTTAATATCTGCAAGTTTGCTGAAAATACCTGCTAACTAAAAAGTAAAAGAAGTTTCAATAGGTCGTATCATTCCTATTGTCAGGGAGGGGGTGGAGTACATGAACTCATTTTACTGGCAGCATTACATACCTTATATATATTGATAAAGAATACTATAGAGGTTTTGAATAACTTAATTTTAGCAATAGATGATTTAACAGTATTTATTAAATGTGGGCATTATGCTCAAATCCAGTCATTTTGTTTTATATCCTGTTACTATTTTCAGTAAGCAGGTATGCTAGTTATCCATTATTTTTCCTTATAAACATCTGTAAGCAATGGATTTTTTCTCATTGAGCTGCATTGGAAAGTATGTGATTGGACAGTCATATAATGTCTGGGTGGGATTAGAAGAGGAAGGATTGTAAAGGCAGCAGAAATAGACATTTGTGTTTTGCAGTCTATTTTTAGATATACCCCAATAAAAAAATGCATAATTAAAAGCATGCAAGTTTTCATTTGGGGTATATTTACTAAACAATGATTTTTATTTATTTTGAATTTGGGCATTACAGTGTCCCTTTAAGTCAAGTGAGAAAATCACAGTAAAATAAACTAATTATTTGTAAATTCTGTCATTTCTCACATGATCTGAGAATAAAATTAATTTAGTGACTGTCTCTCAGCCATCAATCATCTTTTTTTTCTATCAATTATCTTTTTTTTTGCACCGTGGGCAGAACTCCAAATGCCAAATCATGTTTGGCCATCATACTAGTTGTTTGCTCTGTTATCTGTCCCTATGGTGCTTCTGAAATCCAGAATTCATATGAACAGCCCACTGGCCAAATCCAAGTGCACAAATCTAGTAAACTGCCAATTTGTATACTAATCAAATTCTAGACAACAAAGCCTTGATGGAAAAACATTTCCACCAAATATGATCATGTGTTCTTCTAAAGCAGATTTGGGGAACCTATGGCCCTCCAGTTGTTGTGGACTACTTCTCCCTTGATGCTTTGCCAGCATTAAGGCTGTAAGAGCATTTGGGAGATGCAGTCCAAAACATCTGGAGAGCCAAAGGTTCCCCACCCCTTTTCTAGAGCCTCATCCTTTCCAACAGGTACCACAAAGGAGATGTGCAGTATATGAGGCTCTATAAAAGACAGGAGGAGGCTGTTCAATCTTCCTCAGTGTCAGTGAGATCTTTTTCCTATTTGGATCTATAGGAGCATGTCTCGGGATTTAAAGACAACATGCTGATCTAAAATGGCAATCTGATTAATATCTGGATCCAATAGATGTGATTATTGATATTATTTACAATACTTTTCATGTGTATTTTGATTTTAACAAGACAATGTTTCAAATGCAGAATGTAGAATATTGTAGAACACTTGAAATACAGTTAGATCACCAAAGGTCAGAGAGAAGGTCCAGCTTAAAATTCAGTTAAAAGGACACTAATCTAGGACCTAAAATATAGGGGTTAACTGCATTATCATTTTTTGCTTACTTTATAAAAGTACCAATTTCAAGAGAATTTAGGAATTCCGTTAGAAACAACTCTCACTTGTCAAGCAGACAACTGGAAAGGATTTTTTGGCTCACTTGATTCAAGTTCTAAAACAAAATGAAAGTCAATGCTTCTCATTGAGAAGAATTTCTTTCATTGTTTCTCTGTGAGAAGCAGTACTGTCAGATCATGTAGATTGGCTTTAGTCCAATAATAATAATACAATAATGTTTGAGCCATGCTAGTAAGGGGAAGTTGTTGTGGTGTGCCTAAATAAAGAGTGCCCACCTACTGAAAGAGTATAATACGGAGAGAAGTGTGGAGTTCAAAGTGCCCTTCAAAATGCTTGGAGTTAGCAAGGAAGGGGGTTGATATAGGCCATAAAAACCCCTCCCACAACTCAAAGTATACTTCCTTTACAAATACATTAATACAAGTGTACAAAAGTAGAATAAATAACACAGGAATGATATGAAAAAAGAATAAATATTAGAACAGTTTCTAC
The DNA here is from genome assembly GCA_933207985.1 of Pelobates cultripes. NCBI lineage: Eukaryota > Metazoa > Chordata > Amphibia > Anura > Pelobatidae > Pelobates > Pelobates cultripes. The sequence goes on from OW240915.1 coordinate 318,646,819, forward strand.
TAGGACATTTAAATTACTGATAAAGTGGTAATCATTACTTATCAGTGTTAAGTTAATTTAGGTTAATGCGACCGTAAAAGCAAAGTCGTAATGGCAGTGATCTTCAATCTTATTATAAGCATCACTAACTCACTAAACACTATTAAGCTCAATGCGGCACCATAGCATAACAGTTTGTAAATTAGCATTAACACGTTATTTTTCTTAAATAGTAAATAAAGTCTAATTTAAATGAATGGTAATGCATTTTGAACTTACAGTATGGAAATGTAAATAACCAAGTTGCAAGCTATCTCTTAAATACCAGTAAACACCATTTATTTCACTAATTGCAAATGTCTTTTTGTTACATTGCTGCCTTAATCCTTAATACAGTGCAAAGTATCAGTAACCCATGTGTATTATATAGTTAAAACAATGTTAAACAAAAATATGCACACCAGTCAAGCCATAAAACTTGCTTTTCCCACAGAAATCACAAATTTGCAGTGATGTTACTACCGCAAAGGATTCTGGGTGAGCATATGCACATTAGTTTAACAAAGAATCACATTTTTGCCTCATTACATTTTAAACATTGACTCCTTTGAGTCTGTGTTTGCTGTATACAACAGCTTTGAAACACAACTTAGGAAAAGATGCAAAGCCAGTGAACCACTCATGAACAACTGTTTCATTATTAATGCAAATCATCAGGATGAGGTTGGTTACTGGTTGGCTATTGAGGCTTGGTAGTGCTTGGGAAGCAAAAACCATAATCTTTTTGGTTATGACAGAAAACATTCCCATGTGTCATGTAGCATTTGAGACACTATAGCATTCCACATTGCTTATGAGAGATTGTTGCTGTGCTAGTGCAAACTGATATGTGTGCAATTGAGAGTTCCGTAGATTTTTTCATTTCTTGAAACAGGATTTTGTTGGAAAGAGGTGGGGGAAAGATGTATCTTTCCTGAGTATATCTCAATTGTCACAGATAATAGATGCCACTTGTTGTGATTTAGTATGTAACGCTTTGGGAAAGATCAATCGATCACCTATCCCAGTATGCATCGATTTTTCAATAATTGAGTTAGGTGCATGTTCAATTGCATGATTTAAGACAAATTTTGAGCATCCCCTCTCCAAGAAATACATTTCATCCATTTGATTGTTGGCATTAGAAGGACCGGAATTATTGTGTAGCACTCTCAAAAATTAGGATATAGATAAGGATTCTTTTAATCTTCTGGGGTGGAAACTGGAAGCATGTAAAATCATATTTCTGTCTACAGGTTTGGAGTACAACGTGTAGCTAACTTTATTGGCTTTGACATAAACCCACAGATCAAGAAAGTCTATCTGTGAGTCACTCGACTGAAAGGTAAATTTTACTGGATAGTTGATTGTGTTGAGTGAGTGCATCAAGGAAGTGATCATAAGACAAGATATAGTCAATAAAATGAAAATACTTCACTATGTGTTCACCATACTGTGCCAAAATATACCTATTTTATATAATAGGTCATAGGGGCCCCCCACAGATGTCCCTGTTTGTTGAATGTAATAACCTGTTTCGAACCTGAAATAGTTCAAGGTTAGGCACAATTCCAGTAACTCCATAATGTGCTCAATGGGAGGAATTATCTTGTCTGTGTGGTTCTGTAATACTTCTCGCATTGCTTGTATACCTTCATGGTGTGGGATTATCGTGTAGAGACTGCTAACGTCAATAGTGGCTAGCAAAGTGCCCTCAGTGGGTAGAATAACCTGTTGTAACTACTTAATCACTGCTCCCGTGTCTTTAACACAGGTATTTAACATCATCACTGCTGGTTTAAAGTTTTTTTGTCTAGCCATTTGCCAGTAGGCTCAAGTAGACAATTGGGTGGCCAGGTGGATGTAATGGATCTTTATGCACCTTGGGAAGGTTATATAGTATAGGGCAGCAAGGATGTGTTTCAAAAAGGTAATAAAATTCACTTTTAGTCAGATATCCAGCTTCCAAACCCCTCATCAGAGTGTTTTTAATAATCTTACCAAAATCTTGTGATGGGTCCATTTCTGTGTATCTGTATGTAGTTGTGTCTGTAAGTTATCTCATGTTCTCAGATTTGTAATCCTCATATTGCATGATAACAATCACTCCCCCTTTGTCAGCTGGACGGATCACTATAGAAATGTTGTTTGCTAAACTTTTCAAGGCTTCCCGTTCGCTTTTGGAAATATTGGCTGCTATCGTACATTTTTTATTCAGCAGAATCTTGCTATCCCCTTTCACAGGTATTTCAAAATACCTTCAATGATGCATTAACTGTGGGGGTATCAAATAAGCTCCGAAGTTTATTGTGTACCCCGCACTTGATGACTATGTCAACTACGTGCCTTAGTACAAATCTCTGGCCACAGAGTTACACACATAGAGAGGACTCACAGGGCTGACTGTAATGGTAAATATGGCTGTGGCAGGTTACTAACAAAACGGGTTGCACATGGTTGCTAACAAATCAAATGTTGTTGTCCAAACATTGGAGTAAAATGTTGAAATTTGTATATATATATATATGTGTACCAAGAATTACATTTCATCACTCTCCCAACCACTCCCTCTGCATATCAGGAGAGAGGCTGAATAAATGGTTTATGGTGGTATCTGTAAATATCTGAAGTATAATGCCCAATTATCTTGGGAATGTTGAAATATGTTTGTGTGTGCATTCTTTTGTAATTTCAGTTCTTGTAATCAGCTAAACTATCTATATTTTGATTTGAATAATTATATTACTACTTCAAAATATGTCTAATAGTAAACCCAGAATTTGCCACTAAATTAATTTCAAGATGTCTTTTAGTATTGCTATTTCGAAATCTTACTGCTTAAAACAATGCCACATCCCTCTTGATATTTTCATGAGATTTGCATATAAATGGCTTTTAGTAAAAAGCCAGATTATTATGTTTCTATTTCTCAAAATTGACTGAAAATAGACAATTATTGTAAAATATGCTAGGAGTAGACACTCTAAAAAGAGATGTTTAACTTATTAATGCTCAAAATCATGTATGTAGATTATTTCTTTCATTTACTTTGCCAAGTAAAATTTACTCCATAAAGCTTTACTCACCTTATACTCCAGATATTATAACCATCCTGTAGGGAAACACATTTCTACCAGGAATCCATTCCACTCATTTAATGCCTGCAAATATTTGGGAAATGACAGCTGGCCCATTTTTCAAAACAGTTACTGTAAGCTGTACTTCTAGTATTGCCTTCAACAAGCAGGGTATGTGACCATTTTTGCCACATTTTGCCACACTGAATTCAGACCTTGTGTGAACTTTTACAAGACACTGTAGATTGTCTAAAAATTATCATTCCCCCCAAAAATCTATAAAGGACAAATGAATAAAAGGAAAGTGAAAACTGTGTTAATATAAATAATGTGAATTTTGAGTTTGTCTAAAAAAAATCTATGATAAAACTACTGTTTTATTACATATATTTTTTACACTTATTATATATTGTTATGCTTAAGCAAAAAGTGCTTGACAGTGAAGGGGTTAAATAAAGAACTTTCAAATGATGAGATAAAAGAATTAATAAATGCCACATCATGTATTTATAAAAATAAAATAAAAAATAAATAAAATGAAACTTAAAAAAATAAAAAAACAACAAAAGGTATGTTGGCAGAATTATTCACTATACTATGATTTTTTCTTAAATGTAAAAGGGAATTGCAAAATGGCAAAAGAGCTAAATTTGAAAAGCTTTCTATGTCAGCTCTTTTTTCAAACTTTGTTTGCAATTTATGACAATTCACAGTTTATTGAAAAACCACGAAAGTATTACATTCGGACATTGGGAGGATTAACATTTTTGGAAAGATCTCACAGGGTTAAAATACTATACTATTTTTAGCTGCATACCATTGAATAGCTTAAATATCTCTTCTAAATATTCCCTCTCTACCATAGACATAGGAGAAGATATAAGGTGGCATAGTCCTAATTTATCTATCCACGTGATTTTTATTGCAATTTTCCCAAAAACAGAAAATAATTATAATTAATTTGTTTTAATCAGATGTAATGCTTATGCTGAGATCAGTGTTTTGTATTTTTGGTACCCTGTGATGTTTGTAACTACTACTAACTAGTAGTTGATTATTTTCTGAACCTGTAATCAACAATGCGTGACAAAGGAAAAAATTAAAAAGTAAAATAAAAAATACAACCTTGGCATAGAACGTACATAGAGATATTATAACTGTGATTTGAGGATGATTTATTTCATGCTTTCTGGTCTCTGATTGCAATATTCTATTCTGAGTTCTAATTTTCATATTATTAATTAATACATTTACATGTAGGATTGTGTTTTTATTCTCTGAGCTACACATTTTGAATTTTTATGTACATATTTTATTATTAAATACATGCAGCACCCAGTGTAACAAAATACAAAAGATACAGATATATATATACTTCCCAATAATCGTTCACTGTGGGTAAGCCAAAATACTTCTCATGGGATCTACAATAAACAAATATAACCACACATAGTGTAACCTGTATAATTACAATAGCTAGGAAATTAAATAAAAGTTCCACTCACAAATATAGAGCTGTGCCAGGCTCTATGTAAACAGCATTAGGGTGCCAATTTCTGGCTATGATGATATCTCTGAAGCCGAATTCAGAACAATTTCCCCAAACTGTTTATTTAGGTAAAAATATATAATAAAAACCGGACATATATATGCAGTGTGCAGAGAAATAAAGTGCAAACACGTTTCGACTGGTTCCAGTCTTCCTCAGTGCAAGATGTGGTTAATAGGGCTCCCTGTTGCCTTTTAAATCTTCTATTTTCAATAGAAACTTTATTTCTTCCCGGCAAAATCTACTTCTTGGTCGCATACTTCTCAGCGTCGACTTCCGGTCACATGTGTGCGTTATTACGGCGCACACATGAAGTCATTTCCGGTTGGGGCTTTCTCCTTGTGTTGTACCGGAAGTGACAAAACATCCATATTGAAGATGAGCAGCAATGTCAGGTGTATCTTATTATATCTAAAGTCTTAATAAAATTTGTAATCAATATTTAGAAACAATTTCACATATTGTAGGTACATACATAAAGTTATATATATACAGATAAGCTATTTTACACAATTAATTAGGGGATACAAATAGTAATATAAGGAGCTCAGCAAAGTATATATGAAAAAAATCATTAAAAATAATCTGAAAAGATATAAGGAAATATAATAAAATAATTTAAAATTGATTATAAAAAATGGGTAAATTCAAAATCCAAATTTAAACCGTTCGGATGAAGAGAATCTAATTCAAAAATGAATTTGCTTTCCACCTTACTGAGCTCTAGCATAGCTAGCATAGCTAGCCATTGGAAAAAGCAACACTCCCCATCACCACTAGAGGTCTGGAATAGAATTGAAAACATAGCTGATTATGAACTTATGGTGTACAGGATGAAGGGCCAAACAGAAACATATACCAAACACTGGGCAAGCTGGCACACAGCCTGCACAGCAGTGAAAAACCTACACATACACCCTAGTAAATAATGCACCAACAGGCACAAGCGCTATCTAAGAAGTCATAACTATCAAGGGACAAACATCCTTACTCAGTTAAATATCTCATTTACGTATCTCGTTTCCTAAGCTACTCTGTTAAGAGAACATCTTAAGCAATGAATTAAAACACCCCTAAGTTTCTCCTCACCTCCCAAACCCCTACTACCCTCCCCACACTATAAACAGAAGCACGGTTCACATATACAAAATAAGTACACTAGACGAATGAACCACGTATTCATAATTTAAGTTGCTAAATGCAATGTTAACAAACACCACCACCAAAGTAAACATTGTTAGACTGTCTGAACAACAATACATATCATACTTTACTTATAACACAACATGTATAAAATGACCAAAACCGAATGTATATGATACTGTGATATAAAAAATAAAAATGTGACCAGTTACCCTTCCCCCGTTTCCTTTCTGTACCCCACTGTTCTTTTTCTTATAAAAAAACTCAATAAAAATTAAACTTTGAAAAAAAAAGATGTGTGTTTATAAAAAGTTTTGGTAGTGTGTGAGAAAGCTAGAGTCTACATTAAGTCCTTAATTTCTGGTGTGGAAATGTGTGATCATTTTCATCTCAAATGTCTTTCATTCATGAGAGTCTTTGAAATTCCATTTAAGAACTTTAATCCTGAGATTTTGGTTGGAGTGAACAGTCTGGGTGAAGTGATGACCAACAGGGGTACAATCCCTATACAGTAACATCCCAAATAAGGATGGTTTTGAGGGCTGCATTAAATTTCTCTCATCCCACAAACCAACACACAAATATGATAGCGCAATTATTGCCCAGCTTATAGAATTCATACTCACACACACACTCAAGTATTTCAGTTTTAATAACAATAACTACCTACAAATGACAGGGACAGCGTTAGGCACAAATTATCACCCCAATACGCTAATCTTTTCATGGCTGAACTAGAAAATAGATTTTTATGTACACAGCCCCACAAACCATATACATATAATCGTTACATCGATAATATTTTCAGAATATGGACAGAAGGAGAAGAAAGCCTTATAGATTCCATAAATCATTCAATTCACTCAACCCCTCATGTCAGTATATTTATATCGGCAACCATTTTGTGCTAAGACAGAAATTGAAAGTGTATATTGCCAGAGTCACTCAGAACATAGGTGACTCCATATTGGAATTTCCAGGCTAAGAAAGACACAGAATTTCTATCTGTAACTCTAGTAATTTAAGCCTAAACTACGGAATGTGTTATGTAAACAAGGCAATGAGTCTCACAGCAAGAATGGGGGTGGAATGCTAGCCCAGAGAGACAAATATATACATTATTATGTATACACATACATACTATCCACTCATACTTACTTTATATTAAATACATATAATTAGTATCATTTTAAATAATATAGACCATTCATGGATAAATATTCATGAAAAAATATCATATTATTTAATTATGTTAGTGGAATAGAAATAATCTTACACACAGCTTCACCAAAGAACCAGACACAAGAAAGCCAGACACTAGTGACAGATAACACTTAGTAATTAATTTACTTTCTGAATCTTACAACATCCCATTGTAAGTAAAAGGGTGGAATTAAGGATAGGAGGTGTCAATTTTAGAAATACGATAGAAATTGACGATGTTCTGTCTGGTGTGAGTCTTTGAAATTTACAGCAAATTTGAGTTATGCAGTCATAAAATAGATAAAGGAATGACATCGAAATCATCATCAAATGAAGTTAACTCTTTCCAGGACAATATATTTTGGTGATGTAATTGCTCCATCTATTGACCAAAAACTAGACGATAGTCTGTTGGGTAGACACACCTCCAGTTCCCTATTCGTCCGTTCAACTAATGACATGCAGAGGGTTTGGCCCTTTAAAAAGTAAGGACAAAGGGAAATTTGGACACGCAGACTCTGGAGACACACATTGATGAGACACTCTGAGACTGACACTCAAATCTGACATTCAAATACTCTTTGAACACATTTAAACTCTCTTGAAACAACTTAAGAAACAATTTCCTGGACACCTATTACTTTCTAACCAACACCACTTTTCTATTACATACAATCCTATATACATCAATCATACTTGCATTCAATTTCCTGGGACTATATATTCATCTGATAAGAACTTCTACAACATAACTGGTAATTATTCTGGTTTTAATTAATTTAAATTAAAGATTTACTAATAGCAGGAATATATGCCTGGATAAATCTCAGTCAGATTTCAATAATTAGAAATCTTAGTTAACTAAAGAATATATGGTTATAAAAATTCCATTCTGCAGGTGGGGTAAACGATAACTATATATTAATGATAAATTTGTCATAAGTTAGCATACCAATACCAGATGTATTTATTTGCTCTGAAATAAGATAGTGCATGTTATGTAGGAAAATTAAAATTCGGCTTATGTAAAATCTGGTAGATTTTTCTTATTGGATGGTTCCAGGAATGGTTAATGATCTGGTATGAACATTGTTTTAATTGAAAATTGCAACAGAATAGCATATTATATGCCTAGGAGGATTCTAGCCAGCATTGAAAGGGTTACGGTTAGCCAAGGTATTATTGCTTCTCGCTGAATTATGAGTTCTGTGATCTGTGTGAAGTTGGGTTTTAAGTGAATTGTCCTATCATAAATCTTGCTAAGTTCTTGACAACTGGATTGCTTTAAGCCACTATATTGTGTTTAAACCATTGCCATACTTTGTATACCTATGTTATACTAAATATTCACTGATTATTATCACGCATGTTACAGATTATTATTATTATTTTATTACTATTGTCACAATAAATTATATTTTTATAAAGAAATTGTGATTTACTGTGTGGGGTAAAATCCTCTAGTGAAACGTTCTCTAGCATCTAAGAGAATTAAATATAGTGGGAAATTCCCAGCTTTATATTAGCATATTGGGGGACAGTGCCAAGATATAAATTTTGATATAATAAAAATTATTAAATAAATTTTTGATACATTTTTATGAAAATATTATTTTTATATTTATCACCCCATAAATATCCCCACAGTCAATAAACCTTAAAATTAACTTTTCAAATCATAGTGTGAGTTTCTTGGACTCCCAATAACTGTAACTAATGGCATTCTTCATTCATCTGTATATAGAAAACTCACAGCTTGTGGTGTGACGGAACCGGCAATGCAGTAGGTCTGTAATAAAGAGGGCAAAGAGAAGTGTACTATCCAAAATTTATTCATACTACAAGCATCAATTATTTGAAAAAAATCATGAAATGCCTGTTGTAACTTATTAACTGTGTTTGGTATGCATAAGGTGAAAGCAGACGATTTCCAGAATCTGAAATGATGAATCGCTTGTAGGAGTAGAGTAAGGAGGATTGGGGTACTGACGTACTGCAACCTCAAATAGTATCTGTGGATGTGGTTAAATATGTGGGTAAGACCGTGTACCCCCAAAATAAATAGTAACCTGCCCCAATCACTAGGCACCAGGTGCAAATTTAGCAAATGCTTTCCACGAATTGATGATCACCTTGTGACTTGCAATAGGTTCCCCAATATGTCACCTAAAGAATATTAGATATTACCAGAAATAACTAGGAGGGAGGAGGCTATAACTCAAAGCAATGTTAAACCAAATTTATCCATCTAAAAATAACAATCATGATGTCTGTATAACAGGTACAATTCCCCTGACTAACATTTCTGAACCGAACCAGCGGTAGAACAAAACAATACCTATAGATGTTAACAAAATATCAGGTTTAAGTAAATCCTAAAACAAAACTTCAATATCGTCCATAACCTTAATGCCTAGTAATTTGAACACAGATTAATACTGTAAAGTCTCAACAAGGTGGCGATATTGTACTTATTGATATGAATTTATATGAAAAGGGGTTGGAACCAGCCGAAAAGCGGTTACTATAACCTGAAAGCCCAGACCCCCTGACTTAGGAATAGGAATGCTAATGAAACCTGAAAGTGTGGATGGACAGGCACTCAGGCAGAGTGGATGCTCAGAACAGGGGGATACCGGATCCTTGAGACAGCAGGACCTCGGTGAAGCATCTCCCACTGACCTGCTCCGGAAGTGACCCTTATCAATGCCGGCAACTCGCTAGATGAATAACGATTTGTGAGAGAGCATTCAGACTGCATCCACCCTATGAAGTGGTTTGGGTGCAGTGGTCCTTTAGTTTTAACACTGCACTTTAAAACATTTTCATGATACAACAATATTTTGACTGCAGGGTTAACACACCTCTAGTGGCCATGTCCCAGGCAACCAATAGAGGAGTCTCTGCAGAATAACCAAGTCAGACACAATTATTCAATTAAATGTTACTCAAAAAAGATAACATATGGTGCAGCTTTTTGTCGCACATGAGTGCTAGCCTCCTAATGCTTCCTTATGGGAAAGCATTGGAATGGTTGACATCATCAAATTTGATGATCTCAGTCAAGGCGACAGAGTGGCAGGACAGAGTGAAGGTAAGTAAGCCTTTTCATTTAAAATAACTATACAGTAGGACCTTATAGTGCTAGGAATACATGTTTTTATTCATAACACTATAATGTTCCTTTTGTACTGTTTATATCTATTAAAATGGCCTTAGACAATTAAGACTAAATGTTCTGTTTAAACTCAGACACTGTTTATGTTTGGAATGTAATATGAAAGAATTTGTTTAGATGTCTGTGAGGCATATTGTGAAATTATATTACTGTTTTGTACTGCTGAGAGGTATTTAAAATTGTTTCAAATTAGTGAAGCACAATATGTTATATTAAAAGAATACAGAACATACATTAGTTCACTTTGTGACTTTCAATAGCTTTGAAAAACTTTATAATACTTCCTTTTAAGATCTCCCACACACCTACAGTAAAATGACATAACATCTCTTGGTAAGCTGTGCTTCTATTGTTACATATCATGTAGCCACATGAACCTTTTAAATGCAGAGGAAATTTACGATTATGTTTAGTTTTGCTTAGTCTGTGTTTAAGAAAAAAAATTTACTTTTACATCTCTCAATAGTGTTGGAACTGGAATTTTGAGAACCTAAATTAAATAACTAATGTCATTAATGGAGCGATGTAACAATAGAATTCACTGCCGAATACGTTAACATTATATGAATGTCAATAATATAAATTATAATACACAGAAGGCAAGGATTATTTAATTAGCAAATGTAAACACTTTGTGACTGGAGCCATTTCCATATGTTGCCATCACTGATACAGTCTCTAGGGCTGAGGTACAGGACATGGTGGCCGTATAAATCTCCCAAAAGCTTAAGTCTGACAGATTGCGTTGACACCTAGCTATTGCTAGACTCCTCACTAAACAATAAACCATAAAACAATCTGGCAAAGCCTCTGAAGACCATCCAATCACTGTGATACCATCCACAGCAACAGATGGCAACATAGACCATTTTGGTTACATGTAGGAGCACTAATACATGAAACAATCAACATGTACCAGGCTATTGTTTGATATTTCAACCAGCAATTACATTCCAGAGACTGCCCTAGCATTTGAACATTGTGATAGATTGTCACAGAATTCCAATGCCTATCAACCCCTGCCCCAGGGTTTCAAGCAGTCTTTCTACCTGTGACATGCTGTAATCTGAATATCCCAGGGCAGTAACAGAATACAAATCACAAAGTATATAGTAGTAGGACATGTACGATCTGTGTAATTTCACACAAAATGTGCAAAATAAAATAAAATAATTTAGATATAACTAGCAGATTTGGAAGATATTGATGACAAAACGTGCCAAAATGCCTTTGTTAAAATATCCGTGGGAACTCAACTTTCTACAAATATACACTTTTGTTTAGTGGATTTGAATCTTTATACCGGTATTTATGATATATTTTTAAAAGACAAGATTTTGCAGAGGCTGAGGATTTAAAACCACAATCCACTCCTTGCAATATTTGTCCTAAAACTGGCAAAAAAGACTGAAATCCAAACCCATATGAAATCTAAACTCATATGAAACATTTTAGCAATCAATACAGTTGAATTCATATTTTCCCAACTTTTAACATTTGATTCTTATATATTATTGTGTAATGCATATATGTAGGGTTTCAGAAGAAACACCTATCTGTTCCTAAAAATGTTATATAATATGTGTCAGTGTACCTTATGGGAATCCATTAAAGTAATGGGGAACAAACACAAAATTGCCAAAGTTGCCTTGTGTCACAAATGTAGGGAAATGCCTCAGTTACAAAGAGGTTAATAAATAATCTAAATTGTGTAATTTTACTTGCATGTAAGTGCACTATAAAATCATTTAGTCTGGTAGTATAATAAATCTGCATTAATGTTTTTACAAAGCAGCAGAGTCGCTTCACAGAATATTTAATATTATGCTTAATTATGAATTTGAATGTAGAAATCAAAACCTCTTTTTCCTGCAAATAAAAACCTTAATATTAGCTCCCTATCAAGTATAAGGTTTGTCCTTTGCACCTAACAGTCATTATAAATCATTATAGAAGCTCAAAAATAAAACAATCAAGGAGGTTAATTCACTAAAGTATAAATTCAACATGAATTCAAAGTGAATTTTAAGTTTAATGCAAAAATACCCAAACTCTAAAATTTTTTCCAAGTCAGCTTTGCCTCCATAGCTTCTTAACGATGTAAAAAATGAGTTTTAAACAAGTAAAATCGATGTACTACAAATAACGGAATACTAGTGAGAGACAGGTCCTCCACATTATAGGTTGTGCAGCATTAATCGCAAAGTAATATAAATGGTAAAAAAAAAAAAATATACATTTTTATTTTTCAATATCTGTATTATTTTTGCTTATTATATTGCAAAATGTGTTCCCTATTAAGGGTTAATAAGTATGTATGGGTTTAGAAAAATACCCCTCACTGTCTCATTAGAGATATTTTTGCCTGAAGCTGAAGGAAGCAAGGTGAATTGTTAGTGTAGAACCCACCTAAGAGGTTTGATGTGGCAGATGGGCTTACACTTAATGGCCATTGGAGTGGAATAAAAACCTGGAATAGTGCACAGGTAACTCTTTTCTTTTTTAGGGGGGGCTGATGTGTACTAGGGTCATTGCTGCCACTCAGGAGTAGTGGGAGTCTTAGCGCAGGACTTAACTTTGTTTATAAGTAAAATCAAATTTTACAAATAACAAAATACTAGTGAGAGATAGGCCCTATCTTTGTATTGCAATTCTAATTAACTATCAGTGAATGTACCAATAAGTCTACTAAAAACAAAGCAAAATATTATTTTAAAACCGTTACCAAACAGTTAGTAATTTTAGATGCTTTTCATTGAGAGAGGCATTTATTTTCACAATTTATGTACAGATAAAAATCTATTAATTGACATTAAGCTTTAGACACATTTACCATATTATTTTGCCCGAAAAAAAAAAACTACTCGGCAAGAAGAAATAGACTTTTCTCATGACCTTGCATGCACAAAAGCAATAGACATTTTTCTCTTTGACCATCACAATAAGGCACAAATGACACTTGCAAAGATGGACAGATCAATTGGCCTTAGAATAACGCTGCCAAATCAAAACTGATGAAGGTCAAGGTAAGGGGAATTCAAGCTAAGGTAATATTTGTAGAGGAGAAACAGAAAAATTCTTTCACTTATCTGGTCATCCAAATTGCACTGGATAGCAAAATACTAAAGAGATAAACACGAGGATTGCAAAAGAAAATCAATAGATTCTGGCAGCTGCCAAGGATCTGATGCAGTGGAGTGATCCATCTTAAAACTAAATTGAAACTACATTTACAGCAAAATGTCTTGTTAACATTTCTTTGGAAAGCAAAGGTATGGCATTGAATAGTGTATGTTAGATACACGTTGATATTTACAGCAGCAAGAATGACAGTTGCAGAATGTTGTGCTCTTGTGCAACTTTGCAAATCACAAAATAATGAGATTAAATATAGTGCCAATTTAGTATATTATAGTAAATATTGTTTATTACATCATGTATGCAAGACTTATGGGTTGTTACTCTGTTTAGAATATACATCCTGGAAGGTTGATGTGAGCTTACGTTCTTTGTGTTTTATTTTTTTTATTTTTTGATTATTAACAAATCAATCCTAGTTCTTACATATAAATAATGTCATAACTCTGCCCCATCTACCTTTCTTTATGATAAATATGTCACATCTAGGTCCTGCAGCTTGTTAAAATACCTGTACCTGTCCTCTTTTCATGCATCCACCATAAACACTTCTCAATGAACGCTGTGTTCCTATGAAACATCCTCATAAAATAATAAAATCACAGAAAATGTACTTCTTCAAGAAGACATATCAATTAAACTGTTAACATCCTTCATTCTTCTGACCAATTTTGACTGATCTGCCTTATTTCCTATACTCTAACTACATCACATAACATTTAACATGTCATTTTCTTTGATCTGTATCCTGGCAACCAAACTTTTCAATGTATGAAATAAATTTCACCCTTACCTTTTGTGTAATTACACCATATGCCCCTTAGAATGCAAGCGTGTTTTATTTCCTGTACAACCCACTTGTCTTATTGCAACTAAATGCTTTAGTTCATTCATTGTATAGTACCATGGAATATGTTGGTGTGTTATAAATAATAATAAGATTAACAGTAATAATCAGTTGCTGGGATATACAAGATATGCTGTCACTATGCGATCAGACAATGGCTGTATTTACAAAAAAAAACATTTAATATATTAAATATTCTGTTCATAGTTTTACATTATTGATCTAATAGAGATGATATTAGTTTGATATGGTGTAAGACAAATATCTAAGTGTGTTCGTGCTTTATGCAAATACTAATATTCTAATATGATTCAATTGTAAATTAACCTAGAGCCCATTCAAATAACTTTGCATATTTAATTAAATATAATTGCTGAATTATTTTGCTTTATGCATTTATTCCAATAATCTAATGGCATAAATACAATGTGACTCTCTAAATATACATACAGAGACTGTATAATGAGACAGTATACATAGTTCTTGTTAATATTGGCGCTCTTGGAATGATATACGTGTGTATGTGAATATGGCGCTCTTGGCATGATATATGTGTGTAGGTGAATATGAATATGGCGCTCTTGGAATGATATATGTGTGTATGTGAATATGGCGCTCTTCGCATGATATATGTGCATATGTGAAGGAACTAATTATCGATAATATTGCAGTGAGTTTCTCACAAAATAAGGTTACTGTTTGTTCAAATAAAGAGGAAGATGCCTCAATCTCCTGAAGAAAAGACTGAAACTACTTTACGCTGGCTCATTTAGAGTCCTTAATCACAAATTGTGAAAAGGAATTTAATATGACTGTACTTTAGTCTTTCAGTAAGAAAGACCAAAAGCAGCTTGGCATAAAGATGCATAGTTTAAGGGATAGGGCATCTTAAAAATACCTCCAATTTGTAACCACTAATAGTCTGACTAGTTCACAAAATACAAGCTTCCAGTACCCCACAAGTTACATAAAAAACATTACAGAGAGCAAATTCTGTTGAAATGAGTAGGTAGACACTTGTGGCTTTATGAAGTATTACAGGTTTAGAGCAACGTGGGGCAGGTTTTTTTACAAGCAGATTTGTTAATGTGGAAGGTACGGTTTTGGATCCAATGTTTTCTCTGAAAGTAAGCTTCTGATCAGGTCAATTAATAGTGCTTTACTAGCAGAAACCTTTAAAACAACACCACTTCTCATACTTTTTTGGGGGGAGGTAGGGAGCGATGACATGATGTCACGACGCCACATACGCGGTGAGGAGAAGCTAGAGCAAGTACGGGCGATATGAAGCAGGAGACCAGGAGATGAACGCTGCAAGTCTCTTTTTCCATTTCTCCCCCTGCCAAACGGATGATTACGGGAGCCGAGTCTGGGTAACCAGCAGGATTACTCCCAGAACCTCAGGCAAAAAAAGCTAAATAATAAGAGGGAGTACAACGATACCTTTACCAAACTAAGTTGTATGTAAAGTTTTTTTTATTGGCTAAAAAGGGAGCAGAAGAGCGGAAATCAGAAGGATAAAGTTACTGGAGATTAGAACAAGCAAAATAATCAGAAATAAATGGAGAGAGGAGAGAGAGGGGGAACTGTGACCAGAAACTGCTATCTGAAATCAGATAAGTAATTTAAAATCTTCTGGGTCTCTCCCATATAATCTTATATTTGATACTATCTGTTAGATTTTATTTTGTCTATTTTGTCACAAGTGACTAAAGTTGTGTAGAGGAGAAGGAAAGGGTAAAAAAATATAAAAAGAAAGGAAAAGGAGACATTAGGATATTTAAAGGAAGAGAAAGAAATGAAGACAGAATACTATAATTGCAATAACAAAATACAAGATACAAGATAAATGACAGTGAAATTATAAGATGTCTGCAAAGAGATAATTACACTTTGCAGTTGCAAAAAAAATGCAGATTTTTTCCCCTTAATTTTTATATAAATATCTTCCTTTATGTTTTTAAGGGAAGAGAAAATAATATAAGCAAAAAGACAGAATAAGTTTGCAAGTGGGATTTTGATAAAATATATATCTCCATTTAGCAGAAACCCCATTAGATAACAGAGAAAGTTGCTCTTTGTACCTTTGTACCTTTAAAAGAAGGAGAAAAAAAGTGTATTGGGAAGCAATGCACTCGATCTTCAGTTTGGGAAAATAAAAAGTGAAATTCACTTAAATATGAAAGATCTTAAAAAAAAGGACATTGCGAAATTAGGGAATAAAATCAAAGAAAATGAAGTCTGGAGACACAAACTCTGGCATATAAAGAAATAAATATACAAAATGAGAGGAAAATTGGAATGTTGGAACAAAAAAAATGCAGATTTGGAAGATAGCTCCAGACAAACTAATTTAAGAGCAATACCTAAATCTATTACAAATAAAAATCTGGAGAAATGTTTGCAAGATTTATTTATTTTTTTTCAAAATTGGGAGTGATACAAGAAGGTCATGTGCATTTGTGGGAGAGATGTCATAGAACGGGAAAGCAACCTGGTTCAGCAGATAAACTACCTAGGGATGTTCTTTTAGCTCTTTCTTCATTCCGTGTGAAGGAGAAAATATTAAAAGCAAAGAAGACAACTGATTTACCAGAACGATACCACGGAATTATATTATTACCAGACATCATTTTCTACAGGAACCAAGAGACGTTCATTTGTAATAATGACAGAAACACTTCGAAAGAAGAAAGAAGAACATTAGATATAAGTGGGGGAAACCAGTAAAGATAATTCTGACATATGATTATAAATCATATTCATTTGACACTCCCAAAAAACTAAGAATTTTAGCATTAGATAGCCCATTATATAGGGTCTATTATACTGTTAAGTTTGTTTTCTCTTTTTTTTCTTTTTTTCTCATTCTCTTTCTCTCCTTCCGTAAATTTGATATATAAAAGAGGGAGAAAAAAAAAAATTATAGATATCCACTTATTGTATGGGAAATTGAAATACGTAATTATTTGTGATTCACATTAAAGAATTGGTTGTAACTCACTGAATAAGACACTAACAAATAAAAATGAATGTTATATGAAATAAGTTAAATATCAATGTTATATATAAACAACACAGTGAAAATAAGAACATTTAGATAAAGGAAAAGAAAGGAAGGCACTTTTTCCCCCACAAAATTATAATTGGTATTAACACATAAATAACAATTAAACTATATTTAAATTCATTATGTATATTTAAATTAATTGTGTAAAGAAGGAATGTATTACAATAAGGGAATAATTATTAGAAATTAATAACACATCTAGGTGGAAATGAAAGAAAGAATAAATACACAAAAGAAAAAAGAAGGACATAACCCACTTGAAATTAAAATAATATTTAGTAAAATTTCACTTGGTAAGACACTAAAAGAAACGAAATGATAATTAATATTGTAAAGTTGAAAATGTTAATATATTGATAGGGAAGAGAATATACATTTCTTTTAGAATGTAATTTCAAAAAAAAATTTTATAAAATCATAGGATGATTTTGGTCTCCACATATAGCGGCAATTAGGTGTTAAAATATTTCGCTAAAACAATTACGTCAAAAAACAGAGAAAAAAAAGAAAGGAAGGAAGGCGAAAAAAAAATCTCTTTTAGGTCTTAAGTAGGAATCCTTCACTTTTCTTGAATGCAATTAAATAAAACTAGAGATATAATAACAGGAGAAGAGAAAAAAGAGATGATAAATTGGCTTGTACCGTCCCAGCTCCACCGACATATATAGTATGGCAGTCAGGTTCCACACATTATTGGGAGAGAATATGTGGAAGTGGAGATGCACAAATGGGTTGTGCAGTTTCAATGTGGTATGTTATTTGCATGTAATTTTTTTCTACGGATTGTCCAATGAATTAATGGACTTTTAGGCAGGTTTGTGGCTTGTTGTGAGGGGTAAGAAATTGTACTGTAAATATAATGGTTAAATTCCTAACGCTGAATGTACGAGGTTTGAATTCTCCACAGAAAAGATTTATCTTGCTTTCTCATTTAAATAAGGAAAAGATAGACATTTGTGCACTCCAGAAGACTCATTGGAAAATGGAGGACAAGATAAGGTGAATTCTTTGAGGTATTCATTGGTGATCTCAGCTTCCTTGAAAAGGAAGAAAAAAAGAGGAGTGGCATTCCTTTTCTCTAACGACCTAGATGTTAAAACTATATATAAAAAATAAGACTCTGAAGGCAGATATATTATGGTTGTAGGGGAATTTAATAACAAAATAACGACTTTAATTAATAGATATGCCTCACACAAAGCACTTGCACAATGTATTGCAAAGATATAAAAAAATCTGAAAAAATAAAACAAGGATTGTTAATTAAAATGGGTGACTTCAATTGATTAATGAATCCTCAAATTGACAAGAAAACATTAATAGGGACGGTGAAGAATGGGAATGCTACCTCACAAGCAGAAAGATTACAATCCATTTTGGATAGATATTCCTTCTTAGATATTTGGCGTGTGTTTCATACAACAGAACAGGATTTTACTTATTTTTCTAATGTACATTGTTTGTATTCATAAATTGATTTGATCATAAGTGATACAGGAATAGCATATCAAACAAAGAACATTATATCCCAAGAAATACCATGGTCAGATCATAATTCAGTTATATTAGAATTGAATGATAAATGTGAAAGACTAAAATCAGATTGGAGATTGAATCAAAATCGTCTAAAACAAACACAGAATATAGAATATCTAAACAAAAACAACATAGATTTATTTCTCAGAAAATCAAACGAATGAGGTGTCACCTTCAGTGACGTGGTGTGCATACAAATCAGTTATTAAAGGACATCTTATAAAACTTGGGGCACAAGCTTAAAGAAATGCAGGAATGAGATTAACTGATTTGTATATGAAACTATATCAAAATGTAAAATTAAATAAGAAACAGATATCAGTGACCCTATCTAATAAAATGTAAGATCTAAAAACAAGATAAACAATTTACTGGTGGAAAAAAAACGAATAAAATCTTATATTCTTTAAAAATCCTTATGGTACTACAAGGGGAATAAAGCTGATAGAATTTTATTCAATAAACTAAAAAGAAAAAGAAAATAAACTATCTCTAAAATCATATATGAGGGTAATATATATTTAGCACCAAATGAAATAGGTACAATTTTTTTAAAAATATTATGAGTCACTTTATAATTTACAAAGGGGGCAACAGGAACTAAAATTGAGGTACATTTTAAAAATATGGATTTACCAAAACCATCTAGTGAGATATTAGAACAGCTAAATAGATCTTTCACAGAATAAGAAAACAAAAATCAGGGAAAGACCCAGGATCGGTTTTGAGGTTTATCTTTTTTTATCCATGTTGCCAGCCCTATCAGTCTGAATGGACTATGTGTCTCTCCCACTACAGGAATTGGATGAGAGGTCCATAATCCCTACCCATAGCAAAGCTGTGTTTCTATCATCCATGCATGGTTTCATATATGATTATTACGCTTTACTTCTTACTCTGCTTATATTGAAAGTATGATGTAATCTATTTTATATTGCCCAGTGGTATTTCCCGGATGTTTGTCATAACAGTTCTAAATTATCCTGTCTCTCCTACTGTTATAATCAAATAGAACCATGTTCTAGATGTCCTTTCCTAATATAAAGCTTGTAGCCTACTGTTTACAAATTGTTCAGTTACTTAGATGTGTATGTTAGTATTACCTTTGTTACCTATTTATTTTGATATTTTGAGAACATGTCAATAATTATCGCTGTTTAACTCATTGCACAACAAAAATAAAGAATTCTAAAAAAAAAAATACCAAAATGCTTAAACAAAATGATTATAAACATTGAATAACAAAATGTCTTGAAATTATACAAATATGTAAAAAAAGATACCCCAATTTTGGCTATAAAAAGAGGACTTACAGATCCAGATTAATGAAGAAGAATGGAAGAAGGCATTAAATCACTGTTATAGATTGATACATTGTCTAAATCTCAATGAAACACAGTATAAGTTGGTAAATCATTGGAACAGAGTCCCCAAAAGCATTAATAGAATATATCCAAATACTCTTCATAATTGTTGGAGATGTGGAGATCAACATGCAGATTATATGCATATATGGTGGTCATGTACAAAGATTCAGACAGTATGGTTTGATATTTCTCAAAGATTGATTAAACAATTTGGACTTGATTGGAATTTAACACCAGCTCAAGCATTATTACATTTGAATTTTCCAAAACAAAATATTCAGGAAAAAATAATAATTATACATATTTTAACTGGTGCAAAACTTTCAATTGCAAGAAATTGAAAATCACAAAAAAAATCCATCTTGGCAAGAATTTATAAATCAAACAATTACACAACTAGATATGGAAAAAAGAATACCTTACCAAATAAACTGTAACAAAAAAGTTCAAGAGTTATGGAGGTATTGGTTAAACCCTTAAGGACAGAGCTTCAGAAGCTTGTCTTTCACTTGACAACAGCATTTGTTGCATTTTTTGCTGTTTGCGTTCAACTGCAATTTTCATTTTACTAATTTGTTGCACTGACACATATTATATATCGTTTTTTAAAGGACAGAAAGAGTTTTAATTTGATGTAACACACGCACACACACATATATATATATATATATATATATATATATAAATGCTTATTTATTATAAAAAAATACAGAAAGATGCAAAAAAATAACAAATTTCACCAACCCCTAAAAAACAAAAACCCCAGAAAAGGTGCAGGGTGTGTTACAAGAGGGGCGTAAGAGCTGAGACCAGCTATTACTGCCCTGATTGCCCCTCTCAGCCCGGCCTATGTATTGGCCACTGTTTTAAAATTTTTCACACCCAGGCCGAATAAGGAGACCAGTTTTGGGGTGTGATTTTTAGTCATCTGTCTGATTGGTTACCGAATCTTGGCTTTGTCTCCCGCTTATCCTGTCTTCTCTGATCCTTGACCTCGGCTTGTCCTATCATTGTTCCGTTTCTCTTTACTCCTTTGACCTTGGCTTGTACCTTGACAATTCTCTGCTTGTATAGCCCGGCCATTCTAAGAGCTGGTATTACAAGTTTCTCTCTCTGTGTTCTCTCTCTTTGTGGTCTGTCTGTGTTTTGGTTTCGGAATCCATGACAGCTTTGCCTGGGATGCAGATGACTGGGTACTACCCTTGGATAAGTTTACCCCAACTATTCCCTCTTTTCACAGCAAATAGTATGCACTTGTTCATAATTTGAATTGATGAGCTGCTTATAGTTAAAAATATATGTGGCCTTTGGGTGGTAATTTGCAGTCCTGAGCTGCTAAAATGAGACTTGGGCTGCATCAGTTGATCGGACAGGTCAACGCCCCCATATGCCGATTATATTGCCGTATGCAGACTGGCACTCGTTTACATTCCTCTCTGCCATGAACTGCGACTCCCCAAGTGTTTTCACCATGGATGGTGGTTAAGATGAAAACATCCTTTTTATCCATGTACTTGAGTGCCAGCAGTTCATTCTGGCAGAGAGCTGCTGTTTCCCCCCTTTTCATTTTTTTGTTCGCTAGAGCCTTTGGGAAACCTGTGCGACTCTTCCGAATAGTGCCACAGGCCATGGTCTCGAAGCAGTACAACATTTTTAACAGTGGGATGCTATTATAAAAGTTATCGATGTATAAATGATAACCTTTATTTAGTAGTGGCATTATTAAGTCCCAGACAATGTTCAGCATTAGGGGAATCGTCGATTTCCCCTGATGGTCCTGCAGTATCTGGCACATAGTCCCTGTCCCCTGCGTCACTCTCTGAGGCAGTGTCTGTCGCCTCTGAGTCGGCCGCTAACAGGGCATAAGCCCTGCACTTTACTTCCTCAACATTTTTAAATACAGTTAACACAGCTAACAAAACTTTAACTAAATAACTAAACTTTTTTTAATTTTATTTTTTTTCATTCCATAATTCCCACTAAATTCCACCCACCCAAGTAACTAAATCATAAACTAATAAAATCAAATAATAAAATTTAATCCCTTAGGGTTACAAAAAACAAAATGTAACCCTTGAAAGTAAAAAAAAAATAGCTCACAGTAAAGTACTGTGACCTGTATATTGATCACTGCTAGCAGTGATCAAGCAGCAGGGAAAGGGTTAATTTTTTTTTTTTTTAAATAAAGGGGAAAGGGATTAGGAACCTTTTATAGATATTTACTATTCTTCTGGGACACAATGTTGCAATGATCTGTCTCTCTCCACTTCACAACCCACAAGAGGTGGAGGGAGGCGGATCAGATATCCCAGCAGCATTGTGACCGCTGTGACTGGTTGTCACAGCGATCACATGGGCTGGGATTTTGGGATTTGCTGTTGCTGGTCTGCCCCTGACTCGAGGCACCCAGCAACAGCGTTAACCCCACGATCGCCGGCACGTGACGGACGAGGTCCTTCACTCGTCATTAACGCTTAACCCCTCATTAAGGGGTTAAATATGTTTTAATAAAGATGAATTCTGAGTCAAAAAGGGCAAAAAAGGATAAAAAAAGATTTATTAGTAGGAAAAAAGTATGATAAAGGACACATACAAAAACCCCGTACAAAAATAGAAAAAATACAGTGCACATGGGAAGGGAAAGGGAAATAAAAAGGAAAAAGAATATTTAGTATTTATATGCTGTTTCTTCCCTGACACCTTACCTATAATCCTAAGATTAATTAACCACAGCAAGCCTCAATATCTGCCATTTTATTTATTTTTATTTGATGTCAATGTTGATGCATGTTTTTAAATGTTTGGTATAATGCAATAATATTGAAAATGTCTTTATTCATATATGAGATATATTGGAATTTTGATATGAAGAATTTGTATGGGAATAAGTTTCAACAAATAAAAAGCAATAAAAAAAATTAAAAACCAACACCACTTCTGAGAGATGTCAGGGTGGAACCAGTGTAGGATATCAAATAGGTTTCAGAAGACCCTTAATAAGAGCCTCTACTTTTGTTATTGTTTCAACAAACCAAACCAACCAACCACTCACTGATAACAATGTGGTTCCAAGATGGACCTTGTGACCTCTCTAAGATTAAGTAAATAGGGTGTCCTTTTGACTGCCCGAGAAAAGACAAATCTGTTCTGATAGATTTGATTATAGCATTTGATTATTTTAACCAAATTGTATGAAGTACATTAAAGGGTTTTTGGCTGTGGATCACATCCCAGCACCCTTTTGAGGCACAGGGTGAATACCTAAAGTTAAAATACTAATAGGCTTGCAAGTGATGAGTAATCATGTCTATATTGTTTAGAAAATAGAGTTCAGTGGCATGACAAAGTTTTGGGTCTGAGAGAGATGTGTAGAAAGAATGTTAAAGGAGTGTACTCAGAATGGTAGTAACTGTGATAAACCAAGTTATGTATAGCTGTCTACCACTCAGAAGTGCATTTATACAACATCTACATAAACTGGACATCTCCAGACATGATGAAAGAGACAAACATCAGAGACACATTTGTTGTTGAGGTCAAATGTTTGAAACAAAAACAAATTTGCTTTTTTTGGGGGTGTGGGGGGGAATTTTATTCTTTATTAGACCTAAAATTTTGAATTTATTTTTATTTCCCAACAAAGCAATGAATAGTTCTGAGGAATATGCAAAATGAATGTGAGTTTTGATAGATACTTGAAACAATTAACATAAATAGTCCAATACCTTGAAAGAGAGCGCATACATTGAGCACACATGGTTAAATTCACTGATATGTGCAAAGTTCATTATAAAAGCTAAGACAATAAATACGAGCTCTTTTCATAACAAAAGGATGTACAGACTCTTAATACAAATAATTGCCAGCAGCAATGCTATAGTGGAACAATTTTAAACTTCACAAACTATTATCCTTTGCTATCACCAACACATCTAGAAGAGATATACTATCACCTTGCTTAACCTCCACAGTAAAATTAATTTGCTTTGGATAGACTCCATTAATTGTCCATAAAATAGATCTGACTCGTTGCTTTTATAGAGACCGGCATGTCATCAGAAATACACAATGCCTTTAGCAAATTGGCCTACCATTAACCATGGTAATAAAATACTTTAACAAAAATGTGCCTGCATTTTAATATTTGAATGTTAAATCTACCTTTTTTTTTTCTTTTTGGCTCATTCACATTGTCTTAAGTTGTTTTCTATTAAAAGAGAACGGGTTTGCTTAACCAATTCGCTAAAAAATCACTTCAGTA
The DNA here is from genome assembly GCA_933207985.1 of Pelobates cultripes. Taxonomy (NCBI): domain Eukaryota; kingdom Metazoa; phylum Chordata; class Amphibia; order Anura; family Pelobatidae; genus Pelobates; species Pelobates cultripes. The sequence continues at coordinate 318,671,206 of OW240915.1, forward strand.
ATTGTGCACGGTTTGTTTTAACTCTGGATGGATTGCAAGCACATAATTTTAAATAAAAACAGTAATTTTGTATTTGAATATTTTGTTTATTTTTATAAAATGCAAAAACAAAATAACATATACTATGAGTCATGATATTTGGAATTTGGAATTTTGTTTGCTGTGTCCATTGCAAATAGCCACTGCCATTTTCAAACTTTCAATCACTAATTCACAGTTTGAGATTTGTTTTTTTTTATAATTAAAGAGGCACTATATGCTTTGTTTTCCTTAATCTTTCAACGTCTCAAAATATTTCAAAATGTTTGAATTTAAATTAAAATTAAACTTTTTTTTTCAGATATAATTCTTCATCCCAAAATATTTATATTTCTATTTGAACAAACTAACTTTTTTCAGTGTGCACAAGTCTAGGAAGAAATATATATATATATATATATATATATATATATATATATATATATATATATATATAAAAATACAATTTTAGCTTAATTTAGGTCAAGGCCACAACTCCCCTAGCTTTGACTGACACAGCCTGTATGAAGGAAAATTAGTTTATGTTAAATCAGATGTTAACTTATTTTACAGGTTTTTATCTCCTACTCTGTAAATAGTGCAGAAAATCATGAACAGGAGGCTCCTGCAAGATCTAGCAAGCTGTTAACAGTGCTGGAGATAATTCATTCTAAATTAAACAAATTGTGGAATAAAGACAGTATAAACAATAGATATCTCTTTACATGAAGTGTTTAGGAAGGCTGTGCACTTTACATGCAGGCAGGTGTGACAAAGGCTGCATAAACAAAGTGATTTAATGCCTAAATGGCAGAGAACTGTGCAGTGAGACTGTCATGATTTATAAAAATCTATACAAAAACTGCTTCTAAGCTAAAGTTTCTTTGGTGATATAGTGTTCCTTTAATGCAAATACATATTTGGGAATGATGTATACAATGCTGTTCAGAGGCAAACATAGGATAGAGTAACACATTTTAACAACATAATAAGAAACATAGTAGCCTCAGAGTGCAAATCCTGGTCACGCTAATAGTTGTAGTAGTCATAGGCCTACTTGGAGAGATCTACATATCCTACATGTAGCAAATTTCTGAATATTCATAATATATCATTTTGAAAGAACCAAAAAATATCCACCTAGTCTAGAAGTTGCTCTCACGTAACTCAAATTTGAATCACAGTTTGAAAGTTTTACTGTAGGTAAATTTTCTCCTACTTTTAAGGCTTCCCTGGAATTTTTGAATCGATTCAAAATTTTTCAAATTGAACTAATTTCAAACCAAACCTAAACATTTATGACCAAAATTCTTCAAAATTGAAGTAATTCTAGTATTCACCATATGGCTTTAATGTCATGACATGCAAAAAGGAAACTTTTTAATGATACCCAATGGGTCAGTGACTTACGGGAGTAAGCAACTATGAATGATACTGAAATGGAGACTAAATAGAATTTGTGGATATTTGGAGCTCCCACGCCTCCATCTCAGATTGAGAATTTGGATGTTAATGCAACGCCTTGAACACTTTACTATATTCCTCAAATCATTCCTGAACATTTTTTGCAGTGTGGCAGGGTGTATTATCTGTCTGAAAGAGACCACTGCTATCAGGGAACACTATTTCCATGAAGGGGTGTACGAGAGTACTGTAAGAATCTACTAGGTGCTATGTGTCAAAGTAGCATCCACATGAATGCCAGGGCCCAAGGTTTCTAACAGAATATTGCCCAGAGCATAACCATATCTCTACCAGCCTGCTTTTATCCCATAGTGCATTCTGCTGCAATACCTTTACCAAATAAATGATAAACATGAACCTGGCCATTTAGATGATCTAAAAGAAAACATGATTCATCAGACCAGGCAACCTTCTTCCATTGCTCCATGGTCCAGTTCTGATGCTAATGTCCTCATTGAAGGTGGAAGTGAGCATCACACAGGGGCCATCATAGGCACTCTTACCAGTCTGCAGCTACACAACCCCATACACAGAAAACTGTGATGCACTGTGTGTTCTGACACCTTTCTATCATGGCCAGCATTAAGTTTTTTCAGCAATTTGAGCTACAGTAGCTGTTCTGTGTGATTGGACCAAATGGGCTAGCCTTCGCTCTGCATCAATGCGTCTTGGGCGCCCATGATCTTGAATGAGGATCACAAGTTTTCCTGCCATGCACAACGTTCGATAGGTACTAATCACTGTATATTCCAAACACCTAGCCATCACTATTTGGCCTTTGTGAACGTCACTCATATCTTTTTGCTTGCCCATCTGTCTTTCATGAAATTCAAGAACTGACTGTTCACTTGCACCCTAATATATCCCACCCCTTTGACAGGTGCCATCGTATTGATATAATCAATGTTATTCACTTCATCTTTCAGGGGTTTTAATGTTATGGCTGATCAGTGTATAGAAAAAGACAAGTTTATAATTTCAAAATAAAATGCAATATGTGTGTGTATACATTATTCTTGAAACACATTTAAACTTCGACACAACAGCTTCATTAAATCTGTGGTCTTGAGAATAGTGCAGTGCTTTTTTTTTTATTTGTATAAATTTTTTATTTTTCAAATTTAAGATTTCATCCGTATACAAACTTTCGTAGAAAAATAGGTTTTAAGATATTACAGAAAATCAATTATTATACACATAATATTATACGCATAATTAATAAAACCATATTTTATACTTTTATACACTAACTGCAGTCAGATCTATAGATTACATACATTAACACTTTCTTACACTTCAAATCTATAGATTACATACATTAACACTTTCTTACACTTCCACATAAAGCTGTTACATTTCCTAAGAGAGGTTAGGTTGTCATTGGAGGGAGGGGGGTTTTAATTTTAAGACTAAGATATCTATTCCAAGGGGCCCAAATCTCCTCATGTTTCTCCTTGGATACTTTATTTAATGCTATACCTGCTTCCATCCTACATTGATAATCCACTTGTACACAAATATCTTGCCAAACCAACGGACCCACATTTCTCCAGTTTCTAGCTATAACTAGTTTAATTGCCATAAAAATATGGATCCTAAGAATTATTAATTTTATATTGACCCTTGGCATATTTAAGTGAAATGGGAACGTTTGAGCCATAATAACAGTTTGTGCATTCAGCATAAAATTTACAAAATCCGATAAAGTTGCTTTCATAGGTTTCAACTCTTCACAGTCCCACCATATGTGAGAGAATGAGCCTAGTTCCCTACCACATCTCCAACAATCTGGTAGAAGTGTGGGTTGAAATCTATGAAGGCGAGTGGGCACCAGATACCATCGATACACAAGTTTAAAGTACACTTCCCGTATATTTACCCCACGGATATGTTTTTTTACTAATTGTATGCCCAAAAGCCAATCTTCAACCGGAGAAGAAAAATGGAGTTGTTGCTCCCATTTATTCATTGCTGACACTTTATCTATTTGCCTTTGGCTTCTTATAAATTGGTTAAACTTGGAGGCAATTTTTTTCCTGTGATGGAATGCTATAATCTGGTCAATTTGAGAGGTTTCCGAAAAAGTTTTCCCTATGATAAAAGATTTTATTCTTAAATAGTTAAATATTTCTTTGGAAGGAAGGTTGTAGTTAAGCTGTAACTCTGGGAATGATAATATTTTATTATCATCTAATATTTCCGCAAATTTTGCAATTCCGCACTTTTCCCATTCTTGTATATTTATGTCTTTTATATTTTTTATAACTAAGCATACTGGTGCATGGTCAGACCATATTATAGGTCCAATTTTAACTTTACTAACTCGATCCAAAGTGTCGGCCCTAACCAGAAAGTAATCAATTCTAGTGTATGACTGATGGACATTTGTAGAGAACGTATAATCTCGCTCTTCTGGATTTAATATTCTCCAACAGTCATACAAACGATTCTTTGCTAAAAAAGTCTGTATCATTGATGATCCTATTTTTTGACTATCATCTCTATTTGCAGGCTTAGTTCTGTTCCTATCTACCTTGGAATCTATAATGCAGTTAAAATCCCCTCCAATAATCAAGCTACCAGACGATACGCGATCAACCTTTTGCAATAAACTTTCCAAAAATCTGTGAGGGAGTTGGTTTGGAGCATATACATTTACCAATGTGTACAGTATGTCATTGATTCGAGCTATTACTATTAAGAACCTGCCACCAGGATCAACCTCCTCATAGACAAGCTCATACTTCAAGCTACTTGAAAAAAAAATCGCTACACCTCTTTTCTTATTTTTTCCAGTCAAATTAGATCTATGAACCACTGGAAATTTTTTATAGTTCCATAGCTTAGATGTAGAGTTAATCCAATGTGTTTCCTGGACAAAACCAATATCCATTTTACTGTCCATCATTAATTTATATAAATATCCTCTTTTTTGTCCTGAGTTTAAACCCCTTGCATTTATAGATAATATATTAAGTGACATCTTGCCATTGCTCCCCCCACTCCTTCATATCCTCTAACCACCTCTCAAATAACAACCAACACACAAATCCTCTCATACCATCCCCATTCGGCCATATAATATCTGGCCTCCTGAGTAAACTCCATACTTGGACATTCATTCCATTATACGAAGAACTTCTGAATAAAGTCTTCATATTTAAACTTGCTGCCATCACAGGATCTCGAACCAGGATAGTGGGCCTTATTTTCCTTTTATCAAAGACGCTACTTTGCTGTTTTTCAAAAGTACAATATTAACTCCACATTCTATCTACTAATTGTTCCCTAGTTATACCGTTATACGTTGACAAATTTTTTCTGAGACAACTTCAGCTAAGATCTCTTTCTCTTTCTCTTCCCCTCTTTTCCTCTCCCTTCTCTCTTCTTATCTTATCCTCAATTTTCTCATTTACTTTTCTCACCTCATAGAGATTCCTATTTTCTCCTCTAAGTCAATTCTCCCATCTTCTTTCCCTCTCTCTTTCCTTCTCCTTTCCTTTCCCTTATCCCTCCCCTCTACTTTCCCTTTTCTAATAATGTGACAACCTATTTCATATTTATTTAAGTGATATCTATTTTTTAATTAAACACCCCTTTTCCTTTCTTCCCTTCTTCCCCTTCCCACCCACTTCTCATCTTTCATTTACTTTTCTTATTCCCTATTCAATTTCCCTTTGTGAACTGAAGTTTTAAATTTGTGCATTTATAATATTCATTTTCTTCAAAAAATTTTTTCTTGTGCAATTGTAATGCTCATTTTCATTCTCTATTCTTTTCCACTTTCTAGTGCAACTATGTTTTAAGAAGGTTTTTACTCCATCTGTGAATATAATTTTCAACCCTTCCTTCTTATCCCTTAATTTTAGGGTAGACCTATCCCTTATTCTTCCTTTTCTTTTCCTTATATATATGTTTACTACCATAATCTCCAAAACATTTCCATTTCTTTTAAACCATGCTAGAGAAAAATATAACCCTTATCATTCTTATCTACCCAATACAGGAGAAAAGAGAGGAAAAAAAAATAAAAAAATAAAATAAAAAATAACAAATTCAATTTGAGGTTGGGATAAGTTTCCAGATTATCATTTTCTCTTTTAATGCCATATTGTCTCTGAAAATATATGATTGGTCCCTAAAAAAGACCATAATTGCCATCGGAAATAGCCACTTGTATCGTATCTCCATATTTCTTAGAACTGCCGTCTCCTCTGAAAACGATCTTCTTGCTTGTCTTGTCTTTTGAGATAAGTTCTGAAAATTTTTTAGATGCCTCCATTCGTCGGTGTCCAGGATCTTATTCCTTACTTTCTGCATTATTAGATTTTTTATCCGAAAGCTCGAAAAGCAGACTATTACATCTCTTGGTTTGGATTTGTCAATTCCATTTGGTTTAGGCAATCTATGGAATCTTTCAAAAGATTCAAGGCCCAGTGTCTGCAGGGACAGAATATTTGAAAAAAAACTGTCCAGATAAGAATATAGATCTTCTTGTGTTATTGTTTCAGATATGCCTCTGACTCTAATATTATTTCTCCTGGAGCGGTCTTCAAAATGTATAATTTTATTCTCCATGTCTTACAATTTCTTCTCTAATTGTGCATTAGATAGTTTGATATGTTCATAATCATCTTGAACTTTTTGTAATATAATTGCCTGACTTGAGAGTTTCTCAGAAAGAATGGAAACTTCCGATCTGATGTAATTTGTGTTGTGTTCTATGTCATCTTTGATTTTTTTTATATAGATTGTCCAGCATTTGGGTTAATAATTGTTGCGTCATTCCCTGTGGAGTTTTTGGCAGATGTGGAAAGTCTTCTTCTGATAAATTAGACATTTGGTGGGCAGACATCTCTGCATTTTCTAGGGGCAAAGATTTTCGTTGTCTTTCTAATTCTGTAGCTGCCATTTTAGGTGAGTAATATGTACCAATTGTTACTTTCTTTTTCTCAATTATTAAGGCTTTCTCTTTTTTAGGAGCCATATGTAGTGAGGAATCTCTACTTTGGCTTCGATATAAAGATTTTCGTTATATTTGCCTCGTTGCTTTAACTTAAGCTTTACTCTCAAAGATATATAACACTGTTTTTCAATTTTAATTTGATATGATTAACTTGTAGTTTTAATTTTGTCTCCTCCAGCCTTTATTATTAAAAAGGTCTCTAACCCCTTTTATTTATTTTTTGTCTCAGCAAATAGCAGATGGAGAAAAATGGAGATAATTGGAAGGTAGATAAATAGAAGGTAGATAGATATTTCTCACAAGTATATCTTCATTGAATTCTCTATCCCCAATTTGTGAACTCCTCTTACTCCTCTTACTTCTCCTTTTTTCCTACTTTTCTCCTTTCTCCCTCCTCCTCCTCCCTTTCCTCTTTCTTTCACTTTAATTTTCCTCCCTTCTTCCTTTTCACCGTTCTGCTATTCTGCCCCACAAGAAATGCCAAAAAAGTCTGCCCCAAAAGAAATGCCTCAAAGAAGCCCATGTACCTGCATACAGGCTAAGGATAATGGGGTCAGTCTTTTCTGGCTGGTACTCGTTGTCCCGACCTGCCTCCCTTTTTCGGCCGCTTCAATTGTAAATGCCGTCGAGCTCGGCGTCCATGCTGCCTCGCTGCCTCGCTGCCTCACTTCCTGGTCCCAAAGGCGCGCGGACCTACGCACGTGCTTACGTCACGCACGGCCTGCCCATTCTATCAGTATATCTAGTGCAGTGCTTTTAACATATTGTTTTGACCTATCTCACAAATGAAAAAAAGATTTAAAAAATATGGACCTCAATAAAATTTTCCAACACAGATGCATTATCACCAGGGGATGAGCTGGTAACATTTGGTCTGGCAGGAGCAAACAGAAATGAATGGAGTTTATGAAGATTTCAAAAGTCCCTGAACGTAACCTTGTCTTGCAGTCTAGTCAATCCTAGATGCTACGGTCCGCCAGAAAATCAACCTGACTAGCCCTAAAGATCTTTGACATCAGCCCATTAATTTGCCCCCACCACTCTTGCAAGCTCAACCATAATTATCACATTGTCTTTATTGTCTTACATTTTGCTTTTCAGTTTCTAATTTGCTAGAATTTTAGTTTGTTAAACAGCATAGATTTTATAAAATCTATTTTTAATTCACTTCTGTGACTAAACCCCCAAATGTAATGTGGTGAATAAGTGCTGTTTTAATTTGTCTAATGACAAATATAATATACTATAACATTTAAGCTTCTACTCCCAGTAAAGAAATTGCTTTAATACAAGCAGGCTAGACTATTTTTTCAAAGATGACAACACTGTTTAAGCAGACTTTTTATTATGGCATGAAAGATGGGTTAAGTATAGAGGACAGGACACATTACACCACAAAAAATGCCTTTACACACTTCTTTTGCTGTAATTGTCATAAATAGCACTGAAAGCTGTTGTCATGCATAATTTATTTCTCTCTCACTTACTGAGTAAATATAAGACAGTGATTTCCTTGTACTTTGTGCCAAGAATGTCCCATCTTGTGAAATCTAAGTATAAAACATGCTTGTTTTATTGGCATTTATGCAACTCTAGAATTATAGATTTTTAGGCTGAAGTAGCATTTGTTTTGTTCTACTTTTTAAATGGTCAATATTATTAACCCATTCAATACCAAATTATTTTCATAAATAAAATAAATTTGTAATATTGTTTTTTAAATATAGGCTAAATAGGTAGGGCATACAAAAATAACTAAGTAGTAAGTTTTTATGTGCATTGATCAGAGATACTTTCAAATAATATAAATTTACAGGGTTTAATGTTCATTAATTAGTTCTCATTTTTTTTAAATACTGTGCATATTTAAAATTAAATTGGTTATACAGATTTCAAACAATAAAATTTGCATATTCTGAAAATGTCTTGTATCACAATAATTATTTTGTGACACACACAGGTTTAATGGCATTTGTTAGCAATCTGCTGGCATTTTGTAAAATGCAAACTCCTATAGTAAAAGCAGAAAGCTAATGGTATACCTGTATGCAATGTGAGTATATACCATAGGTAATCCCAATGAAAGTTTGAGCTTACATTCAATTTAAAACATCTAGTTTTAATGGAAAGAATTGGAATGAATGCATTTCTGAATAACATATACAGTCATTGAAAAAAGAAAGTGCACCCTCCTTGAATTCTGTGGTTTTACATATCAGGATATAAGTACAATCATCTGTTCCTTCGCAAAAATTCGGTAAATACATCCTCAGATGAACACATGACAAATTACAATGTATCATGATTTATTTCACAAACATAAAGCCAAAATAGAGAAGACATGTGTGAAAAAGTGCACCTTATGATCCAATAGCTTGAAGAGCCACCTTTAGCAGCTATAATATGCAGTAATTGTTTTCTGTATGACTTTATCAGTCTCTCACATTCCTGTGGAGGAATTTTGGCCCTGTCTTCGTTACAACGTTGCTTCAGTTAATTGAGCTTTGATGGCATTTGTTTAATGCACAGCTCTCTTTAGCTCCTTCCACAGCATTTCAATACGGTTGAGGTCTGGACTTTGACTGGGTAATTGGAACACCTTGATTCTTTTTATTTTCAGTTATTCTGTTGTAGGTTGCAGATGTGCTTGGGATCATCATCATCATGTTTCATGACACGATTTTGGCCAAGGTTGTGCTGTCAGACAGACGACTTCATATTCGACTCTGGAATACTTTGGTATGCAAATTAGTTCATGGTTTACTCAATGAATGAAAGGTTCCCAGGTCCTGTTGCTGCAAAAAAACCAAATCATCGGCTCTACTCTATCATGCTTGACAGTTGGTCTGAGGTGTTTGTGGTGATACTCAGAATTGGTTTATGGCAAATTTGGCGCTGTGCATTACGGCCAAACATCTCCACTTTGGTATCATCTGTAAAGGACATTGTTCCAGAAGTCTTGTAGTTTGTACAGATGCAACTTTGCAAACCTAAGCCATGGTGCCATGTTTTTATTAGAGAGAATATACTTTCTCCTGACAACCCTTCCAAACAAACCATACTTGATCAGTCTTCTTCTAATTGTACTGTCATGAACTAACTGAGGCCTGTAGAGTCTCAGATGTAACGTTTTTTGTTTTGCAATTTCTCTGAGCATTTCACGGGCTGACCGTGGGGGGAATGTGCTGGGACGTCCACTCCTGGGTAGATTGGCAACTGTCTTGAATGTTTTCTATGTTTAAATAATCTTTCTCACTGTAGAATGAAGGACTTTAAATTGTTAGAAAATGGTCTTATAAACCTTCCCAGTTTGATGTGCAGCAACAATTGCTTCTCTATGATCATTAATGATGTCTTTCCTCCTTGGCATTGTGTTAACACATACCTGAATGCTCCAGATCAGCCAACTGCTAAAACTTAAGCTTTTATAGAGTTTGTCACACTTGCTGATGACCAATTAATCAAGAGCATTTGATTAGCAGCACCTCGAGTGGATTCTAACTTACATGAAGATGGTTTCCACTGCAGAATAGAAAGACGTCTGCAACCTTGGACGTGTTGATTTGATGGATGTTTTGAAACCAGAAGGATTCACAATGAGGCATGACCCGCAAATGAGGATTATCGACATGAGGTGGACCAGCTCCGTCCCGATCGGCTGTGAGGCAATTAAGGAGGAGCAAACCAGGGTTTTTAAACCAGAACTTGGTAGAATTGTCAGACACATGCTAAATATCCCTGAGGAAGTCTATTTATAGACGAAATGCGTGGGGTGAAAGAACACAGTTTTTTCCAGTGTTTTATTGATTGCCTTCACAACAGATTTCTGGGTCCTGTAGGTTGTATATAGAATTTCTCCTGAGAGTAGAGAAACTGTGATGGGCTTTTACTTTTTAATTATCTTGTGAGTGCATAAAATAAAGTGTTCTTTTTGATGTTATACAGTGTCGCATTATGTGTTTTGTTTCTTCTCTCCTAACAAGCAAAACAATTGGGAAGTAGAGAAGAAAGAAGTTCTACTGATATTTTCATGTATGTCTGCTTTAATTTATGCTTGTGAGTGCATTTTTGCACTAGCTATTATCTGGTGTTTTTTTGGTCTGCACCATTTGTGGTCCTTTCTGATTTTATTTTGTTGGTTGTTTATTTCTCTATGATTAGCAGCACCTGTCTGCTACTTAGTCTCTAAATGCCAATGGAATCAGTAAGGGTGTACTTAGTTTTTCACACAAGGTTTCTCTATTTTGGCAACTCAGTATAATGTGTTGTTGTTCATTCATGGTTTTAAGACCTGATAAGGAACAGATAATTGTTCTTGTGTCCTAATATGTAAATCTAACAAGGGTGTACTTTCTTTTTCCCATGACTATATTTGTTCACATTGCATTGCTTGCAAATTTACTAATTTAAAACGTTGCTTGTTTTTTAAAGAATAAAAAGCTGTATGGTGAGGACCCCAAAAATGTATATGGGGGTCATAATGACCTTTATTATTATGTAGGGAGGATTTACCATAGAACAAGTGAATTCCACCCATAACTGTTAATACTTACTCCTTTTCTGTGTCAGTTTTACCCAAATTATGTCAGCCAAGGTCACATGCACACACAATTAGCAGATCAAGGAATTACTGCACTCAGCTTGTTCTCAAAACTGTGAACCAGGCTGCTTATAAACAGTATGGCTGTTATTAGTTTATTGAGCAGTGATATTCTATAATGTGTGAGTGAAGCTGTAGCTGGCAGATAAACCTTTTTATTCCATTAAGTCCTAATAATTAGAGGTTTATGGTATAGGAACAGACACCATACATCGAAATGAGGGTCTTCTAATTGACCTCTTCCTGGTCTGGTAGTAGTCTACCTGAAACTGCAGATAACCTATTTTAGCTGCACAGCTTCAGGATCTTTGAAATTAAGTATGTCCTTACCTTTTATTTATTGAATTTATTATTTTACATGTGTTATTTGAAAAAAGCATTAAAAATAGGGGTATTTAGTTTTTTCTTAAAATTAATCTTAAATATAATATATATATATAATTTTGAGTTGTTATGTAATTTCTCTTTCTACACAACCTACCAGTGTATTTTCTTAGACATCTAATACTTGCAAACTCCGATAAACCCTATATCAATTTTTACAAATACCGGGATTGTCAAGGTCATCTAACTTGCAATATGTGGTTGGTAATTATAACTAAACCTAGGGACCTCAGCTCTGCTGATCCTTGGTGTTTGGGATACAGTGAATTGGATATCTAACAATACATGTTATTAATAAAAACAGTATTTATTTGAAACATTTTAGAAAACTGTTTGATACAGACAATATACATAGGCAATTTAAAGAGTCCAGATCATGGAAGTATGATTTCTTTTAACTCCATTGGGCAGGGACTGCTTGCTTCAATTGGGACTTAGTTTCATCAAAACTATAATATGATACGCATTCAGTATTTACTAACTCTGATCAGGAGACTGGTGACAGGAGACTGTCTGTCTACTATTATTAGCAAACAGCGTGCTTATTACATCTACTCAATATTAGATACATGCAGCAAAATATGAAGTTACTACATATTTCTAAATATTTGTCTCTAAGTGCCTATTTGAGACATTTATGGTTTTGCTTTATTGCATTTATGAAAAATAAATTATATTGACTATTTTCTTCCATTGATTTGATGTCTCAAATACAGGATTAGATTTTGTAGCACTTAGATAAAAAGTATTAGTTATATGTTAGAAAAGAATTGTGAGTTTAACCCCTTAAGGACCAAACTTCTGGAATAAAAGGGAATCATGCATGTCACACATGTCATGTGTCCTTAAGGGGTTAAAAAACTAATAAAAAAAAAGAAGAATATTTTCCTTCTCTTATTATAGTATTTAAGATAATGTAAACATTGTACTTGCATTTTATGGTACATTCATTAATGGTGTATTTAGACAATTAACTCTATGAATTAAACATAGAATAAGTTGTTATTTCACTTCTAAAACTGCTTTTAAAATGTGTTGCTTTTTATCTACAACAAGGACAGAGTTAATGGATTAGTGATTCTAGTTCTTGCAAGACAAGGGAGTTGAGACTAAATTTAAGTAAAGTTGGTACTATATAGATTCTAACACTGGTTTATTGATGCACTTAGGGAGCAAAGATATAAATTAGTCCCATCACACAGAAGACCTACTGTTTCAGCTCATATTGCTGAAAAACATAATGGTGGCCATGATAGAAAGGTGTCCGAACACACTGTGCACCAAAATTTGCTGTGCATAGCCACAGACCAGTCAAAGTGCCCATGATGACCCCTTCAATGGTGATGTAAGCATCAGAACTGGACCATGGAGCACTGGAAAGGGGTAAAAGATTGTCTGATCTGATGAATCATGTTTTGTTCTCCATCAGGTGGATGGCTGAGTGACTGCCGTCTGAGTGACTGCCGTCTGAGTGACTGCAACTAGAGGCATTCCTAGGCAGTAATGTAGACACTGCCTTTACTCTGAAAAGGCAGTTTTTACATTTAATGCCTGCAGGGACAGGCTATAGACATCAGAAGAACACAATTAAGCTGCAGTTGTTCTGGTGACTACAGTGCCCCTTTACAGTGCTATCTATGGGTATCTAGTTGTACAGACTGATTTTTAATCCCATTGTCTGCACATCCAAGACAAATAATGTCAGTGTTTTTGAACTGTATAATCTAAGTTTGAGCTGTGAGCTATGTTTTTTTAAATGGTAAATTGGCATGTTTAATTGCCCGAGCATTTATTTGTCAAAGTTCTTGACTTCAATATCAAATATTATATGTTATATGAGCTTTTTCAAAACCTACTGTATAATTACATGAATTAATGTAAAAGCTTTGATTAATGTAATCGCAAGTGATTTTAAAATATGTTCGGCAACATAAATAAATGGTCATGCTAATAAAACAATTAACTTTCCATCCTAAAAGCTCACTCTTTTATTTATTTAAGAATTCTATGGCTTTTATGAATAATTCTTATTCAAACAAATTAACAAATCTGCCAGCAAAACTGTGAGTTTATGTACGTGACAGTGTTGACTCTGCCTGCGTTAATGTTTGTAGCTTGACAGACTGTCAGGAGCCATTAATTCAGCACTGAAATAGAATAAAATTCTGTCATAACCTTTAAGTATAGATTTGTAATATTAGAATTTGGTTTGGCAGTGGGCCATTGGTTTTAGTAGCCAAATAAATAAAACATCTTTTGCACACTTTTTTATTCCACACGGCTGATCTTAAGCTTGAAAGTTCATGTCCTTCAGTGAATGAGCTGAGCTCATAATCCTTAAGATGTGAGGATACAGATCTATAGTATCACGTTTTGTACTGTATACCTTAAGAAAACTCATTACACAGAAAAATGCTCTACATTTGCAACAAACCAACTTATCTCGCATATAAGCTGTTTGTCCTTTAGCATCTAAAACTTTATACATGAACAGAGTCTTCAATCCAGAAGTAAATAAAGAGAGAAAGTGATACAAGTAAACAATATGTGCTACATTTTAAAATTTCTAAATTAAAAAAACAAACAGCTTCTGCACATGGACAAATAGAATACACATTAATAACGAGTTAGCACACATGGACTTAATTTTTTTTTCTTTAGACTCAGGTATATTTTATAAATTATGCACATTATATTTGACAAAAATGGAAAAATAATATTTTTTTCTTCCTTTTTATGGTGAGCTGAAGAAGAAGATGATTAAGGCGAGCTGTAGATTTTTTTAAACTAGAATTTGTCTATAATGGGACACTGTAGGCACCATAAGTACTTAATCTCATTGTAGTAGTTTTGGGTCTAGGGGTCCCCTGGCACATTCCACTGTTCAGTGTAAAGCCATTCTGTATTGAATTAACACTTATTCAACAAATAAGACTCCACATGTAAATCTTGGATGACCGGTTTATTTGGGTGTGGATTACAATGTATTTGATTTGGGCGACCCATTGAAAACAAACTTTTGCACAAGTCGAATATTTAACAAAAGTTGTTTTCAGTAAACCGATTTTGTCTGCAAATGTGCCAGTCATGCATAGACAGAGCTGGAATGTTTAAAATGCATATACAAGTCGGAGAACAAAGCTGAATAATCTTGTGAACTATACCTCCTACCATGAAATCAAGGTCACCCTCTATTAGCTACCTTTTCAGTGGGTTAGGAAACTTGACCTTTGGTGATACAGTTTCTACATTGAGCAGTGTGTCCAATTTCATTGCAAAACACGGTGGGATGATTTATCATGTTATCATTCCAGCAAACATTGGGTCTCCAGTGCCCATAAAAAAAGGTACAGATAAACAGTGTTAACACGTTTTTGATTGCAGTTATGTAGTGCCATTTAGAAGCAGATTTCAAAAGAAAAAAAACATACCAAGATGTCCCTGAGAGTACAAGGCCTGGTTGAAATAAACCAGAAGTCATACATTATTTCTTAGTTTTTGAAGTGATCACTGGTGACTGGGTGGATAGGGTGAAGGATATTGGATTTCTAAACTAAACAACAAAATGATCTTAGTATTGACATGAACAATAAATAATCAATTTAACTATTACAAATAATCAAGTTATCCAAATAGCACAAAGATTATCTTTGAACATAATTATTTGATACTTAAATCCATCTTTCTTAAAGCAACTCTGTCACCCCAAAAACCATATATGTAGTTCTTCATAATGAAGAAATCTTTATGAAATGCTTGTAAAGACTGTGTTGGAATTTCATGGAAGTGAAGGGCTTCTAAATAGTACTACGTCCAATGGAATCCAAAGACACCATAAGACAAACCAGGGACTACTTTGGTGGATGAAGCACCAGGAGCTGAAGATTGAAAATATTGGGGCCCATGGTGGAGAGCATTAGCTAAGTATGACTCACCTGTACTGAACAGCACCATCGGGGGTCTTTGCAAAATATCTAAAGTCCTTGGATAATCAATTATTCTTTCTATAAAGCACAGGACTGAAGACACAGAGTGTGGAGAACAATTTCAGATTATTGATCATGCAATTGGCCTTAAGTATACAGCACAAAATACCAATATAATGCTTACTGGAATCTAAATATTAAACATATCTTCTCAGGTAATAAATACATATTCCTAGACAATCACAAAATTGAGACCCTTTGAGGCCAAACATTTGGAGTTCAGGCTCTACTGTAAAATATGTGCAAAATATTTTATTATTTCAATTTGTATGCCCCCATAAAAGATAATTTTCTTCATCCTTGCAGAGAAACATTGTGTCCTGTGACTCCTTTGTGATGTCCCGCTGAACTTAAATCATTGAGCTCAAAATGTTTTTTCTCTACAAACTACAAGATTCTTTCAGAGGCATGTTATTTCAAACACAAACATTAATTTAGACGTCTTTAGAATTTTGTAATCTCTTAACGGTGCTTGGTCTTAGTGTATGACAGTCTGGACAGGATTAATTGAATAATATAAAGCACGTATTACTCTATTTTACTCTAATTTCTCAATATGTAAAATAAATTCTGTGAAAAATAGTTATTTTTATTACCTTAAAATTTATAAACATATATATTTTTTCACTATCTACAGCAATAAAGAACACAAAATGTGAATCAGTATTTAGAGGATGTGTAAGGCTGATTAGGTTCTGGGAAGATATTAAACTGGGGGCATTTGATGAATAACAGTTGATGGCTTAGAGCAGTTTATCTCTACTAGCTAGATTAAATGTGTCATTAGGCAACAGATTATGAAGTACAAATCTCTTTGTTGTAATAGAGTAAATGGCCTGGTGAGCAATATATATTGTTCTTCCTCTGACCAGTTTAATAATTATGATTACAATAATGTGAAATAAAGAAAGAAAATTTCAGATTTCCATGATGTACTTTGGAAAAATAACGTAATATATCACTTTAAAAAAAAAAGTAAGTGTTACCATTATAAGCTTAGACAGTTACTCACCTTGATATCCATATTTTCCTAGGTCAATTTAAATACATCTTGGAAATATAAATAGATATAAACTGGATACATACAGATACAGCACTGCAGATACATGTGTACAAATGGACACGTGATACCCTGTACCAATGCAGACCATATAAAACAGAAAGATGTATTAACTTTAGAAAAATAGTTCTCTTATGTTCCACCATTTATCTCCTTCGGTTGTCCATGAGTAATTTCTTAAAGTATGATGCAGCACATGATGTCTGCAAGGAATTCTGGTTTCCTTTTCTGGATTTTAGTTCTTATTTTCTATCTATGTCAGTAACTAAGTCCAGCTCATTATAAAATATGACCAACTATTATAATATTCAACTGATCACGCAAACTGGAAAGGTATAGGGACTCTTACTGTAATCAAACAGACAACACTACCTTGGCATATAACCTTCACAAATGCTTTTAAACTGCTAAAAAGAAAAAAATTTACATATGGTTTATCTACAGAAATCACCATTAATGCATAAGGGACATTTTGTAGATAAATCCTTTGGAAAGTTTTCCAAAAGTATGGAATCACTTGTAAATATTATTAAATTGATGCCATAATTTGGCTGCTGTTGGATTTCTTACATTATCCTGTTGTCCCTCTAGTTTTGGATTAAGGGATTGATGAGTCTGGAGTTGAAAATATCGATGGGCCTGATGACTGAAGTGAAATTTATATTTTTATTGGCTTGGTAGGTGGCAATATTCTAGATCAGCAACCTTCGATACTCCAGGTGTTGTGGACAACATCTCCCATGATGATTTGCCAGCAAGAACATTCTAGGACAGGGGTAGGCAACTTTTGGTCAGATATCTGATAATGTTTTAATACATAATAAGTAGACAATTGCTGTTGTGGCAGAAACCTGTTTTATTATACATAAATGTAATCCAAACTGAACATTTATATGGCAGCTGTTTGGGGTCTTTTGGGTCTTTTACAAAGCATGCACCAATGGCCTCTATGTCAATCTGCCCCTGCATCCCTGACTATTTTGTTATAGAGCTGGCCTAGTGAACCGGAGATCTTTGCAAGAGTCCATAATGTGTATATATGCAAGTGGTCTGGGTCTTTAGCTTTATTCACTAAATTTATGAAAGGATCTATTAGTAATTAGACAGAAGCTGGCAAATGCATTTCCATGAGCTATTCAGCCTAATTTAAGCATTAATAAAAGCACCTGTTTAACAATCCCTTGGTGGTTATATTATCTAGGATATGTATAATGAACACAGGTGGCTCACCTCCAACTTGGAGAGTAAATTTCATTTTACAATCAGTTATCTTTATCTTTCTTACACAATCTTACACAAACCGTAGAAATGTAGTAGAAGATGGCTACTAACTAAACAAGCATCAAAGAACACTATTAACTAAAAATCCCACATTCTGCCCAATTTCAATATTATTCGCATAAATTGAACTATTATTATTTCATCTCTGAAACTCACCCTGTATTTACACCATTCATTTTACCTGAATCAACTTAACCAAAAATGTCTGTATGATGAATATATGTTTCAAGTATTTGATGAACTAACCTGAAAGGAAAAATTGTCCCCACATGTAATATATTGAAATCTAGATTGTGATATCACATAATAAATCTATATGTATTATCTCTCCATTCATTTGCATATGCCCACCCAGAATCCTTTGCGGTTGTAACATCACTGCAGATTTGGGATTTCTGTGGGAAAAGCAAGTCTTATGGCTTGACTGGTGTGCAGATTTTTGTTTAACATTGTATTAAATATATATATATATATATATATATATATATATGTATATTTGGTAGTATGATCCAAGGCCAGCTGACCCAATGTTGTTCTATCTGCCAGGCTTCTCTTGTCTAAGGCTTCTGTACAATGATGCATGACAAAAAATGGGCATTAGATGAAGTTGAGTTGTGGAAGGGTTAAGCTGTACACATCAACCACCCACTCACTCCTTCCAACCTGACAAGAACAAAGCTTTCCCACATATCCAGTCTGTAGCATCAGTGACCAACTTTCAGTTGAAAAAACAAACAAACAAAAATGTGCACTAGTGGCAGCAGGAGTCATTTAATTGAATAAATAATATATTTTAAAAAAATGAAAGGGTGGAACTAGTGAGTGTGTTTGCAATTGCCTTCTCACTTTTCCTTTTTATTTAAAAAAAATCTTGATTTCAAATTAAATTACTCCTGTTGCTGTTCCCCCTTTTTACAAATGCCATTTATTTGATTTTGCCCTTCCTTGCTTTGTCTAGCAACTTCTGCAGATACAGTTAGTAGAAGTTGATAGGGTACTAAAAGACAAAAAAATCATGCTACAGACTGGATAGGTGGGAAGCTTTGTTCTTCTCAGGGTTGAAAGGATGCGCGATTTGTTAACTACCAAATGCTCTCTTACTTTTTCATAGAAAAAAAAGCGAGGAAAAAAGTTGTGCCCTTTCAGCTTCTACCAACTGCATCTGCAGAGGTAACAGGCACTGTAAGACTCAGTTAGACATTGCAGAAGCACAATGAAAGTCATTTTTAAAAAGGAGCACTTTTTAGAGGATGACCATCTCTACATTTAAAAATACTTGTTTTCTAACAAAGAGTTAATAAAAAGATCAGCCAAACTCCAAGTGCAGGCAGCGTTCACTTCTGCAGTAAGCTGGAGCCACACACTGTGTATATTACTGAGGAAAGAGCCTGACATATGCAAATCACACACAGTGCAAGTCAAATCATCCATCTCTTATCAGAAATAATTTACAAATCAGTAAAACAATTCTAAATAAGTGAATCAAAGTGGATATAAGTGGCTCTGGCAATAACCGCTAGGGAAGAGGATTTTTAAAAATGCTTTTCAATTCAAAAGATGATGAGGAGTCTGACTGTTCCTCTCCAAGCTGCCTCTGCTGAATACTGGCACAATCCTTACCATCCCTCCTGCTTTGCCTAAGTGAGGTGGCTGTAGTAATAGAGTAGAGATCACTGGTGGTAGGTTGTGCAGAATCCATGGATGTGATGTCTGCCTTAGTACTTTCTGTTCTTCTACTTCCCTCAGTATTACAGACTTGTGCTATATTTGCACATGTTGCTTCATACTGGGAGTAGTGAGATGACCCTTAATTTGCACCCTACTACTTTCCTAGAGTTAGTAAACACAAAAATTGCAAATGTTAAAGATTAATGTAGTATATATTGCATATATATTGCATATTGAATTGATCATATTACAAACAGGCTTTTGTCCGTCCTTACAGTTGTGCTCAAAAGTTTGCATACCCTGGCAAAAATTGGGAAATGTTGGCATTGATGTTGAAAATATAACTGGTCATGCAAACACAATGTCTTTAATTGAAGGATAGTGATCATATGAAGCTATTTTTCTTTATCACATAGTTGTTTGGCTCATTTTAAAATCATAATAATAACAAAAATCACCAAATTGGCATTGATCAAAAGTTTACATACCCTTGAATGTTTGGCCTTGTTACAGACACACAAGGTGACATACACAGGTTACAATGGCAATTAAATGTTAATTTCCCATACCTATGGCTTTTTAAAAAAATTGCATTTAGTGTCTGTGTATAAATAGTCAATGAGTTTGTTTAGCTTTCATGATGATGCACTGAGTAGGCTAGATACTGAGTCATGGTGAACAGGAAAGAACTGTCAAAAGACCTACATAAGAAAGGTAATGGAACTTTATAAAGATGGAAAAGGATATTAAAATATATTCAAAGTCTTGAAAATGCCAGTCAGTACTGTTTAAGCATTATTAATAAGTGAAACATTTGAGGATCTCTTGATACCAAGCTAAGGTCATGCAGACCAAGAAAGATTTCAACCACAACTGCCAGAACAATTGTTCGGGATTCAAAGAAAAAGATGGTGTGTTTTTTTTTTCAAGAAGCACAATACAACAATACTTGAACAAAATGAGCTGCATAGCCAAGTTGCCAGAAAGAAACCTTTACTCCACCAATGCCACAAAAAAAGCCTGGTTACAATATGCCCAACAACACCTTGACACGCCTCACAGCTTCTGGCACATTGTAATTTGCAGTGACGAGAACAAAATAGAGGTTTATTACAACCATATGCGCTATGTTTGGAGAGAGGTCAATAAGGCCTATAGTGTACAGAATACCATCCCCACTGTGAATCATGATGGTGGCTTACTGAGCTCTAAAGGCATGGGGAATCTTGTTAAAATTGATGGCAAACTGAATGCAGCATGTTATCAGAAAATACCGGCAGACAATTTGCACTATTCTGCAACTAGGCTGCGCATGGGAAGCTTTTGAACTTTCCAGAATGGCAATGACCCTAGGCACAAGGCCAACTTGACCCTCCAGTGGTTACAACAGAAGAAAGGTGAAGGTTCTGGAGTGACCATCACAGTCTCCTGACATAATATCATTAAGCCACTCTGGGGAGATCTAAAACATGCAATTCATGCAAGACGACCAAAAATGTAGCATGACCTGTAGGCCTCTTGCGAAGATAAATGGACAGCTATACCATCTGCAAGGATTAGGGGCCTCATAGACAGCTATTACAAAAGATTGAATGCTTTCATTGATGCTAAAGAGGGCAATACACAGTATTAAGAACTAAGGGTATGCAGTCTTTTGAACAGGAGTCACTTAATTTTTTTCTTTGTTGCCATGTTTTGTTTTATGATGGTGCCATTCTGTTATAACCTACAGTTGAATATGAATCCCATAAGAAATAAAATAAATGTGTTTTGCCTGCTCACTCATGCTTTCTTTTAAAATAGCACATGTATTACGAATTCTCCAAAGGTATGCAAACTTTTGAGCACAACTGTACATATTTATGTATCTGTCACCTCTGATTTGGACATACTGGATACCTGCATGTCTTGATACATTTTAAATTGTGATGTCTTTGCCAGTCCCACTCTGATTTGACTGTTTCTTATTGTGAAATGTCTTCAATAAAAATATTTTTACAAAAAAATAAAAAAAAATAAACATTTTAGTGTCTGCCCTCTCACCATTAATCAACTTTTTGGCTACCTTGATTGGACAGGAGCTGGAGCCCACGCGATTGTGCAGACTTCTTGTCCATCATGGGAAACCAAGCTGTTTATTTTCCCTACCCACCAAAAAAACATCCTCTTCACCATTTCAGTCCTGATTTCCCAATATAAAGTCTTTATAATATAGAATTTGACAGACCTTTGCAGAGAAAGAATGTCCCGTCTAAGTGTTCTATGGCGCTACCAGTGTAAAATGAGCAGACATCAAACATTCCATGCTAGCTGAAGGTCGTTTGGGACAGCATGTCATGACAGCATAAAATAAAACTAGCCCCTGAGGGGTTAAAAACAAACAAATAGTAACCAATGTTACAATGTACATTAAGGTATGTTTTTCATGCTTAACAGAGTTTTGTGTCAATGGTTGTGTTTTCCATGATGACATTTGCTTCTGTGTAAAAGGTGATGTCTTCTGCAACATGCTTCAGGCAAAATGTATCGGTCAGCCAAGGTTAATAACAAAAACCAATATAGCACTAACAATAAAATATAATTGAACTCAATCCGTTATAGTTATGCCTTTATGAAGGTTAATATTTATTACTCACAGTATGTTGTTTAAGCAAAGAGAAAATCTATTAGCCCATTGTGTACATGGCCAAGCCTTCGAATAATCTGTAAATAAACTTATGGCTAAAAGGTTTCACAATAAATAAATAAACAAGCCCAAGCAAAACACATTGCTTAAAAAGAACACCTGTACATCAGAAACAGTGTTTGTACACATGCAATGCTCTCTTCGAATTATATAGTTCCTATACCAAAGCTGTATCTATATTCCCATTCATTATAGTTAAAAGCAAAGCCATGGAACTAGCCAAAATGACATGACCGTGCCACGTTGATGCTGCTTATTTTACTGCATCTTGATAGAAACAACACTAAATTGAACTTAACTAGTCAAACTCTTGGGAGGCATATGACCAGAATGAGGGTGGGCTCAACCTGCATTGCTGAAGATAAAACAATGGACACGCCAACTCAAAATGAGGACAAGCCCTCCAACTGAAATGGAGTTCTAGCCTGATGCCAGACACACCAGGCTGACAGACAGCCTCTCTGCATTAGTCACATAAAACCTCTCTATACAGTATGTGTTGGACCAGAAGTCTTTCCAGTGGATGATCTCAGAAAAGATGCAGCAGCTCCTGGGAGGAGACTGCCTAGTGTTGGATTACCAATAAATTCAACTTTTATTTTTTTATTTTAAAACGTGTGGCCTATAATTTGAAAGTCCTAAGGAACACACATGTTTCAAAAGGAAATATATTTACTTGTAAAGCGCTGCGGAATTTTATGGCGCTATATAAATATAATAATAATAATATTAATGTTAAAGTGTCCATATAAGTATGCAAACTTAAACTTCATTTATGCCAAAAACTACAAAATGTATTGGTGTCCGGATTAGCCTTTGATGAACATGAATTCAGATACAGTGTTTTATGAATACTTTCAAGTCTGCATTGAGGGTTTATGTCAAGCAGATGAAGGCACTAGAGACTAGAAAAGGCTATGTAATATATTGCATACAATCTGTTTTTCTTTCACATGGAGGTGTTTTTTGGTGTCTGCTTAGCAAGATATTTAAGGAATTGTAAGTAATCCATGTGCTTTAAAATATAAACATTAACATCACTCTTTCTGATTGTTTAACAGTTATATTTGTTGGTGGCAATACTATTTTATAGTTGAATGTTTTTTTTTTTTCCCCTAACATTGAACCCTTACTTGCTAAATTAGATGCACATTTTCAGCATCACAAATGTATCAGTGTCATTTGTGATACCCTAGAGTCGTTCCACAATGCCAGCATGCTGGGGTTGATATGTTGGCATCTGTATTCCCATATGCAGCATCTGTTGGACAGTGCAGGGCATATATCTAGCTCAGTTGGCAGAACGTCTCCTCTGTTTTGTGAATAGATTACCTTTGCTAAAATAAATCAAACCCAAACTCTTTGTTTGCTGTCATCATTTTAAAAAAAAATACAATTTTTTTTTTTTTAAATAAATGGCATCACCGAATTCAATAACAAAAAAATACAAATTACATGTATGAAAACAAATGATATTTTATTAACGGCTAAATGTTGGATTATTATAAGGAAAACATTCTTGACTTCATCAGTTATAATGTCCAAATGAATCACAATAATGTTACATGCCTTACATTAGAATGATCAGTTGTTGAATTAGTCATGCCATGTTGCATAAGTCAATTACAAAAGAACCCATTTTTTATTTTGTGGTAGACGTACGTTATTGCTAGTATACAAACCACAGCTTGCTAATTACTTAGCGCTAATAGCCACCGTGTTACTCCTAATATTGCATATGGGTTTGCGATGCTTAGAAATGTACACACTGAATATGAATATTCAGTCCTCTTATATTTACAGGATAAATTATCATCATTTATAAATTAACCCTTTATATATGTAAGAGAAGACAGAAACTTAAAAGAAAAGTCTATATTCTTTTACCTCGAACGAAAAAAAACAAACCTTGATTTAAAAAAAAAAAATATTAAGCTAAATGACAAAATTCCAAAGTATAACATTAATGTGTGACATAATCCATATACTTTAAAAGAAATAAAGGTAATGTTTTTATTAAAAATTTTAATTAACTGTGTCCAAATGTTTATAATTTTTTTAGCTACATAACTTTTGCCAGTTAATGAATCATTATATTGTCAAATGAGACTAAATATATACCTAGCCCCCAAAGACTTAATTTCCAAATAGCTCACTGTTTGATTTCAGATGTAGACTTTACATATCTTTGTCCAAGGACACAGAACATTTAATAATCTTAAATCATATGTCAAAGATTACACTTCCATTCATAATATATGACTTTTATTTATAATATGAAATAAATATATTTCATTTGTGTTGCAAATTGATTGATGCATCATAAATGAAAATCCAAAACATTTTGTAGATTTATATTACCCATATTCAATATTATAATTATCCATATAATTAGTAAAATGCTCCAACTCCCCTCTCAACCGAGCTCCATCTTCCTTTCTTCTCTCCACCCCCTTCTCCCCCAGATCCATCTCCCTCTATCCCCTCCATCCCCTCCACCCCCCTTTCCCTCCAGCTCAATCTCCCTCTATTCTCTCCATCTCCCTCACCTCAGCTGCACCACCCTGTATCCCCTCCATCTCTCTATCCCCAGCTCCATCTCCCTCTATCCCCGCCATCTCTCTCTCCCCCAGCTCCATTTCCCTCTATCCCCTCCATCTCCCTCTCCTCCAGCTCCATCTCCCTCTATCCCCTCCATCTCCATCTTCCTATGCCTCCAGCTCCATCTCACTCTATCCCCTCCATCTCCCTCAGCCCAGCTCCATCTCCCTCTATCCCCTCCATCTCTCTCTCCCCAGCTCCATCTCCCTCTATTCCATCAATCTCCCTCACCCCCAGCTCCATCTCCCTCTATCCATTTTCATTACTGTTACGGTACCTGCAGTAATAAATGTACAAACCGCCGTTTAGTGAATGCTCCCCGTTCGCAATAATGTGGTCTGGTAGCGTATGCAGTATAACCATGCGAACCGCCAGCCAGGGAACACTCCAACCTCCCGAACGGTACCTGTATGGCTCCTTCCCTTCACGAGCTCCAAATACACAAACTGCCAATATTAACCGAATGCCAATATCTTCCAAGCGGCAAATAATTCCAATGAGCAGTCTCTAGTCGCCGGTAATAAAATCCCCCCAATAACGAGACCAAGCTCCGCTTTGAGGGTAAAACACGAACTGAGTTTACTGTGGGCTACCTGCCCGTATTTATGCAGGTCTCCCACTTGGTGGACACTCCCCTAGGGGAACAAATGGGAGACTGTCATAGCAGAAGGACATGGGGACATTTTAGACATACAACCCCACAATATTCCCAGCATGCATCACAGTTTCCTCCCCTCTGCTCGGTAGATAATTGAGAAGTAATTCAATTATCTCCCAGAGCAGAGGCAAATCGCCATTTTAAATACAAGTCACAAAACACATAAAAATACATAACTTTATAACTTCCGAACATATTGCATTCGTGTAACACATCCCCAGATAGCCTGGATCTGAGTGCATATTATTGGCGAATAGTGCTCAGATCCCACACACAGTTCAATCGCCATGGAGTCAAAGTCTATTACAGTTCTTCGGTATGCGATTGACTCCATGGGAAGGCTATCTGGGGTAAGTCCATTCGTGCCTTTAAACCTCTCGAACGGCCAGTGTTTGCATACTTCTGTCGATTGAGAAGGGAGGCCGACGGCTTCAGCGGTGTTCGGTTGAAAAAGTGTCCGTTTTTAGTTCCATGAAATAACCGTCGAACACCGCTGGTCTTTCGCATGGTTAAAATGGCCGCCGCCTCGTGGTCGACATACGAACGACGACCACCCTGTATTGGTTTTAATTGAGAAGTGTCTGTGGTTAACCGCAACGTTCTAATTGGGATCAATAGGTTAACCAGCAGCACACTTCTCTTCTGGGTGGCCGTCCGTTCGGTAGTTCCGTTCGACAAAAAAATACATTCCCTTAAACAAGGCATACAAATGGGGAAATTCATACAAACGGCAAACAGACGAACACAGCAATTCTAGTTCATACAGATGGGTCTGTCACATTGACCCCAGCTCCATCTCCCTCTATCCCCTCCATCTCTCTCTTCCCAAAGCTCCATCTCCCTCTATCCCCTCCATCTCTCTCTACCCCAGCTCCATCGCCCTCTATTCCCTCTATCTCTCTCTCCCCATCTCCATCTCCCTCTATCCCCTCCATCTCCCTCTATCCTTTCCCCTAGCTCCATCTCCCTCTACCTCCAGCTCCATCTCCCTCTATCCCCTCCATCTCCATCTTCCTCTACCTCCAGCTCCCTCTCCCTCTATGCTCTCCATCTCCCTCCATCCTCTCCAGTTCTCTCTCCTCCTCAGCTCCATCTCCCTTTCCCCCAGTTCGATCTCTTTCTCCGCTCCATCACTCTCTTCCTGAAGCTCCATCTCCCTCTATCCCCTCCACCTCCCTCTCACCGCTCACCTCTATTTATATTTTATTTTGTTTATTTAATTCAGCACAATTTGTAGTTCTATAATTGGTTATGAAGACATTTAAGTACACTCAAAAGTTTGTTTTTATTTAAAGATATTGTTCACTGTCATTTTCCTATGGTATTTACAGAAGTACCAGCTGCAACTCAATGCCGAGTCCTATAGAAAGTTGAAATAATTGTCTTGGGTTTCTGTATCCCTCATATAGAAAATAATTGCCTAGCAATTTGATCATGGGCTGGGTTTGTGGGTGGAATCAGTTTAATATGCAAATGTAAAATATAAATAGATTGCTCGTGTAATGGTTAAAGTAAAGAGTTACTATTAGCACCATGTCAATGTTTGTGCTTTTTTCATGATGACATTTCTTTAAGGGTCATGGTGCTTGGCTTCTGTTTGGTTAGCATTTCACTATGAATATAAAAAAAAAAAAGAAGTTAGATGTGCACTATCCCAAATCTTTGTGCACATTTTAATAACTAGAGGTTTTTTGTATCACTCAAATGGCCATTAAAGTGTAAGCTCACCTGCCACATCACGGCAAACCTCTAAGGTGAGTCCTACACTGCCAATTCACCTTGCTTCCTTCATCTTCAGGTAAAATAAAATCTCTAGTGAGACGAAAGGGGCATTTTTCGAAACCTGTATACACTTATAACATGGCTATGTATAATATACATAGAAAACAAACAAAAAACAAACAACTTACCTGTGCAGTATCCTACATCCATACACACTTAAACAAAAATACATACAGAGCTTAACCACTCTTCTGCTGGAGGTGTAATATCCAGCCCGGAATGAGGTGTCTGAGTCAGCTAATGCCGACTACTTCTGTGTCACCCTTTCCTCAGTCTCTCCTTCCGGCACATCCCTACAGTGAGGAGAGACATCAGTAGAAATGGGTTGGGCTGCAGGGAGAACTTGACCTTGGTCCTGCAATGGAGGTAAGGGTTACTCTAACTGTTAGGTATGATTTGAGACCAAGTTGTGTGTCAGTCATTTCTCCCTAGCTGCTCTTAGGTGTGTTTGTTCTGGTTGGAGTTCCAAGGACGGTCTGCAGCCGCGAATAATCCCCGGGGAAGAATTTCTGGCCTAACACTTACCAAAACAGTGTTTTAGTAAAACACTATTTTTATTTTGGAGTAATCTTTAATACAAAACATGCATGAGGCATGGCAGGTACCAACTGAAGTTACTAATTGTCAGGATACACTATGATCCAACACACAGTGCCTAAGGTAAAATAAACACTGGAGAAATATATGTATTACCAGGTCTTAGAATAACTGGACTTAACATCAAAATACAATAGTCTGAGGCAGGCCAAAGTCAGGGATACAGAATGAGACAAATATAATACGACAGACCAAAAGGTCAAGGATTATAGAAAGAGGAATAGTTAATAACAAGTTCAGAAAAGCCAAAGAGAAATATAAAGTAAAAGCTTTCTCTAATAAACGGTAAATGGAAACCACAGAGAGCACAGATAAAAAGTCAAAATGGGTTTAAATAGCCGGACGAGGTCAGAGATTTGCCAAAACACACATGTGGATCATTAACACGATTATGCAAGCACCTTTACATCACTAACTTCATCAGTGAGGGCTAAACTATAAAGAGGCTCTGTTGAGAAGTGGCCGGCATCTACCCAAATTCCACAAGGAGATGGGGCCATCTGGGAGGCAGACTATAGTGGTGTCTGCTGCATGGTAACATGCCGCCTGGGGATGCACCTAGCATGGGAACGCCGATCGGGCACGCTCACATTATCATACTGATCTGGCACCTTAAGACAGACGAGAGTGGTATCTGCGGCATGGTAAGAGGCTGCCCGGGGATGCGCCTAGCATGGGAGCGCCGATAGGGCACGCTCACGTTATCTCTACAGCAGTCATGTTCAAAGAGCATTATGGACAATGTGGCTGCTTGTTGGATCGCTGGGGTGAAGGCAAAGCTTTTCTATAAAGCAAAATTTGTTGAATGTTGTCATTGTTTTGGCTTCTGGTAGGTGAGCATATTCTATAGGTTTACCAGCTAGGTACAGGTGACCCAGGTGAGTGATATCTCGGTTATCGAATTGTGCATAGTATTTGGGCATGAGGCTGGTTGAGTTTGTCTCACAGGTCTATTGGGGGGGGGGGGGTAAGGGCCTATGCTGCCTTGATAGCCATATTTATAGGGAGGAGTCATCATAGCCAAATATGGCATGTTGTAAATCTACCCATCTCTTTTTCCTTGGAGGAACCTGCCAGCACTTCAGCTTTCTTAAATGCTCTATGTCTATGGTGTACCCTATTTTAAAGCTAGTTAAATTTCTTTGAGAAATTTGCATAACTATCATTAGAATTAGAAACTCCTCCCTGGCTGTTTATCAGAGAGTCCACCCACGGGAGATACTTTAGCGTGCTGCCTTCTATCCTATTGCTGCTCACAGATCTCAGACCCACATCCTTCAGCTCCTCTGTAGTAGGCATGCACAGTCAGAAGACATAGATTTAGCGTTTTTTCATTGAAAATCCTCTAACTGGTTATTTTCCTGTGAAAAAAAAAATTAAACATTTCTTCTGGAGAAAAGGGAGAGGGCTTGCAAAAGCTGCAGTCAATTTTGTAATATACCTCCAATATATCTCCAATGACTACATGGGGGGTAATATCTACTAAATCTCCTAACATTATATCGCCATGCGGCATTGTACCACCATTGTGTTTAAAGTGGATCTGTCATCGTCTGGTGACTTTGCATAGTTTGCAAAAAACCCTTGACACTGCCACTCAGGCGGTCTGTGGCCGGACGGGGCAAAGGTGAGTTTTACTTTCCTGAACTTGTCCCTTGTGGGAACCGCCATAGTCCTCCCGTTGCTTCTCTTCTGCTCCTGGTGTTTCATAATCCAGGAGCCGAAATTTTATTTATTATTTATTTATTTATAAAATATTTTACCAGGAAGCATACATTGAGATTTCTCAAATTTTTATGTATGTCCTGGGTCCACAAAACATTGAATTGATGCAATAGGGTACAATAAAATACAAAAACAATATTAATACACAATATATACAAAATTTAACATAGATCAGGTAGGAAATATATAATCAACCATGACAGGTGCATTCTGTTTTGAGATATGTAGAGAGGGATCTCTTAAAGGATTTTAGGCTGGGGAAAGATTTGAAAGTGTGCGGGAGGTCGTTGTGGTGCACTGTAGGAAAAGGAGAATCGGGCTGCTTTCTTTTTGTTTTGAGATAGACTAAATAAAGTGCTGGTACTGGATCGGAGGTTTTTGGAGGTGGGAACAGCAGGGGAGAGCATTTTGCTCAGGGAGGGTGGAAGCTTACCAGAAATGCTTTTAAACACAAGGCTGGAAAGATGAAGGGTGCTTCTGGATTCCAGCGACAGCCAGTTTAGTTATTTTAGCATGTCACAATGGTGGGTCATATAATTAGATTGTAACACAAAGCAGCAGAATGAGTTATACAATGTATTAAGTTTATTAAGGTGGATTTGCGGTGCAGGTGCATATACTACATCCCCATAATCAATGATTGGCATCAGAATTTGTTGTACAATCTTTTCCTTTACTGTAGGGCCTAGGCAGGATTTGTTTCTGTACAGGGCATCTAGTTTTGGATAAAGTTACAATGCAAGTTTTTCTATGTGCAGGCCGAAAGATAGATTGGGGTCTAACAACATACCCAAGTATTTGAAAGAGTGGACTTCAGTCAGTGTGCTATTTGGTTTTGTTTTGATGGATAGATGGGAATTTTGTAATTTGTGTAATTTAGGTACTGTTCCAAAGATCATTGGTACAACAGATATCACTGCTGTAGTCTCGTATATGCACGAGAGTACAGCATTGAGGTCAATAAAAGATCCGGCAAGGCCGTGGGATCCTCCATAGAAAGATAATTTCCTTGCAGCTGTCACTGATGATGGCTGGGTAAATGACATGGCTTGACAGCGATACCACTGCCTGGTGTTGGAGGTGGAGATAAAATACTTACACAAAGTAGTCCCTACTTTGTCTCATTACATCTTTTGACTGTGTTGACAGTTCAGGGAAATTTCAACAAAATCAGTATAAGTATCTTGTAAATATTCTGTCTTAAGGAACACCCCAGCCCTGTAAAGCACTTTAGCTTGCTAAGTTCTTAATATTTGAGGAGTATATCTTTTTTTTAAATTTAATTTCACAAAAGGTTCAGATTTCAATAGAAATTGAGACTATTGTAAATTAACCTGGTTACACCCCCTTGGCTTTCATTCAGACAACCAGTCCTGTTACTTCCTTCTTTGGTTAGCTCAGTGGAGCTAAACTCAAAAGGCAGCAATTGCTCAGGGCACCTGCCTTACAAGAACATCTTATTGAGCTGCATTAGGAAGCCTGTGATTGGACACCCACAGACAGTCTGGGCGGGGTTAAAATGGAAGGATTTGCAAAGGCAGAACTGCAAATTTTGCCAGCTGTTTTTAGATATACCTTTATGAAATGCATAATTAAGTACATGCACATTGTTGTTCGGGTTATATTTACTAAATAGTGATTTTATTTATTTTGTATTTGGGCAGTGGAGTGTCCCTTTAAAAGAACACTCCCCATAGCATAATCAATACAGAACACTATATGATGCTGATGCAAGGAGTGTCCTGGCTTTCCTCCACTGTAAGTAGTCAAACTATTTTAGTATTGCATGACTTCTTACCTTACTTGTCTCCATTACAGCCTACAATTAACTCTTTGTCTGAGCTTAGCTTGGCGGTGCAAGATGCAAGATGCAAGAGATGAGAAACCCGAAGAGCTTTCATCAGGACAGCTAACAGAACTAACCATGCAGGAACTTCCAGGTTCTCCTAGTGGTTATTTGTTTCTGCTTTAAAACCTTTTCCAACTACTGGTTAAAAATCTCACATATAAAATGATGTAACACAAGCAAATTTGTGTACTTTTGTTATAATTGGAGTCAAAATAGAAGTAGAGAAATAATTTTTAGTGATGAAAATAATAAGACTATTTTTTTAATAATCTTGAATATCATCACTCTGTGTCCATAGCTATTCAGAGATTATATTTTATTCTAAAACGTTTAAATTGCTGGAGTCCAAGGCTTAGCAATAGGACATTTCCTTCTGTACTGCTATCCAGCCATGATGTTTATTTGGGATATCTATGTACCTCAATAATAATTTTCTTTGTAGTGACATAAGTTAGCAACTACTTGTTTGAGACTTTCGACATGGGGAACCTGAATAGAGAAAGTTATTCAAGTTTTTGCTAATTATCTTTTTTCTATTTAAAAAAACAGCCTGTGCAAAAAAAGACCACTCTACGTACAAAGTACTATCACAAATAGAACAAACCTAAGAATATAATTAAAATTCCGACAATTAGAACATCCCTCAATTTGTTCAATTGACTATTCCTTAAGATAAAACATTTTGTTGCCATTAGTCTGTATTAACCTCTGTCACCAGGTGAAAACAGAATATATTTAATAAGAAGAAATAAAAATAGCCCCATTCCCTCAGTGTGGACATAATTTATTGGGCTTGAAGCCATCATTTTCATTTGCATAATTGACATCATTATCTGTCAGGTCTCTTGGCTTGGAGTGGCAGTCATTATGAAATCATTAGAAGAAAGGCTGTAATAAGGTTAGAAGGCCAATGGGATGCATTTTAATCACTGAAGAAGAGTCTAGTGATATAAGCCTAAGGGAGAAACTATTGAAGCAGCTAGAGGATTTTAATGACCAAATCAAGTTACTAAAATCACCACCTGTGCCTCAATGAACAGTTTAATTTCAGCGTGCAATGAGGATAAGTCTGGCACAGAGGGTCAATCAGTCTGTCTATTTTGGCTGAATGCATACACTATATATGCTGCTACATATTTACAGAGAATAAATATCGAAGGCTAGTACCATATATTCAATTACTTACACATTTTTAAAGAGATACAGAGATACAATGTTTAAAGCAGTGGTTCTTACCTGCCCCATGCTATTCAAAAGGATCACACAGTTTATATCATGTACACACCGGCTGAAATTAAATGAAGGGGGTTAGGCAGGGAGATCAGCTCAGCAGCAACTCCATGTCTGCCCACCAGCCTTCCATCAATGCTGGCCAGACAGTCATCCTTCAAATAATCCAGCCATCCAACCATGCAGAGATAACGAGTCACCAACACTTGTGGTGGTAGGTAGGTGAAGTCACAAAGGGAATAGGAACAGGAATACAAGGGGTAGAGGAAAGTGTCAAAAAGAGGCACAATGGGTAAGGGAAGTAAAGATAAAGACACAAGGAATTCAGGAAATGGGTATCAAAAATACCTAGAGGAAGTGGGCCAGAGACACAAGTAGTAGGGGAAGTGAGGGTAATGACACAAAAGATACAGGGGACTTCAAATTATATTTGAATATTTTTTGAACATGGTAAATATGCCCCGTCACAAAACAGTAAGAACAAGCTTTTTATAATGTAAATATTTTGTGATATTATGACATATTAACAAAGTTTTCATTTCAGAGCCCAATATATGAATGCCAGATTTTTCCTCGATAAAACATAGAATGATGCATGACTTTTAAATAAAAATAAAATTTCCTTATTTTTTTAAAATTTCCTCTTGGTGGAAAATGCTATAACTGTATTATTTATGTGTTTCCCTACTCCATTCATCTTAAGATATGATTGTTCCCATGCACTGTGTGCAAAATCAACAATGGAAAATTAATTAAAGTTTCACTCCATGCCCCTGCACTTTGTTGGTCGTGTTTGGTTCCACAATCCCACTCGTTGTCCCTCCTTCCCCACCTATTGGGTTTCCATTTTGGTACAAAACTGCTGCTATTCATCATGTCATGACATGTTTCGGCTGAGCTGCGGTTTAGCTGGTAGCTTCTATAGTACAAATCTGACAATTAGAGATATCTTTGCCAGAAGCTCAAGGAAGCAAGGTGAAAGGTTAGTGTAGGATCCACCTGGGAGGTTTGCCTTGACGTGGCAGGTGGGCTAGACTCTCTCATGGCCATTGGATAAATGAAATGATGTCCATTTGTTTAAATATGCATAGGGATTTGGGAAGAGCACAGGTCATTTTTTCTTTGTTTTTACTGTATGTATTGGGGCTGATGTGTACTATGGTCGTTGCTGCCGCCCAGGAGTGATGGGAGTTTGAGCACAGGACTTGTTTTTTGTATTTGTATTCACTTTTGTATCACACAGCTATGTTATAATGCTGCAGCCCATCCCATGTGTTCCTTATTAGGGGTGTATATAAAAAAATACCCCTTTCTGTCTCATTAGAGATATATTTGCCAGAAGCTCAAGGAAGCAAGGTGACAGGTTAGTGTAGGACCCACCTGAGAGGTTTGCCTTGATGTGGCAGGTGGGCTAAACTCTCTCATGGGCATTGGAGAAACTAAATAACCTCCATTTATTTAAATATACATAGGGATTTGGGAAGAGCGCAACTAAATAAATAAATAAATCCACAGTGATAGTCAGTTTAGATTTTACTGTTATTGTAAATTTATTTATAATTGAGGTCTAGGGTTAAAAGCAATAAATGGTGTTTACAATTTAAATTAGTTTTGGTAAAATAAGACTTTTTTTAATAAAACAATAATACAAAAACAGAGACAAACGCTTGTAAACAATAGGATATTCTGCAAGGCTTTAAGTAAAACAAATGTATTTGAAATCCCACGCTAATACTTTAGATCAGCAGAAAATGTCTGGTGACATTAATAATCTCAGTTCAGATCTTGAACACAAACAGAGAAATCGTTATTTCCTGTTTGTGTTTAAAAAAAATATGAAAAAATCCAAATCGGAAGTTCTGAATACTGAATACTTGATTTTGTTTCATACACAGATACACACACACTTGTAAGAATGCAACAATAATAAAAATAAATAGTTATAAATAGCATGAATGGAAGAAGTACATATAATTGCTTAATTAGAAATGTAAATTGATGTGCAGGAGGAAATTGCATTTTTAATTGTGCAATTTAAAGTGCACAAGTACAATTTCTGTGTTAATTATGCTGTGTTTCCTGTACTGAAATAGTCATATTTTGCTATTAACATGAACATTTAAGAGGCTGATAACCAATGCAATCCTGTAATACTTTTTTGTGTAATTTAATAAGTTCATAAGTTGTGTAATTTTATTCAAGTTATACATATGTGTGTGTGTGTGTGTGTGTGTGTGTGTGTGTATGTATGTATGTATATAAGACTCTGATGAGTGTCAAGGCCACAGTACTGGATGAAACACAAAACATCCACAAAATGAACAGCTAAGGAAATGTCTAAGACAACAACAGATAGAGGATTCAGAAAAAGAGGAGGTTCCATGGCAAGACAAACCTCTCCATGGGGTATACCATTGGCAGATAATGGATGTGACTCACATTGCAAATCCCTACTAGTGGTTGGAAAAGGCAGAACTGAAAGTCATTACTGAGGCACCAATTCAATCAGCACAGGAACACAGCCACTCAGCACCAAATCAATAGAAATGGTGGTCTACCATACCAGGCAAGACCCTTGGTGGATGTGGCATAGTGATAAGCAAATGTGTGGTTGAAGGTTGCTGGGAAAATATTACAGTAAGTGTTGCCTTGAGGATGAGTGCTGAGATGTGTTTGCTTATATATATATATCAAATAAAGAATGATGGCTCTGATTCAGGG
The DNA here is from genome assembly GCA_933207985.1 of Pelobates cultripes. Classification (NCBI taxonomy): domain Eukaryota; kingdom Metazoa; phylum Chordata; class Amphibia; order Anura; family Pelobatidae; genus Pelobates; species Pelobates cultripes. The sequence goes on from OW240915.1 coordinate 318,706,482, forward strand.
GTCGTAACTATGACCGATGAATTAGTGCTAGTAAGTCCTGAAAATACTCTCCCAAATTAGGGAATAACCCTCAAATAGAAAAACTTAATATATATATATATATTTGTGTGTGTATAGCAAAAATATATGGAAGTGGCTGCACTCAAGAACTTCCAAAGTAAAACCAGGCTTCCTTTTACATATAGAAGAGCAGGCTCACCGTTTCAGTCCTCGTTTGGGACTTCCTTCAAGAATAAGCAGTATTTATAGATAAAATAATTAGGGAATTAACTTACCCCTGTTACCTCCATGTAACCGCCACCATCCCTCTGTGCACAGGCCGCATGAGTGGACATGCTCCACCCCCTGTGATGTGGTGATGCGTAACATGCTACCATAGCAATGCTACATTAGGCCTGATTCAAAGCACCCTTGTTGGGACAGCAATAGTAGACATCTAGGGAGTTATTAAAGAACTTAGTGTATGGTGAATTAATGTTAAAAGTCACTAATGCTGACCCAAGGACTCAGGAAGTGAATGGATGAGGATGTGTGAAAGATAGGTGCTATTAAAGTGACAGTGTCTTAATATATTATTAAAGTGCAAACATAGAGTCAGGGGACACAGTGAAGATGTATATGTATATAGTATATCTAAAAGGACTATATAAAAAGTCCTATAAAAATTGGGGAATGATGTCCCGGTTAAATCAACATTTGACACTACTACAAGTAAAGCCTCTATCAGAACATATGTATCCACTATCTATGTACCCTGGTAGAGGGACTTCCAGCTTCTTAGATGACTTTTGGTTGACTAAATGACGCTGGACGTCCTCATGCTATGTGAGGACCTCCAGAGTTGCCGGAATCTAATGCGCACGTGCGGTCATTGTCGCACATGCGCATTAGGTCTTCCCCGCCAGCAGAAGTCGGCGGGGAGGGAACGTTGGCGGAGCTTGACCCAGTGCCGAGGGACATTGGTGCTGGATTCAGGTAAATATCTGAAGGGGTTTTAACCCCTTCAGCGACATGGGATTGGGGGCAGGAGGGAGGGGGGTCACTCCAGGATTCTTTAGTGCAGGAAAAAGTGTTTGTTTTTATGGCACTAGAGAATCCCTTTAAGTATTGTTATTTATTTTCTGGAAAACCATTCAACTTTAAATATAAATATAACAATATTTTTGAGGTTGCTCTGACACTCCCATTTGTTCTTATCTCATGATTATGCTTTTTGTCTGTAACTCATCAAACATATCTTTATTGCCTTATATAGATTATAAATTTTCTGTAGAAAACACATGTATTAATCCAGGACTCAAACTTATTTTTTAGTGGCAGCAATGGCCATTATAGTCATATCCAGTTTAAGCAAAATAAAACAACATATCCAGTTTAAGCAAAATAAAACAAAAATGTTACCCTGCACACTATTCCAGAAACACTAAGCTGTGTTAAAACTAATGGTTTAAAATATGTTAGCTCAGTGCTTGTAGCCTACCTCTGCTGTCCGAGGTTAGATGGAACACAGACGTTAACTTGTACATTGTCTGAGTAGCAGACAACAAAATGGGCATTAGGTTCCAACAAAGTCCAAAATTTGTCAAACTAGCTTAATATCGGATGGCCTAGCTGAAAGCCTGCTTGCATCATAACAATTACCTTAAGCTTAGAGTGATTATGTTGCTGAAGGGTCATTATAAGACCTTTGCACGTTGCAAAATGTTTGGTGCAGAGAGAACCTTTTAGTCTTGCTCAGCTCTTAGTGACTTATAACTTGCACTAATTTGTCACAGTAACAGCTACAAGACAGCACACAGAGCTATCAATCAGGCATTCAATACAAAAGTATAAATTGTGCAGTAAACATAACTTGAAACTGTGAATGCAATATAATTTCCTATAGATGCTCAGATTGTGTGTGAATGGGGTGCATATTGCATGCACAGTTTGAAACAGTGGCTACTAGACTTGTGCACCAAGAGAACATTTGCTTTGTCTGAACAGTTATGTCAGAAAATAAAATACTCATTTGATTGAACCAAATTGCATCCATGTTTTGGTTTGGTTTATTCAAGTTTAGTTTACATGGTTGTGTTGCAAACAACATTTGTACAACCACTTTTATTTTTAACTTCTTACTCATTGCCATCAATTGAGGGGTTAAAATAGAAATGCCCCAACGGTTCCAAAAACAAAAAGCCTCTGGGTTTCAATGTGACCCCCTATATTACTAAAAGGGAGGTTTGAAACTAAACAGCAAGCAGCCAGTTGCTACTCCTGTTATTAAAGACTAGCGATTGCTGCCTAGTCATTAATACAATAAAGGATACAAAAAGGAGGCAGACACATAGTGTCCCCTCATGCCCCCATGGTGGGCCTTTAAATAAATAGAAAATCTCTGAACAAATTTAGCATGCATAGTATAGGTTTCTTTTCAAAATATTTTTCCTTTCTCAGATGTCCAATATTGAATCTTCAGATAAAACGCCTCAAAAAGGAATGTTTTTGTCAAAGTCAAAACACCTAACTTGTGCCAGCTGTAATCAACCTATGACAAATTACCACAAGAAGAAGAAGGAAAATCGGTCAGATGTTATATCTTTTCTATCTTGAGCATTTTAAAACAATCATTCCTCTGAGTAAAGAAGATAAAGTGAAAATTGAAGACAATCCTAAGATTGATGTACTGATTGCCCAGTGGGGCAAAACAAAACAAAAAAAAAAAAACAATACCAAATGGTGACACAAGTAGCTTCAATGTGATGGACAAGAGAGCAGAATCATCACTAAGAAAAGTATGTCTTGTGGTTGCTGCACAAAAGCTCTCTAATAGATGCATCAGCTGCCAGAGCTCTGCAAGTTTGAATGGATTAATTGGAGAAATCTTTCATTGGTGAATCCAAAGAAGGTCCACTCAAACGTCTTCAGAATATTCCAATGGTCTTTGATATTTTAACATATTCAACTTACAAAGCTTTGAAGTTATCAGCAAGAATTACGAGTAACCAGAAAGGCAGTTTGGTTGCGCAATTGGACAGCCAATTCGGCACCAATACATTCTCTGTGCAATCTTCCATTTGAACAATGGCATCTATTTGGATAGCAAGTGGATGACATCTTAAACCTAATGTTAAAGGTTAGAAAGGCCTTACCAGATGGACAGGAGATTAATTTCTTGAGACATAAGCTCTTATGGAAATTCCTTTCGGGCATTTAGTTCGAGAAGCTATGACAGACAGAACTATAAGCCAAGATATCAAGATAAAGCAATGTTTACTCCTTAAACCAAAGAGCAAAAGTAGAAGGAAGAAAAAAAAATCATCAAATTTAAAATGTTATCTTTTGAACCAACATCTTCAGATAAGGTTAGAAAACAGACAATGGGGGAATCTTTCACCAACCTTAACACTCCTTTACGTACTGGGCAGAGGCTTTCAATTTCTATAGTGCAGATTAATAGAAATACCAATGTGTTTGCTAATGGATTAGGCAGGAGTGATAAAAAAAAAAGGGAGAGGGGTATCTAACATGAAAGGTTTTTTTAGACAATAGTGAGGAAATTCAGTCTACCAGATGTGGACTTCCATCAAGAATAAACATAAAGGTGCACACATTTGCCTCCATCCACAGAACAGTCCATCCAGATTCCCTGGATTATTTGGCAATACAGTGGAATTTCTGACAGGCTTAGTATCCTGTATTCAAAAGTCTTAAATTCAAAAGTAGTTGATATTATTGTGGCAACAAAAAATAAATCAACCAACAAAGTATAATCTAGGATTTGGAGAAAATGTGTTACTTGGTGTAAAGATATCAATATTGAACCAGTATCTCCATACATTCATTGAATCCTCAAGTTTCTACAAGTGGAATTCTCAATCCTGCTTTCTACAAAGTACAAATCTCTGCAAACAGCTATTTTTCCATAATATATTTGACTTCTGATCCACTGGTATCTTGTTTTTTTTTTTGTTTTTTTTTTTTTAAATGGCTTCTAATTTGGTTCCCAACATAAGAGAAATCATTCTACCTTGGGACCTTAATTTGGTTCAATTACTTTAGAAGCTCTGCAGGATTGTCTTCTGAATGTTCTCACATCACAAAATGTATCTCTTGTAGCGATCACCTCTGCTAAAAGGATTGGAGAACTTCAGCTTCTTGCTATCAATCAATCAATCAATCAATCATATTTAGCATTTTATCTTGACAAAGTGGTAGCCATCCATCCTTTGAGCCTAAGGCATCTTATACTGTTAATATTAATTAAGAAATGGTAGTACCTACTTTTTGCCAGAATCCTTGGAATGCGTAAGAACAACATTTTAATTCTCTAGATGTCAAGAGAACACTTCAGATCTATCTTGACAGGACTGAAGGATTCAGGAGGCCTGAACAAATCTTAATTTTATACCAAGGTCCAAAGATGAGTCAAATGGCATCCAAAAGCTCTATTGTTTGAATTGGATTAAATAAGCCATATCTCTCACTTATAACACCTTGAATGTTACATAGAAACATAGAAACATATAGAAACATAGAAACATAGAAACATAGAAACATATAGAAACATAGAAACATAGAAACATAGAACATAGAATGTGACGGCAGATAAGAACCATTCGGCCCATCTAGTCTGCCCAATTTTCTAAATACTTTCATTAGTTCCTAGTCTTATCTTATAGTTAGGATAGCCTTATGCCTATCCCACGCATGCTTAAACTCCTTTACTGTGTTAACCTCTACCACTTCAGCTGGAAGGCTATTCCATGCATCCACTACCCTCTCAGTAAAGTAATACTTCCTGATATTATTTTTAAACCTTTGTCCCTCTAATTTAAGACTATGTCCTCTTGTTGTGGTAGTTTTTCTTCTTTTAAATATAGTCTCCTCCTTTACTGAGTTGATTCCCTTTATATATTTAAATATTTCTATCATATCCCCCCTGCCTCGTCTTTCCTCCAAGCTATACATGTTAAGATCCTTTAACCTTTCCTGGTAAGTTTTATCCCGCAATCCATGAACCAGTTTAGTAGCCCTTCTCTGAACCCTCTCTAAGGTATCAATATCCTTCTGAAGATACGATCTCCAGTACTGTGTACAATACTCCAAGTGAGGTCTCACCAGTGTTCTGTACAATGGCATGAGCACTTCCCTCTTTCTACTACTAATACCTCTCCCTATACAATCAAGCATTCTGCTATCATTTCCTGCTGCTCTATTACATTGTCTGCCTACCTTTAAGTCATCAGAAATAATCACCCCTAAATCCCTTTCCTCATATGTTGAGATTAGGACTCTATCAAATATTCTGTACTCTGCCCTTGGGTTTTTACGTCCAAGATGCATTATCTTGCACTTATCCACATTAAATGTCAGTTGCCACAATTCTGACCATTTTTCTAGTTTACATAAATCATTTGTCATTTGGCTTATCCCTCCTGGAACATCAACCCTGTTACATATCTTAGTATCATCAGCAAAAAGACATACCTTACCATCAAGACCTTCTGCAATATCACTAATAAAAATATTAAAGAGAATGGGTCCAAGTACAGATCCCTAAGGTACCCCACCGGTGACAAGTCCAAGCTTCGAATATATTCCATTAACTACAACCCTCTGTTGCCTGTCATCCTCCTTTTCTTTTAAAGGCACATTCTATGATAGAAGTTTCTATTTCTTGGGTATCCAATGCATTGTCCATCCCAGAACAAATATGTAAGGGCATTCATGGTTCTCAATCATTAGAGGTTGGATATTCAGCCAACTGAAGACTTCAGTTATGGGTGTTCAGCGTTGCAAGCAGTTATTTTGCAATGTAGTTTTTTTCAGGGACTCCTAACCACTGTGAAGAGTGTACTTTGTACAAATTTCAAGTGTCCAAACCAGGAAAGGCTGCAGGGAAACCTATGGAGAATCCTGTGGTCTTGTGGAATCTTCCATAGACCTCACTGTTGTACTTGCATCTGCGTGAGATTACAGCAGTGATGGTAACATCTGGCAGCTAAAGCACCAGGAGAAGAAGAGGACCCATCAAAAAAAGGACAGCAGCACCTGCGAGGGACAGGTTCAGGTTAGTAGAACTTGCCTTTGCTAGCCCCCCCAGCAGTAATGTCACGATTGGGGGTCTTTGCAAATTATGCAAAGTTCCCAGATCGTGGCAATGCCACTTTAAGTTTGTAGTTCACTTCTGCACTTTTTTCAGTACTATAATATTCTTTAATATCAGTTACCACAATTGCACCATATATTTAAAGGACCACTACAGGCATCCAGACCACTTCAGCTTAATGAAGTGGTCTGGGTGCCATGCCCAACTAAGGTTAACCCCTTTTTCTATAAACATAGCAGTTTCAGAGAAGGTTATTAAGGTTAATTCAGCCTCTAATGGCTGTCTCATTGACAGCCGCTAGAGGCGCTTGCGTGCTTCTCACTGTGATTTTCACAGTGAGAAGATGCCAGCGTCCGTAGGAAAGCATGCGCATTCAGCCGAGGAGGAGGAGAGGAGGCGGAGAGGAGGAGGAGAGTGCCCACCCGGCGCTGGAGAAAGAGGTACGTTTAACCCCTTCCTCACCCTAGAGCCCGGTGGGAGGGGGACCCTGGGGGTGGGGGCACCCTCAGGGCACTATAGTGCCAGGAAAACAAGTATGTTTTCCTGGCACTATAGTGGTCCTTTAAGATGGGGCCTTGCCAATGATTCTTTAGAGGCAAAATTATCTTTTCATTGCAATACTTGTTTTCATGATTGATGATACATTATCAGCCTTCACTAGGGCTGACTAATGCATATTGTTGCATTGTCTGGTGCCTATAATTCATCTTAAATTTTCCTCATTAATGATTATCTATAATAATAATAATTTAGATTCCATGTTGCTTGTGGTTTTGATATCTTAAAATGAATACCATTGCATTTATCTGTATTGACTCTCTTCTGCCAGTTTCCTGCCCAGTCCATGACTACACGGGATTAGAGAAGGGGCAGTACAGGTGCAGACAAAGAAGGTATCTCTAGCACAGAAATTACGTGTTGCTTTTTTATTGTTTCACTGAAGTTGTCAAAGAAGGGATTTATGCTTTATGACAACACATTGAGAATATTTTTAAAGAATGTGTATATATTGTATATCCACTTTAACAAAATATATGAATCACACATACTCTATACACATTTAAAGGGTTTTTTAATAAAGTGATTAAAGTGAATTACAAATTTAGGTCCAGAGTAGCTAACGGAAACTTTTCTTTTCCAGTTCAGCTTAAATTTGAAATTCACATTTAATTCACCTTGAATTTTCACTTTAGTGAATAATCCTGTCTGTGTCTGTGTATTAACTGTTTAAAAACAAAAATCCTTTATTACCCAATAAAGTTTAGTAACTCATGATAATACGTTGAGTAAAAAATATACTTGCGCTCGATTTTTAAACATTCATAATTGCATTTTTGCATCTTTTTATTTATGGTATATATTTTCGACACTATTTGAATATATCTAATATTTATGGATCACAATTAGTTTTTTTAAATGTGATTCTAATTCCCATGGAAACAGGACACAATACAAATATAAACTGCAAAACTGAAATTCTTCTGTGGACAATGTAAGTTTATTAAAATACAGATTAGATTTTTTTTACGTTGGGATGCACATTCTAAATCTGTTTTCAAGCAATGAAGGTTTTCCACTTCTCATGGAAAGTAAGGAGCTCTTGACTGATATAATAAGCTGTTTTGTAAATTCTAGCAGCTGTTACTTTATTGCACAATATTTATGGATTATTACTTGCCAAGCTTTCCTTAGACGTTTCTACTACCCGCTTCTCTGCCTCCAGTCTACAGCTATCTGGCAATGCCAAATATCCCTTTTCATTCTGTCATTTTTATCCGCGTCTCAACTGTTTCTTCCAATTCCTATAAAATGCTGAATATCTGCATTCATTATTTTGTGAGTTAGTGTCCAGACAGCTGGATTTCTTTATAAGCTGGAGGCAAAACAAATTAACCCCTTAACACAACAAACATTCTGTTTCGCAAAAAAAATATCAAATTAATACATATTTCATTAACTCTGAAAATATGATGGTTAGAAAATAAATTTTAAAAAAATGCAAGCTATTCTGTACTCCGTCTATAGGTATTCATAATCTATAACATTTTACTTTGGCATTTATTCATGAACCTGGATCATTCACAAAAGTAAAAAAAAATGAATGAATTGACAAGGCAATTGTAAAGTTTGAGCTAAATATGGAGCTGCAGGGATAGAGAAGTTGGCTTTTTTCCCATTTCAACCATTATGGATTAAAATTTGCTGTTTTCTTGTTGATTAGCCAGAATTCACAGTTTTAGAAAAATCCCCTATAGGTTGAAGTGAGCTGTAAACTAAACAATAAAATTAAGGCCAAAGTAAGAATGCATAAACATATATTAAATCATAATATACAGACTTTTTCTAAGTTGTAAAAAAATGTACATATCACTTGCCATTTTAAAAAAACAAATCCAGGAAAAGTAGCACTTTTCGCTGCACCAAGGTTATTCCTAAAGTGAAAATCTAAAGTGAATTCAAAGTGTATTTCACATTTATAATCAGATCAGTTAGCTATGCTCTCAGTTTGGCTACTTTGGCCTTACACTGATTAGCCACACCATTAAAACCCCCTGCTTAATATTGTGTAGGTTTCCCTACTAATGCCAAAACAACAGCATTGAGACAAGGACTCTGAAAGATCGCTGAACGTGTCCTATGGTATCTGGCACCAAGACATTAGCAGCAGGTATTTAAGTCCTGCAAGAGGCAAAGTCCTCCATCGATCAGATATGTTGTTCCAGCACATCCCACAGATGCTCAATCAGATTGCAATCTGGAAAATATTGAGGCAAAGGCCTCTTTGTCATGTTTCTCAAACAATTCCTGTTGTGGCAGGATGCATTACCCTGATGAAAGAGGCCATTGCCATCAGGGAACATCATTACCATTAAGGGGTGCATGTGGACTGCAACATACTATAAGTACATGTTAAAGTAGGATCTACATAAATGTCAGTGAATAACGCTGCTGGTAAAATATAATGCATCACAACCCAATGTAATTAATAGAATACAATTTTAAAAAGCACAAAAATAAATACTAGAAAAGTTCAAAACTAACAAATCCTAGAGTCATTTAGTAAATAGAAGAGCTCTTCAGTCAGCAAAGACTTTTACATGCCTCGTGAGGATTGAAGAGGGTTCACCTTACTGTGATTGGTTGGTTTGCAAAGCCCCGTAGTCAAAAAGTATTTATATAGAGCCTCTCTTTCAGAAAGCTTACATGGTGATGTAATTCCATTTGAAGCTAAAAATTCTTTCTAGCCATATCTATAAAAGCAAAATTGATGACATTCTATTGTTTCAATGGTAATTGCTTCTTTCATAGAAATAATAAAACTTCATTGATGAAAACATTTTCGTACATCCACATAAACAACGATACAATCCAACGAGACCACTTTATCTCAATGAAGTAGTCTGGGTGTAGTGGTCCTGTCATTGTAGCCCTTAGATGTAAAAAAATGCTGTTTTGTAGAAGCAGCAATGTTTGCATTGAAGGATTGAAAACACTTCCTGGCATAGTCTTCCTGACAACCACTTGTGCTGCTTCCTCCCCAGAATCAAGTTAAACGTGGTTCTGCAATGTAAAGATACTTACCCAGCTTGTTCTATGATTTTCTCTTTTCTGTATATCTAACCTGGCTTCTACCTCCGTTTATCCATCTATCTGTAATTATGACCTTTTAGTTTTTAACAGATGGAGATCGGCTTACAAGTAGGCATTATTAATACACATTTGTTCCTAAACTCCAAGATGAGGTGTAGATACACTATGCAGCGGATCATATTTGTTCTACTTCTTCAAAAAGGAATGTAGTTGTAAAAAAGAGTAATGCAAAATAATTTGTAGAGAGTATGTAGTTTGGAGTGTGGTGTAATTAAGGAGTGTGTTGCCTTGATATAGGCAATAGAGATGTATGGCTTCACTGTCATGCCAGGTTTTGATATAAAAGTAGGGATGAGATAAGGTGAAGCCATAACTTGAGTAGCCAACACAAGACTTAATTGATTTAATGTATCACAGGTTGTATCCCATGTGGGGGACCGCCAATATATAGCCGCCAATGATTCCCTTTCCCCGAATATTGTAGCTCCAATACTCCTGAGAATAAATATTGCTGGGATCGCCTTTCCTCCCCACACATTAGTTGAGACTGACTGCTGAGAGTAGATCTGTTTAATGCAGTCAAAGCTTCAGGATTTATACATATAGTAAACTCCTCCCATGTGCCTGAGAGATAATTGAGTCAGGAACTATACAAACTCAGTTATCTCCAGGTACAGAAAAATACAACAATTTTACAACACCCTAAAAGTACCCCCAAAATCCATGGAAACTTCTTGAGAGTCACATCCTCAGATAGCCCTTATCTGAGTGACTATCATATCCAAAAATCACTCTGAGTGGTTCAGTAGTTTGGAATTGCCATTGAGGGAAAGTTTTTACCGGCTGGCCACGAGGTGTAAGCCCAATATAGCTCCAGAGGAATCGTGGCAAGGGTCGATCTCAGTTCATGGGATTTTATACGAAAACCACACACAACATATGAAAGCTTTCAAGTGTCGAATGCTCCCCCCAGTCAGTAGTTTGTATCTCCCGAACTCTGTTCGTATGGGTGGTCGGGTACTTGAACGGGCAGCAGTTCTAACTTCATCGGTGTTTGTGTGAGTGCCAAGCCGTAATCAGTTCTAGGCACTGGACAACCAAGTACTGCTGCCTACATTCGGGAGACAAAATGGCCACCATCCATTCTGTCGACCATGTGTGTTCAATTGCACGAAATGGCGGCCACCAAGGGGAGCATTCTATTAATTGTTTCCATTATGGTTTTTGTACTGGATACTTAGTGTTCCATGTTCTAATGAGGTGCTGGGTAGGTCCTCATTCAGGAACAGAACCAAGTGGGTTCGAACAAATAAACGAACATAAAGGAAACAAAATGTGCAAAACCAAGTGATGGGGTATTCCTTCACATCCTATATAGTAAAAAACAACTTAATAGGCAAGGGTATAAGGAAGGAGAAAAAGGTGGCGCCACAGAGATAATATATGAAATGAAATATAAGCAAGTAGTAATATAGAAATAAACAATGATATATAATATATATATCTATATATATATATATATATATATATATATATATATATACATATATAATATATATATATATATATATATATAGATATATATAAAGTACAGTCTAAAAAGAGTCCAGTAAAACCTTTGGATGAGAGAACAATCACAGTTCTATCTGAGGTAGAGATGTCTATGGAGTAGTGGGATTGAGGGGTTCAAAGGATCCATATGAAAGAGAAAAGAAAATCTAATAGTGCATTAAAACCCAAATAGGTAGCAGCCAATAAAAAAAGGTCTATATGGTCCTACTTAAGTTTTTGAGATCTAAAAACTAGCTCTAGTATAAACAGCGTACAGTGGTATAATATCTACTTATGGTATACGAGAGGGAGTGTTGTAATTAGATATCTCGTCAGATGGGGACCATATGTAACAAAAATAACAACAATACTGCTCACTGTGATATAACCAGGAGAGTGTATAAAAATACCAAATGGTTACTCACAGTTAATTGAGCTGACACACTGCTCAATGATAGGGCGTAAGTGGTATAATCCCCACTAAGGATGCTTTGGAGAAGTATCTCTCTGGAACAAGTAAAATTTAGATGCCAGGTAGTAAAATAATAAAAATTGTAAAAAAGATAAAATCTTAGAACAAAGAAAGTGGCCAAAATACCTTTATTAAAATACAGTTAGTTAAAATTTCCACAACACTTTTTTTATAACAGGAATGTTTTATAAAACTGTTGATAAATCTGATACTGTACAAAAAGTAATGAAACTTGACCGTGTTTTAATTCTTGTATGATAATCTGAAGTTAGTAAAATGATTTAATATGTAGACGTTTCCAGATATAATTTGATTACTTTATATTTGATTTTGTTCCAGTCTGATTCCTCAGAACCACAGCCTCAGTTATTTAATTTTATTATATTAGGGACAATTTAATAGTTACCTTAAAGTAATCTCTAAATATGAACAGCTTTCCTTGAAAATAGCAGAGTGAGATAAGATGATAAAGTTTTGTAAACACTGAGACATACACAATTTGCATCTTATTGAAAAAAGATTAGACCTAGTATGCTCGCACAGGCGAGATCCATCCAGAATATGACAATCAGATTGTTGCCCACTATGATTTATTTTCTCTGTGCTGAATTTGAATAATATGGAATGCAATGTGGTAGGTAGCTAATTGAAAAGTATCAAAAAAGCGGATGCTATGTATAAAAAAGCAATTCTTCAGTAAAGTGCAAAATGTGAAGAAATCAGAAGCAGCATACTATTGGTTTCCATGGTGATTGTTTCATGTATAATACTAATAGGTTAACGTATTTATTTTTTTTACATATTACAGGTTGCCCAAAATACATTAAATCAGTGCAGTATAACAATGCATCACATTTAATTTATGTATGTATTTATTTGGGCTGTATTTGTTCTGTCTGCAGATTTGCTTATCATGAACTATACTAATTCTCTTTAATGTATTATTAATTAGATTTTTTACATATATTTATGTATTTCTAAAGCAATATTCTTTTCAGAGCTGCTTTTCACCAACGCAACTGGTTTACAAAGAGCATATTGGATGCTAAAGCTATAAAACTCATTATATAAAGTCAGTCATTGATAATTAGACTCCAAACATGACTTAGCCCTAAACAATTGCAGTTTTTTAGTGAGATGTGAGATGTGAGATGTTTGTAGCCTGCATGTAATAGTGTTTGAGATATTTATAATCTCTTGGGAAAGTTATGTACTTACACTGCTACCTTTTAGTCCAAACTTCATGAGCTTGAAGTTAGCCAAAGGTAGCCAGTTGTATCTCAGGAATCCCTTGTAACTTTGTATCAGTGTGCTGTATACTGTATGTAGCAATTAGGAAGGACGTTTAGCACAAGTAGTGATATTTTGTCTATTAAATGTGGATAACTTGACAGTGCCCTCCCAAGCAAGCACAGCAATTCTAGGGATTTTTCAGAGGAATAGCTGATGGAATTTTTCTTTAGGAAAAGTTGTACAACTACCTACACATTATTTACACAAAATTTGGTTTTTCCCAGACCACGAAAGGAATCCATCATCAGGAGTCTCTCATATTGGTCTGTATGGTCTTATCTTATTGCATACACCTCTGTCTGCCTTAAAAGGTAGACCCAGGAAGCAGTTCTGTTCATTACATAAGTTAAAGCATCCAACAGCTACCATACTGCGGTTGCTATCAGTTTATTGACATTCTTGTTTAGAGCTTCATCAATGATCCCGTGTTTCATTTTTCAAAGCTGTTGAATAAGCATTCAGGCGGATTTGGCTCAGGCTCTGATAAGAAAACCAGAAATGAGAGGTAGAGACTTGAACAGAATGTGTACACTGCTTTCACATACCTCAGGTATTATGTATTGGTAGAAGATGCAGGATATCTTCCTCTTCTAATGTCTTTGGGGAAAGTTGCTGCTGAAATAAGCAATGGTGTGCAGGCAGACAAGGACAGGAGACCGCTTTGCACCATAACCAATGCAATGAACATATGATTTTATGGCCCTTGGGGTGTCTCTCTTAGAATTAAATATTTATAACCACATCATGCATTTTTGAACATTAAGACAATTTCAGTTTAATTGATGGGTCACTTTAAAAAGTTCTTAAGTAACATTTTAAAGTTATATGCTTTCTTATGGGGAAGCTTGGATGCATGCACATCGCTTGCCGCACATGCGTATCAGTACCCAATACTTAATTATTAAGAGCATTGGATTAGACTAAAGTGGGGAGGCTATGCCTCCACCATGACATTTCTGGAGGAGGAGAGGTAATTAGACAAGCGAGTATAGGCACTGGAAAACAGTACATAAAAAGCTTTTTTAAAGTTTAATTTTATGACATAAATTGGGGGGAGGGGGAGGGGATGTGAGTGAGGGCTCTGTAACTAGGGACAAGGACACTAAAGCATTAATACAGTTTTGTATTCCTAATGCTTTATTTCTCCTTTAAGATAACTAAAAAAGGCTCATGCTTCTCGATATATGCACAGTTTTCAGTACTGTGAAAGTTGCAAGGAATTAAACATAATGAAGGCCATTCTACAGAGAATTTATAGCCTCTGTGACACTTTCTTTTGTGTTATGCTTCATGCAGTTGACTTTTATACTAAATAACCCTTAACAATAACATTAAGCACATTAGAATTCAGCACTTTCAGCTTTGAGCTATTTTAATATATTTTCTCTATATGAATTGTCACATTTGTCACTTGTATACCTAATTTGCTAAGTAACATTAAAAATAAGATAAAAAATCATGTTGCATATTAAAGTTTACCCACAATAACCCAGAACAAAATATGAATGTATAACACATGAACAGCTGTCGAAATGCTATGTAAAAAATATTACAATACATTTTAGCAGTTTTTGTAGATTTGTATTAACTGATTCATATCACTGACTTCTTGTGTTTGCAGTTGTTTCATGGATTTTATTAATTCCTCAGACGGTATAATGAGTAGTCACATTCTGTAACAAAACATTTAAAGACATGTCTATACTACTTCATACTATTAATCAGCTTTGCCTAAATATCTGATGTTACATTAAGGTATGAATTTAATACTATTCTATTAGCTAATTACTAAACATGGAATTTGAATGCTCATTGTGTCCATCACACTGTAATATAATTTACTGGTTGAAATTAGCCATGAATAGGAGGGTGATCTTTCTCAAAATCAAACCCAAAGTTTGCACTAGACATGTGCATTCGTTTTTGTGTGAATACAATTTCTTCAGAAAATTTGTGTTTTTTCATATTCGTTCGCTAAAACGTAAATGAAAGTCCTATAAAGGAAATGTACACAAAACGGCAAATGCCGAATGCATTACTTTTTCATTTTATTTTGTTTGTTTAATAGACTCTGTGCTGGGTCCCATGGTGGGGAACACTAATAGCTATAATGGGGGGACATAGTGCCCCCCCCGCACCTCCACCTGTGACTTGTGGGTGGGGGCTTTTAAAATAAACAGGGGGACCTATTGTCCCCCCTCGTCACCCTTGTGGGTGGGGACCCTAAGTAAATAAATAATGGGGGGACCTAATGTCCCCCCTAGATCCCGACACATGAGCTGTGGGTGGGGATCCTAATTAATTAAAGGGGGACCTAATGTCCCCCCTGGTCCCCACCCATGAGCGGCAGGTGGGGACCCTAAATGAATAAATAATGAAGGTAACCAATGTCTCCCCCAGGTCTTCACTCATGAGCGGCAGGTGTGGACCCTAGTAAATTAAATGGGGGGTCTAATATCTCTGCTGGTCCCCACCCATGAGCAGTGGGTGGGGACCCTAAATAAATAAATAATGGGGGGACCTAATTCCCCCCCAGGTCCCCAACCATAACTAGCGGTTGGTGACCACAAATAATAAAGTGACTAGGGGTCCCCAATCCCCTAGTCACTCCCCCCAAATAAAAATACCCTACCTACTCTAATAATAGTGAGGGGGGCAATAAACTAACCTTGTAAAATATAATTTCATACTTACCATTTGATGTCTTCTTTATTCTTTTCTTTTCTTTCTTCAGCCCCAAAAATGGGCAAATATAAATCCTTACTATGCATCGTAACTGTTAAATAAAAAAACATGAGCGCCCCCAAAAAAAAATACGCCGGAAAAAATAAATAAACAGAACACAGTCGCCTTGTATGGTTTAGTACGAGTACTATCCAGTGCTCTAGGGTGCAAATAAACAAAAAAAGTCAATTCCATTCATAATGAGATATAAGCCGAAATAAATGGGAAACATATTTAAGTGGTGGCAACTTTGAGCCTAATTGAAAAAACTGTCTATAGTTGCCATTCCAAGAGCCCCTATGTTAGTCTGGACCTGCATCTTAAGCTCATGACCACATGTATCTTTACATCTGAGTAGCAGACAAACGACTTCGGTATTATGACCATGTATCCAACCCTAGTCCAAAATATGCAGCTGGTTTATTGAGTATGACTGCACTTTAATCTGCTCCAAAACTCCTTGTAATGCTACATTTCAATTAATAATCAATCATTTTAAAAGTAATACTCTGATCTCCGAGTGTTGATTTGCTTTCAAACTGTTGTAAATGCTTCCAGAACACAACTGGTTAAAAGGCAGACTTTGCATTAGATGATTTACATTGACCTTAGAAACTTGCTGTAAGCAAAGCCAAATGTTGAAGACTATGTCTATTTGCAGATCTAAAAAGCATTAAAGGGCAACAGTAAGATTTGAAACATATAATAAATATAATTCTATCTTTCCCTTCACCTTGTCAGAATACAGAAAAGAAAATTGGTTTCTCTTTGAAAAAGTTTCTGTGCAGAACTAAGAAATATATTATTGATTTTCCAGTATTGCAGAGAAAAGGTGTAACATTGTCATAGTTCATTTCTTCTTGCAGAAGTCATTGTTCGCTGTGTTGCTTCGTAATTAAATACTGATTTAATTGCAATACTATCGTGCTAATTTAATGCATAGATTTAGAGCAGTTACAATTCACGTATTCTGTCTGAGAGAAAATAACAAATACCTATTTAATGTATAATCTATCTACGTCTAGACCTAGTTCAATCAACACCTTTTAAATAAAGACTGGCAGACTTCCTCTCAACAAGAAAATCATAATTAGCCTTTGGTGTAACTTGTGTTTGGTTCTTAGTGGAGGAAGAAACAGGTTATAAATTCAATGTCAGAGCAGCTTACAGAATTATCACTGAGTCCTGGAGTTATTTTTTTTTTTAATACTTTATTTTTGGCTGACAGGGTGGTACAGAAATATAACTTTCACGGAGTTTCTGTAATCCAATGGTGTTACAATGTAGATTAAATCATACTGAAAATTGATCAATGTTCATTGAAAAAAATATATGTTGAGAAAGTAAGGCTCCTCTGCAGTACCCTAATCAGGTATTTGATATTAATTAAGAATAAATATGAATAAGATAAAGAAACAGATAGGATAATGTTCACTGCAGCTTCTTCCTTGGACATTATTTTACAAGGAGAAGGCCCCAATGTGGTCTGTTCTCAGAACATTTGTATGCATGTCTTATGGTCAAAACACTGATGGAACAACATGAGTCTACGGATATGATAATCATTTGAGGCCCTCAGAATGGAGCCCAAAAAGAAAAAACAGACATAGATAGAAAAAGATAGGTAAGTAAAAAGGCATATAGCAGAGAAGATACAGTTGCTGCTAAGGCGTAGAGTCATAAGTGGTCACTTCTAGAAGAGAGATCGAGGCGGGGGAGCTAAAGTGGTCTGGGTGACTATAGTGTCCCTTTAAATTACAAAACAGTAATTCAGATAAACCACCTCTGATTAAATAGAAGCATACAGAGTACATGTTTTATTTTTCATAGACTACAGAAGAGTTAGAAGAGGAACTATAAGCAACTTCCATATCTACATTGTGGCTTTTCCTATCAGCTATTTCTGATCACAAAAAAAGAATACCGTATTTTTCTATTTTGATTCACATTAATTGTTAAATGTGAAACATACTAAAAATGTTTTCCTACCTGAAACAAGCAGTGATTGTATTATTGTTTTATGAGCCTTCCTTTCAGACATCAATAAGTGGTAAGGTTTTTGTCACACCTCCAACAGTGAGATTGTGAATTATGCCTCAAACTAAACTCGCCAACAGTGCTCTATAATGAAGTTGAACACCAGAATAATTAACAACTCTATTACAAACAAATACAGTTTATTCTTTACTCATGGAATTTTCATATAGTGCATATTTATTTGTTAAATAAAAACACAATTTTTTTAAAGCAAGCGTTTCTAGGCCATATACATCCTATCACCAGTTAATTAACGTAATTTAGAAAGGAAATACATTTTACAGATTCACATAATTTAGAAAGGAAATACATTTTAGGGATTCACTAACAGGTACAAATTACATACATGAAATAATGAGTAAATGTATTTCTTAATTGAAAAAAAACAAAACATCCAATTGTCAAAATACCAGATTATGAGCAACTTATGATGTAACTTCGGAGTTTAAACCTGTGAATGAAAAAATTGATAGAACACTTAGTGGTAACAATTAAGTTGAGTAGCACTTTATATATTCCCCATTTTGAACCCCCCACCCCCTAAAAAAGAACATAGAAGAGTAGGAAATTGTTCTAACAAGAATTACAATGCTTTATAATATATCAGAAAGTTAAAGAGTAAAAGTGTTTTCCGTCTCACTTATATTAAATCTAGCAACTTTCTTCTACCCTTGTTGATGCGGTGATCCAAAACCGAGCAAAAACACTAATGTCCACTTTTGTTCCAAAATATATATTTTTATTTTGACTCCAAAATGGCTCTCTATCTTTTCCCTGGATCAACAAGGTATTGCTAAGAATGAAATATGTATGATGAAGCACTTTTTCTGGTGCAAAATGCATCAAGTGTAATGTGTCCTGTACCTGCCTTGAATTATGTTGCTGTAGCTATTTTTGTAAATAGAGTTATTTTAACAGCTACTCTTCACCATGCCTTACTGATGGAAGAGATCTTTGGTTTACTTGCTAATGTATACATCTGACTCCAAAGTGTATATCTGGTCCAATTTCGTAAATTGTGTTTAATTGTTTTTGCACTTTGGTCCACGTCATAAAAAGGGTGTTTTCTGTAAGTTCCTTTTTCCTGTTATAATAAGTGATTCTTTCCTAATACATATTAGGGAAAACAATACTTTTCAAGATTTAGCCAATCTAATTTCTGTTTTGTATGTATTTTTTTCCTTTGTTATATCTTCTTTGTTGCCTCTTTGTTCTTCTGTATTGAGGTATGTTGCCATAGATCTCTTACAAGATTTTAGATTGAATGAAGATTTGACTGTGGTGCTCTGAGGGAAAATAAGGATCGAGCCACTTTATTTTTGTATTGCGATATGATAAATATTGTGCTGGTCCTGGATCGGAGGTTATAGGAGGTTGGGGAGAGCATTCTACTATTTATGATCTATCTGACTGTATTATTTTCTTTCTACATCCATGAATTGGCCTATCTGTGTCACGATTCGGGGAACCAAACACGCCAACACACACACACAAAGTGCCGTACCGGACCTTAGAGTGGCCGGGCTAAGCACACAAAGAATAGTCAGGAAACAAGCCGAGTAAAGGGGAACCAGAAGACAGAATAACGATAGACAAGCCGAGGTCAAAGGATAGGAGAAAGTCACAAAGTCGGATAAACAAGCCAAAGAGTACGTAACCAGAAGCACAAGTTCAGTATCAATACTAGCAGGTAAAGACCACAACAGGGCGGAGAGGAACAGGAAAGGTAAGTATATAAATCCAAAGGTTAATTCTGATTGGATAATTTCCAATCAGAATTAACAATCACACGTGGGAGATATCTAAACCTCCCACTGTGATTGAGGCACTGTGCCTTTAACGCCGGGTCAGGTGACTGACCCCGGCGTTTGTTAAAATGGGCGGTCTCCCAGCGTGCAGCGTCATGCATGCTGCCGCTGGGGGACACAGAGGAAGAGGCGGACGGCACCCGTGGGAGAGAGGATGCCGCCCGCCGAGCGCACGTCAGGAAGGGGACCGCAGACGGCTGGAGGGTGAGTGCCGCGAGCGGACTGCAGCTTCCCCTCGCAGCCGCCCGCGGGACCCTGACAATCTGTTAATGTACATCATAAAGTCAAAGTAGTGCTGCACACAAGTAAGTTTACCTGGGAGCTCTGTGAAAGGGGGTCCGAAGCCCATCGGAAACAACTAAAAAAAAAGAGGTCCACAGGCGTGAAAACGAAGGGTGATACATGACTTAGCATGAAACGTTGTATCTTTTTTTGTCCTTTTTTGATATCCAATAAATATATTTTTTTTGTCTTCACTAGACAGCCACTAGAGGAGTATTTAACCCTGCAAGATAGTTATTACAGTTTATAAAACCTGCAATAATGCGACTTGCAGGGTTATGTGTGATTGGAGTTGGCACCCACACCACTTCAATGGGCTGAACTGGTCTGGGTGCCTACAGTGTCTCTTTAACTATGTCTGTAAAAACTTTACCTGGTACAGAAAGCGTCAGCTTGAATGCTAGTGAGTTAGCCAATTTGAGGCCTTTTACTCCATTTTCTTTATATTTTATATCAGCACTGGTTTCCACTGAATAACCAGTTCATGGGTCTCGTAATCATTAATTAGTCATTGCATGACTAAAACCTCATGATCTGTTAGGCTAACCTCGCTAGAAAAAAAGCATTTTGGATTAGTAAAACCTGACATCACATATTGTGTAAACGTTCCAACGAGCTAGAGCTATATATACCCAGATATGACTGTCATGAGTCTCTACTTTGTCAAAGTTTATTGATCTTCTGGTAAAAGTATTTGTTTCTGTTCAATTCCATTATGGCTGCATTATGTACTGATTCAGTTTCTTTAAATCACTCTATACAGATGTTGCTTACAGATGGAAAGTACTAATATCATGTACATGACTGGAAATATGTATAAAAAGCATATGAGTAAGTCCATGAAAATTTAGAAGTCAGTCTAATTTTCTTTCTGAAATATATCAAAACATTTTTGCAACAAGTGTAACAACTCTGCAGCCATCACTACCTGGTTTCTTGAGTTTTTTTTTCATTTTTTTTTCAACCTTATAAACTGTATATTCATATATATAATGGTGAAATAAAATACACTAATATTGTTGGATTAAGTTTTCAAATGCTCATAATGATCATCATCTGTTAGAAAAACATATTAAATTATTTATCTATAATAATTACCAATAAAGTATATGGGTCTTTTTGTAGATAAATCATATGAAAAGTTTTTCTGACAGTGTGATCATTTTATGATAATTTAAAAGGCTTATCCAAAATAATTAAATCAAGATCTAATATGGATACTATGAGTAAAATGTATAAATAATGTGATTTTTGTTTCGTGAATAAACATGGACACCCAGAAACTTTTAAATACTTTTAAACATAATATATTGACAACTTTTTGTGCTCTTCTGAATACGTTATAGTTCACATTGTTAACTGTATTATTTCTATACTTTGTGCAAGCAGGTCTAAATTCTAAAACCATTTGTGAATATGGTTTTAATTTTCACATCAATTACTGATTATTTGAAGAGATGAATGGTACAGGGCAAGTCCTTTGTTTAGGCCATAAAGGGGCAATAAATCATTCACTTACATGATCAGATAATTTCATGTCTCCCTTAGAATTCTAGAACTACAGTAGAATAGTTCAGACCTGTCTTTCTACTAATGAAGAAAAGGTTGTGATAAATTAGAATCTGTCTCTTTCTCCCACACGATCCTTTATAGCAATATGAGATATATCCACTTCAGAATGACTTAATTGCAACAAGAACCTTTCACTGACTAAAGTCATTATCGTTTACAGAGGAAAGGAAATTGAAAATAGAAATGGTATACTTGTGTGTATCTCTGTCTGCCTACTTGTGGAAATACTTTGATAAGAACTGCAAACCCCTAAAATAGAGAGATGACTCTATTAAGTAAATACGTCAACAAATAAGTAAGGCAACTCACAATATAAAAATAAAATAAGAAGTGTGTGTTTGAATTAGAAAAAAGACAATCCTATGAACAACATAAAACAAATATTCACTTTGCAGCCTGTCTTCTGCAAACTAAACAGTAGAAAAAAAACTAAACATAACAAAAAGGAAATGTCTTTCATATCAGTAAGATGTTACCATCACATATTGTGTAGACCTTCCTAGAAGGAAACATCACAAATTGGGTAGATCTAAGTAGTGAGAAAATTAATAACATACCTAACAAGGGCCTCAATGTAATATTTTTGGATAAGCTTTAAAAAAAAATGCCACAAAATATAAAAAATAGAAAATAAATAAATAAAGAGAGGTGGAAAGGTCAAGGATAGATCCTGGCTACTGGGAAAATATATGTGTATAGCCATAAAAGAGGCACACTGGAAACAAGCACTGGCAATCAGACTGACCAGATATACAAGAGAAACAGAGAGAATAAATGCTCTCATTACCAAAAAAAACCTTCCAAGGTGTATGCACAGCTGCAGGGTAGCTACAACACATCAACCAAAGATCCACCCAGAGCAGAGACTGAATAGTACTGGAAGAATATCTGGGTGAAAGAAGCATCGCATAACACATGGCTACTAAACCTGAAAGCAGTCCACTGCATGCTAGATTGACTACAAGAAAAAATGTGACACAATGCAACACACATGGATACTGGAATGCTTGGCTCTAGTCAAGGTCAGCAAGACACTAAAAACATACATTAAGAACTAGATGGGGAACTGGAAAACAGAAGTCGATTCCAGGACAATAACACAAGTGAACATCAAATGTGGCATATACCAAGGTGATGCAATATTCCCAGTGCTGCTCTGCATATTCATCAACCCCACTAGAATAGATATGGATAAAGGTTCAAGAGTGGAGTTACCATTAGTTATCTACTCTACATGGATGACATTAAGCTGTATGCCAAGAGTGAACGTAACCTTAACAAACTGATCCACCTAACTAGGATATACAGCAAGGACATCAGAATGTTGTTTGGATTAGATAAATTGGGGCATATGATATCAAAAAGAGGGAAGATGATCAGGACAGGAGGAATATCAGATATAGAGAACAGCAACAAGTACCTGGGGGTACCACATGGCAACCATGAGAGAGAATCAAGGAGGATAGCAACATCCAAGTACCTCCAAAGAGTTAGACATGTCCTGAAGTCCCAGCTTAATGGTAAGAACAAGATCTAGGTCATCAACACATATGCCCTAAGGTATAGCTTGAGAGAAGAGCTAGTCACCATGAATGGTAAGAACAAGATTTAGACCATCAACACAAGTTAAGATATAACTTGGCCAAGAGAAGAGCTAGTCACCATGAATGTCAAGACCCAACACATATGCCCTAAGGTATAGCTTGAGAGAAGAGCTAGTCACCATGAATGGTAAGAACAAGATTTAGACCATCAACACAAGTTAAGATATAACTTGGCCAAGAGAAGAGCTAGTCACCATGAATGTCAAGACCCAACACATATGCCCTAAGGTATAGCTTGAGAGAAGAGCTAGTCACCATGAATGGTAAGAACAAGATTTAGACCATCAACACAAGTTAAGATATAACTTGGCCAAGAGAAGAGCTAGTCACCATGAATGTCAAGACCCAGAAACTACTCACTATGAATGGAGGAGTAAACCCAAAATCTAGCACCCAGAGACACCATGCAGAAGGAAGGAGATTGGGGCCTGATGAGTGTCAATGCCACAGTCCTGGATGAAACACAGAACATCCAAATGAAGGCTTCCAATATTTACATTTTTATTAGAATGTTTCTTTATCTCCTTTGTAGTTACTATGATGTGGCAGCTGCACATTCATGCTCCTGATTAATGTCATTAACAGTTTGGAGCAGGATACAGACCTTGGTAACTAATATTTCAGCTGAGTTATGAACATCTATATCCTTGGGACTTTCCTGATTGTTTTAATTCCTTGGACTACAAGTGTTCTTTGATGTTAATGACAAGATTGGTTAAAGGTCAGACATATATTCTGTTCTTGTTAGGAATTAATTGGAAATAATTTCTGTTTGGTTAAATTTTGCAACCAAGATGTCCCAGATCACTAATCGTACATTGAACTGCTGATTAGAGATATGAAAATGATTAAAAGAATGTCCCCTGTGAGGTCTGCCAAATATTTTCAATGTTCTGCTCATATGTATGCAATTAGCAACATTTAATAATTGGAGACGGGGAGCCAAAAGAATGACAAACTACCTGCACAGCCATCCAAACAAAATAATCATTGATTAGTAGCCAAGTGTGGCCTTGAACAGCGATTTAAGTATTCAGACAATTAAATGTGATTCTTGGAAAGAAAATTACGTTGGGATGGTCTGTGATGTAATTAATCCAGAAAACAGGATATATTTTCAGATTTTAACCCTTTGAAAACCATGCAGGATTGCCATGAAAAATCATTTGATTAAAGAGTAACTCCATATAAAAGTTTGGCACATGTTTTTCACACCTCTTGGAGAACACAAGAGTTGTGCTATATTTTTTCCATTTTAAATCTCTGCAGTTTTTATATTTTGCTTGCACCCTCTCTGATATACAGAATGGTTTATTGTCCAGGTATAGTAAGAATATTGGTATAAAACTAACTTTTAATGGAAAATAATAAAAGGGATATGTAGAAATGTCTCCTATAGGAATCAGAGTTGAATGATCATTGTATACGGATGCTAATTGCTAATATGGCATCCATAGATAGTGATCAAAATCAAAATAGGTGATCAATCAAAGGTTGAGTCTAACGGCACAAAAAAAATAATATATAAATATATATAATTTGTATACAAATGTATATAAAAGAAAAAGAAAATGTATATTACAACTATATACAGAGAATGCTAGCGTTTCCCCTGAGTTTCTGCGTGAGATTGTTGGATGTAGAGCTGAGGAGCAGTCTTGTAATATATCAATTTGTAACCACTGACCATGAATTGGTTACATTGTGTACAAGTGTACTTTAACTATGATTGTCAGGGGGAACCCTCGACTAAGCAGTGCTCAGTACCAAAATACAATTTGTTAAAGTCACACAAAACAATGGGAAAATAATGCAGTAAAAAGAAATGAAACTAAAGCAAAAGTGTGGAGGAAATCAGGGGACTGCTCAGAGATATCCTGAAGTGTGCCTTCGAGGGCACCTGTGCTTGGCTGCAATCCATTGTTAACTGTCACAAATTATATATTTAGATTTTTTTGTTTTGTGTCGTCAGACTCAACCTTTGGTTGATCACCTATTTTGTTTCCCACTATCTATGGATTCCATATTAGCAATTAACATCAGTATACAATGATCATTCAACTCATATTTGATTTATGATTCCTCTTGGGAACATTTCTACATATCCCTTTTATTATTTTACATTAAAAGTTAAGTTTTATACCAATTTTCTTACTATACCTGGACAATAAACCATTATCTCCTCTCTTACAATATCTACCCGGGTTCATGCCATTATTTACCTAGACTACCCCCGCTTTATCTCTCTCCCTGATATACAGTCATATATACACAAGCACAGCTACACATATGCATGCCTAAACAAGTACAGACATGCATTTGCAGGCACACACACATTAACACATAAATAAACACTGCAATATCTCAAATCAGAAAATGTTCAGAAATAGATAAATGGGGTCTGTACAGAAAGAATCCAGCCATTGTTCATATAACAATAATAATGTGCACAACATCAATGTAACCTGGCAGCCAAGGAGAGTGGACTGGAATGCACAAGAGTAAAGAATAATGACTTGACTGTAGTAGCCAGTGGGGGAGCTATATGATGTTGAGTGAGCATGTGTGGCCATCACATTCAAAATGAGTGAGCGAGTAGAGCAATTAATCTACCTAAAATTTTGCTTTAAACTTGAACATCTCTCCATGGAAACTATTTGGATGATTTAGAAGGCTTTAGGGGATCCCGATGCAATGAGTGCAGTGTGAATAAAAGTGTGGCACAAACAATTCAAAGATTGGCGGGAATCTGTTGAAAGATTTGGCACTCTACGACTTCTGGCTTTTCCCAAAACTAAAATAACCTTTGAAATGGGAAGAGATTTCAGACCGCCGAGGAGATTCAGGTAAATATGAGAAGACAGCTGATGGCAATTGCAACAAAGGATTTTGCAGAGTGTTTTGAACAGTAGAAGAGATGCTAGGAGAACTGTGTGCCTACTGTGAAATGACTTAGGCATAATTGTCCTTTGTACAATGTTTATTGTATCTTCTTCAATAAATGTCTCTATTTTTCACATTACATGGCTGACCTCTCAACTGCAGAATTAGTATTAAAAAGTCAATTTAACCAGCCTGCATTCAAACACATTTAGACTGAGCTTTAAACTTTCCACACTCTTCCTGCATCATTTCCTTATTGTGTCATTTAACTTGTTGCTTTTAATAAGCAGTTTTTTATAGTTGGGAAACGATTGGAATGCCATTTGTACATTAGAGTCTTGTGGGAACACTAGTAATGATTAGTGATGTCGCAAACCCGAAATTTTCGGTTCGCGAACGGCGAACGCGAACTTCCGCAAATGTTCGCGAACCGGCGAACCGGGCGAACCGCCATAGACTTCAATGGGCAGGCGAATTTTAAAACACACAGGGACTCTTTCTGGCCACAATAGTGATGAAAAAGTTGTTTCAAGGGGACTAACACCTGGACTGTGGCATGCCGGAGGGGGATCCATGGCAAAACTCCCATGGAAAATTACACAGTTGATACAGAGTCTGGTTTTAATCCATAAAGGGCAGAAATCACCTAACATTCCTAAATCACAATCAATATGGATTGACACCTGACATATGACATATTGACACCTTGACATATGGATTGACACCTGTCCTCAGAGCCCCTGATGCACACGGACACAGAGCAGAATAGAGACTGGTCCCCCTACATAGGGTCACTTGGCAGATATGGATTGACACCTGTCCTAAGGATCCCTGATACACACTGACACAGAGCAGAATAGGGACTGTTCCCCCTACATCGGGTCACTTGGCAGATATGGATTGACACCTTGTTGCAAACTGCTATTTGTAACGGGCCCTTTAAATGGCAAATTGCCCTGTTTCCCTGGGTTGTGGAGAAGCCTCTTTGCCAGCCTCCTCCCGCATGACTATGGCCCCTGGGAGATTGTGAAAATGTATGCACTTTTATTTGGTGTGTATGGCCCTTTAAGACTGTCGGTGGGCATATTGGGGCTTATGGACTCTTTATGTGACTGGTGCTGGCCCTTTAAACACCTTTTTTGGGACATCAGGAAGATTGGGACACTGCCCCTTTAAGGCCTTGTCCCCAGACTTGTTGGGGAC
>OW240915.1:318733695-318790782 GCA_933207985.1 Pelobates cultripes
GTGAAAAAAGTTTTTTGTTTTTAAATGCAAGGTATTATGACACCAGTGAGTGGTGGCACTGGTCACCGTATCCACTGTTAGCGTAACACACCCGCTTTAAGGAAACTGACCGCTATTCAATCTATAACAGTGAAAAAAGTTTTTTGTTTTTAAATGCAAGCTATTATGACACCAGTGAGTGGTGGCACTGGTCACCGTATCCACTGTTAGCGTAACACACCCGCTTTAAGGACACTGACTGCTATTCAATCTATAACAGTGAAAAAAGTGTTTTGTTTTTAAATCCAAGCTATTGTGACACCAGATCTAATTGGTGGTACTGGTCAGCGTATCCACTGTTAGCGTAACACACCCGCTTTAAGGACACTGACTGCTATTCAATCTATAACAGTGAAAAAAGTGTTTTGTTTTTTTAAATCCAAGCTTTGTGTCACCAGATCTAATTGGTGGCACTGGTCACCGTATCCACTGATAGTGTAACACACCAGCTTTAAGGACACTGACTGCTATTCAATCTATAACAGTGAAAAAGTGTTTTGTTTTTAAATCCAAGCTATTGTGACACCAGATCTAATTGGTGGCACTGGTCACCGTATTCACTGTTAGCGTAACACACCCGCTTTAAGGACACTGACTGCTATTCAATCTATAACAGTGAAAAAAGTGTTTTGTTTTTTTAAATCCAAGCTTTGTGTCACCAGATCAATTGGTGGCACTGGTCACCGTATCCACTGTTAGCGTAACACACCTGCTTGAAGATAACTAATTGCTATTCAATCTATAACAGTGAAAAAAGTTTTTTGTTTTTAAATCCAAGCTTTGTGTCACCAGACCTAAGTGGTGGCACTGGTCACCGTATCCACTGTTAGCGTAACACACCTGCTTGAAGATAACTAATTGCTATTCAATCTATAACAGTGAAAAAAGTTTTTTGTTTTTAAATCCAAGCTTTGTGTCACCAGATCTAAGTGGTGGCACTGGTCACCGTATCCACTGTTAGCGTAACACACCCGCTTTAAGGACACTGACTGCTATTCAATCTATAACAGTGAAAAGTGTTTTGTTTTTTTAAATCCAAGCTATTGTGACACC
The DNA here is from genome assembly GCA_933207985.1 of Pelobates cultripes. Taxonomy (NCBI): domain Eukaryota; kingdom Metazoa; phylum Chordata; class Amphibia; order Anura; family Pelobatidae; genus Pelobates; species Pelobates cultripes. The sequence goes on from OW240915.1 coordinate 318,734,788, forward strand.
AGATCTAAGTGGTGGCACTGGTCACCGTATCCACTGTTAGCGTAACACACCCGCTTTAAGGACACTGACTGCTATTCAATCTATAACAGTAAAAAAAGTTTTTTGTTTTTAAATTCAAGCTATTGTGACACCAGATGTAATTGGTGGCACTGACTGGGGAAATGGGCACAGTATGCACTGTGAGCCTGACAGAAGCTGGCAGCAGTGGCAGACAACTGACTGCTATTCAATCTATAACAGTGAAAAAAGTTTTTTGTTTTTAAATCCAAGCTATTGTGACACCAGATGTAATTGGTGGCACTGACTGGGGAAATGGGCACAGTATGCACTGTGAGCCTGACACAGAAGCTGGCAGCAGTGGCAGACAACTGACTGCTATTCAATCTATAACAGTGAAAAAAGTTTTTTGTTTTTAAATCCAAGCTATTGTGACACCAGATGTAATTGGTGGCACTGACTGGGGAAATGGGCACTGCACTGTGAGCCTGACACAGAAGCTGGCAGCAGTGGCAGACAACTAAGTGCATTTACATTACATAGAAAAATAAATAAAAAAAAAGCATACCCTTATCCCTAACCTAGCTATGCTTTTCCCTATCTTATGAACAGCAGCTACACTTTCCCTCCTCTTACTAAGCATGCAGCTTGAGAATGAATCTAAAATGGATGCCTTCCAGGAGGTGGGAGGGTCTGCTAGGGAGGGTGTGCTGCTAATTGGCTGGAATGTGTCTGCTGACTGTGAGGTACAGGGTCAAAGTTTACTCAATGATGACGAATAGGGGGCGGGTCGAACCGCGCATATGTTCGCCCGCCGTGGCGAACGCGAACATGCTATGTTCGCCAGGAACCGTTCGCCGGCGAACCGTTCGGTACATCACTAGTAATGATACATTGTGGTTGGAGATGGTAGAAATCCCATGTTTATAGGTTTAGAGAAGAAACAGACTCTTGTTTTTCTTGTATGCAAGAAAATTGAAGTTGAAGGGGTTAAAGAGTATACATATGGGTGATAATGAAAACCAAAAATACCTTTATGAATCGAAAATACATTAAAAATAAACTGATATCTTCTTTAAGCAAACCAATTATAATCACACGCATCACATCAGTTTTCGATCCATTTTAACTAATAGATGCATAGGCTCACTTAGTGAAGCATTACACTTTATATGCAGCTTTGGGGAGGTACTAAACAAAACAAGTTCTTTCTGCCAATCATTCATCACAGATAGTGCATACCGTGTCAAGTGGATGACAGAGAATTTTTAATGACAAGGTATTAAAGAAAAAAAACATTTTGAAAGGAAATTAGTTTTCTACACTACAGCTAGTGCCATCTCTTCCAAATTAGTGCAGCTGCCCTTAGCAAGACATAATAAAAAGGAAAAAGGAGAGCAACGCTATGTCATCAGTCTTACGGTTTCATAATTGTGTTTTAAATTATGGTTATTTGTCAAAAAAATTTAAAACTGGCTGTAGATCTATAACTTTCCTGACCTATCTCTCCTAGAAAGGTTTGATGTAATTAAAAAGCTGTTGATATCAATCATTCAACTAATGGTATCTCATTTTATCATCAATTACACCGAACATTTTAGCGAATGATCACATAGCCCTTCCTCTACTTAGCTCTGTTCCTGTCACCGTGCTAATGGAATTTTAAATCTTGCTAAAGGAAGTGCTTGTGGAGACCATTTTAAAATAGCAATTAAGTAAAAGCTAATTATTGTAATCCCTTAAGAAACAGAAAAGCAATTGTGTGGTTATATATTCCAAGATAGTTGCTAAAACCTCTTTTAATGTTTAATAGTCAGATGGAATTAGTAACCCAATCACTGCAGCCTGCTTTACACTGTTTAAGTTAGCAGTTTTCATGCTATATAATTTAACATGTTTCATTACATACATGAACATTTCTACTATAGCAAAATACATTACATAGTGTTATATTCTGTATAGCCTGTTTATAGGTTGAAGAAAATAAGAACATAAATACACTCAAGAAACTCTGTGTTGAAAGGTTTGGGGAGATATAGCATTGCTTTTCACGTTCACTTTCACTGCATTTTGTCCATCAGGAACTAGGTATGAGAAGCCATCTTTTTAGAGGCATGAGGTCCAATGCCAAGGTTATGGGATGAGACCAAATTGCAGAAGGAGGTACAATCGATGGCACAAAAACTTTTCCCCAATTATCTTCCCATGTACCAAATGAAGCATCTCCTTATACTACTAAAGTTTTTTTTTTTTTCTTCTAATGATATTGAAGGTTGAGTAAAGAAAATCTAGCCTTGACATCAATGCTATGTGCCTCACACACAAGACTTTACAAGTCTCAAATGCAACTTAAAATGAGTCACCCCCATAAGTCAAAACAAACTCTTTTATATTTACTATGGCAGTTCATGGGTTGAATCCTGAGTGTAAGACCTTATTCAAGGCTCTACTAACTCAACATGTATATATTTTTCAACATCCAATTAGCATAGGAACTTTAACAATATAATGGTGGAATAATAGATATCATCTGATAATTCACATTGATTATTACATTTAAGAAATCATGTTAAATTTAAATCCATTATAAATATTTATTTCTTTACAAGCACACGCTTTGCCATGAGACTTTCTTTTTATTATGTAAATGCTGAAAATTAGGTCATTGTTTTGTTGTTCATTGTTCTAAAACCAGACATATTGTTATTGTGCTACAAACATGATTTATTCATAAGTGGTTGTTATGTTCCTCTGATATCGGAACACTACACGCAAAAGCTTATTTATAAACTCCTTCTTCAGACCCGTACCATGCGTGTGAAAAAAAATTATGTTATTGCCACATTTGAATATACGAGATATGCTAGAGAGCAATTACTTCAGCCTGACATCCATTTCTTTTTAAAAGTAAAGAGTCTGAGTATTTAAATTGCAGTTTGTGTGCATGTATGAGGAACTTTATGTGTGTATGTATGTTTTAAGCAGTGTGTGTACATGTGTATAATGCCATTTGTGTGTGTGTATTTGTTTATTAAATATTTTACTAGGAAGGATACATTGAGATTTTGGAAGTGTGTTTTTATATGTATAAGACAGATTGTGTGTGTGTATATATATATATATATATATGTCAGTTTTTGTATATGTGTATGTATTAGACAGTTTGTTTGTGCACGTGTATGTTTTAAGGCAGTGTATATGGATGTACAGCATGTAATAGGTGGTGTATTTATGCAGATAGGTCTATTCTCTATTGCCCCAGTCTGTATCTTAATATGTGCCTGTCTCAAAAAATAAAAAAATAAAAAAATAAAAAAAAAGATCAAGCAAGCATACACTTGAGAGTCCATTGAAAAAAAAAATAAAACTACACAAAGAACACTGTGAAAAGAAACACTAACAACCGAAAAAGATTAATTAAAAAAGAGTGCGCAGAGATGGAGACTACAAGTGAAGGAAAATACAGAGGAAAAGTTGATGAAATAATGAGTATATAGATACTAGTTCGCTAAGAGAGAGGAATACTCCACATATAAAGTATTTCAGCTTGCCTAATGGGTAATCTTCTATGTCATTTACTTTCAGGTTGTATCGAGGTGTGTGCCACTTCTGTCTTGTGGAAACACTCATGAGATATTCCCTTTTACACCTACTCCAGAACTGCTCTGCTAGGTACTGTACTCTACGCCGCCTTTTAGCTGCATAAACATCCTCCTTCACAAACTTCCTAGGTTGGGGTAGTGCGACTTTAGATTTCATCAGGATGAGATGGTTCAGAGTTAGCGGTTTGGGTGTTTTGGGGTCATTGATTCTATCAACAGTTAAAGGACGACTATTAACAATGGTCATAGCTTCATAAAACAGTGTGCTAAGGGAAGCATCGTCCAGTCTACTTGAACACTGAGCGGTTGTGGCACTTAGCACATTACAAATGGTCCTAATTTGGTGCTCCCAGACCCACCTGTATGACTTGTGAAGGAAGCATTGAAAATAAACTCACACTGTTTATCAGCTAGGAAAACTTCCAGTGCCTTGGTGTCACATTGCTTTAGAGCTTGTTTTAATTCATTTTTTGCTCTTATTAAGTTCATGCCCTGATCACAGTGGAGTTTGCAAACAGCACCTATCAAGCTGATGAAACATCTTAAGGCATTGATGAAGGCGTCTGTGGATAGGTCTTCAAGCATATCAATAGGGACTGCACATGAGGAGAAGCATGTGAAGATGAGACCATATCTCCTGTATTCTTTACATCCTTGCTTGGTGACAAAAGGGCCAAAGCAGTCCATACCACAGTATGTAAAGGGAGCTGAATCATTTTAGGTAATAATTCTATTTGTAAAGGTAGCTGAAACTTCTACACTTTCTTCAGGGGGTTCTGACATATGCTGCTCTTCTGTGGGTTGCCGGAGCCTTTGACACTGTACACCTTTATGTATCAAGTTGGCAACTGACTTGCTTCCACTAAGTACCTAATATCCATTTGCTCTGAGTTCTATGAGAGTCTTGTTGCAGCCCTGGTGACAGGTGGCTGAATGGAAGTGGGACAGGATTAATTGTGTGATGTGCCCATCTTTTGGGAGGATGACTATGTGCTTCATTTCCTGGATAAGGGTTAACCTTGACAGCCTTCCTACAACACAAAGAAGTCCCTGAACCAGAATGGGGTCAAGGTGACTAAGAGGGCTTGAACTTGAAAGACTATCTGCCTTTTGAAGAAGTTTTAGCTCTAGGGAGAAAGCTTGCTGTTAAACTAGACTGATCACCACCTCCTACATTCCTCCACAGTCACAAGATTGCTGCAGTGATGTGTCTTTGATCCTAGTCCCTTGATTCTTGCAATCAACCTAGCAAGCATTAACCAACTGGAAAACCTGTTCAGATGGCTCAGAACATCAGTTTGCTCATTGACTTGTGAGCAAACTGATGGGTCGCCTACAAGCAGTTCTGCTAAAGAACTTGGAAATGAGAGCATTTCAGATTCCCATTAAAAACTGGGCCCAGATAACCTGCTTGAGGAAAATATATCTGCTGCGTGAAGACCCCTGGAGGCATGGTCAGGTGGGTTTTGTGCTGTATTGATATAATGCCACTGAACTGGATCTGTGGTCTCCATTAAGAGTTGAACAGGATTGGCCACAAACACATGAAATCTCCTTGCCTTATTATTGATGTAGGCCAAAATTACCTGGGAGTTTTTCCATAAAAAATCTTCATCAATTTCTATCTCAAATTCTGCCCTTAACATAATACTCAACCTTGCTGCGGTGACTGCTGCTGAGAGTTCCAGCCTTGGGATGCTCATAATCTTTATTGGCGTGACCCTTGCTTTGGCCATTACAAGGCTGCAATGGACTTGGCCTCTGTCATTTGTGTACTTAAGGTAGGAACAGGCACCATTTCCTACGTTGCTAGCATCAAAAAAGTTGTCTGTGTTACTGAAGTCTGAAGGATGGTAGCTTCTGGGTATCTTGATTTCCTTTGCAGACCACTCTTCCAAGCCTCTCACCGTGGGCCTAAGCTTTCAGGAAGTGTGTCACCCCAACCGATGACCCTGCGGCAAAGCTCTTGGAGAATGTACTTGCCACTCAGTATGAAGGGAACTATGACGTCTAGAGGATCCTAAAGACAGGGCACAACTGACAGGACACTACAACGAGTTGGGGGTTAATTCTTTATGTCACAGCTGAAGCTGAAAGTGTCATTTTCAACTGACCACTGAATTTACCACTTGTCCTTCTGTTGTTGAATCTGGGTTACGTTTGAGAGGCTTACTGGTTGTTGCTTTTTCTGATGGAGCTACACAAGACAGGACATTCTTTTTGTTAGAGTTGAACGTATGCAGACGTAGGCCAGCTTTTTTGCATAGTTATTGTGCTTCGATGACCAGATCTGTAGCTTCACTGACTGTTGAAACACTAGGTAGGCCGTCGTCGACATAAACGTTCTTCTCGATGTTGCAGGTGATCTTATTTTCAAATGGCCTGTAGAAGAAAACTAAAAAACCTCCATTTTGTTTAAAAGTACATAGAGATTAAGGACAGAGCTCAGGCAACGTTCTCTTTGTTTTTACTATGTATTTTGAGCTGTTGGATACTAAGGTACTGCTGCTGTAAGCGTGGTGCTTTATCTTTGTGTTTGTATATGATGTTGAGGGATAATCTGCTTTGTCTTGTCATGCCAGATACTTAAGACAAAAGTTGGCACATCATGGAGAGGAGCTGGCAACGAAATAGTGAACTGCCATTCTGGGGGCCCTAAATACTAATAGGGGGGGGACCTTTTGTCCTCCTCCTGGCCCCCACCCCTGAGCGGTGGGTGGGGGCCCTAAAAATACCAATAAGGGGGGGACCTATTGTCCCCCCCCGGCCCCCACCCCTGAGCGGTGGGTGGGGGCCCTAAAATGAACAATAAGGGGGGGACCTCTTGTCCCCCCCACCCCCCACCCCTGAGCGATTGGTGAGGGCCCTAAAATGAACAATAAGGGGGGGACCTATTTCAAGCCATCCAATCACAGTGCTCTGTGTCATTTTACACAGCGTGGGAAAGTTCTTTTGAATTTTCCCACGCTGTGTAAAATAACAAAGAGCACTCTGATTGGCTTAAACCCACCAATCAGAGTGTTTTTAGCCTAATTGCAGGGCATGGCAAGGCTTTATAAGCCTTCCCCCGCCCTGCAGAGCTCAGTCTGCCCGGAGCCCTCCATGGATGAAGATGGATTATTTTTTTGCGCTCGGGTTTTTTCTTTTTCGTCGGGATTTTTATTTTATTTTCAATTCGACGGTTATGATGGTTTTTTATTTGGCCTTTTTGGGGGCTGAAAAATGAAGATTTGAGAAAAAAGAAGACGTTGAATGGTAAGTTTACTTTTATTTTACAGGTTAGTTATTTTTTAGGGTGAGGGGGGTAGGTAGGGACTTTTTATTTGGGGAGGGGGTGGGTGACTAGGGGCTTGGGGACCCCTAGTCACCTTGGGGGGGGTATTTACTTAGGGCCCCCACCCGCAGCACAGGGGTGGGGGCCGGGGGGAGGACAGTAGGTCCCCCCCCTCATTATCTTTGTGGCCCCCACCCACCACCCAGGGGTGGGGGCCGGGGGAGGGAGGACAGTAGGTCCCCCCCCTCATTATCTTTGTGGCCCCCACCCGCCGCCCAGGGGTGGGGGCCGGGGGGGAGGACAGTAGGTCCCCCCCTCATTAGTCTTTATGGCCCCCACCCGCCGCCCAGGGGTGGGGGCCAGGGGGGGAGGACAGTAGGTCCCCCCCCTTATTATCTTTAGGCCCCCACCCGCCGCCCAGGGGTGGGGGCTGGAGGGGGGGTGGACAGTAAGTCCCCCCCTCATTATCAATATGGCCCCAACCCACCGCGCAGGGGCCAGAGGGGGCAGTAGGTCCCCCCCTCATTATCAATATGGCCCCCACCCGCCGCGCAGGGGTGGGGGCCGGGGGGGCAGTAGGTCCCCCCCTCATTATCAATATGGCCCTCACCTGCCGCGCAGGGGTGGGGGCCGGGGGGGCAGTAGGTACCCCCCCATTATCAATATGGCCCCCACCTGCCGCGCAGGGGTGGGGGCGGGAGGTCAATAGGTCCCCCCCTTATTTTTCATTTTAGGGCCCCCACCCACCGCTCAGGGGTGGGGGCCGGGGGGGACAATAGGTCCCCCCTTATTGTTATTAGGACCCCCACCCACTGCTCAGGGATGGGGGCCGGGGGGGACAATAGGTCCCCCCCCTTATTGTTATTAGGGCCGCGGGGGGGGACAATAGGTCCCCCTTATTGTTATTAGGGCCCCCACCCACCGCTCAGGGGTGGGGCCAGGGGGAGGACAGTAGGTCCCCCCCTCATTATCTTTATGGCTCCCACCCGCCGCCCAGGGGTGGGGGCCGGGGGGGGAGGAGAGTAGGTCTCCTCCCCCACCCCTTCAACCAGTAAGAGTCCCTTTGGGTTTTAAAATTCGCCTGCCCATTGAAGTCTATGGCGGTTCGCCGGGTTCGTCGAGTTCGCGAACATTTGCGGAAGTTCGCGTTCGCCATTCGCGAACCGAAAAATTCACGTTCGCGACATCACTGTTCAAGATGTGGCAGAAGTACGCCTTGTCAATTTATGGGACATAACTTTGGGAACGTTATAATTTGCCTTGTTTCCTGTGGCTACTGAACCATAGTCCAGTGTTTTAACAGGTTCTGTGTTTCTCTGTATGTGCGAACAGGTTGGATGACATCGACTACATATACTACAAATGTGCCTTCCTTTGCAATTAGGGTAGTGTGGCCTTTTCTTAAGCAACCAAAGCAAAGGTGTTTTTCGTGAATGAAAGCCTTCTTTTCATAGACAGTCTTTGCTGCAAAGGTTGTGCATTTAGCAATACCATGTGTTTCATCTCTGCAGACTAGGCAAGGTGGCTTTGGCCTTGAGGCTGAGATTTCTAGAATACTGGAGGTGGAGGGTTTTATTTGAGTGTTTGTGTTGAGCGCCTTGACTCTCTTAGGAAGTCTCTCATCTATAGTTTTATTATTGAGGAGAAAGGGAGAGGTGATAGGGTTGCACGCTATCTTAGCTTCCTTTTGCAGGAACTCTGTGACACAAGCAAACGTTGTATATTCCTGAGACTTATCTAACTTATTCACAACGATGCAACTCCATTTGCACACGATCCATTCAGGCAGTTTCCTGAGAAGCTTGTGATTTTCTTCACAATCATTTAGGATAGCTAGGCCCTTAACATGAGGAATGTCCTTAACACAACCTTGAAGGAAATCTGCAAACTCTTTTAATGACATAGGGTGATTTGCTGGTATCTTTGGCCATTTAGTTAGCCTTTCTCTAAAAGCTCTTTGAACTATGAATGGACCTCCATACCTTTCCATACCTTTCCATACCTCTCCATACCTTTCCTGTAGGATTCCCTAAGCACCTTTCGATAAAATAACCCTTCCACTGCCTTATGAGCTTCACCTCTGAGATAATTCTTCAGGTACAACATTTTTTTGCACACAGGGAGTTGTTTCTGATCAATCAGTGCCGTAAAGGATATCTTCCAATCTATGAACTTTAAAGGATCACCTGTAAATACAGTGGGTTTAGGTATAGGGAGATGGTTTGAGATGAGTAAACTTGCAAGTGCTGGAGTTAGACTAACCTCTTCTTCTGGTCTTGACACCTCAAGTGGTTTATTTGAAGGTTGAAATGGCACAGCTGGTGAATTTAATGAGGTTTGAGGTTCATTATTTTGGCAGAGATATTGCACTTTGTGATCTGTCTTCTGCTCACAATATTCAAGACCATCATAGGCATTGCAAGCTTTCACTTATGCCGCTGCTACCTTGGCCTAATTTTCTGCTTGTAGCTGTTGTAGCCTTGTTTTTACCTCATCTAACTTCAGTTTAATTTCTGCAAGCATTTGTGCCTCTTTGTTTTTTCCTCATCTAACTTTAATTTAATTTCTGCAAGCATTTGTCCCTCTTTAAGCTTTAATTCACACTCCAGTTTGTTCAGTTTTGCTTGTTGCTCACGTATCTGTTGCATTGCATTTGCCTGCTCTATATTGGCTGCGAGTTTGGCTTCTGCATCTGCGCGCTTGCTAGAAGATCTGGAGGTGGTTCTTGAGCTTGAGTCTGAGCCTTGAAATGACTCTGAAAAGGCAGTTTCTGTGTTTTCAAAGACAGACTCTTACTCCTCTTTATTAAGTATCATCCTCACTCTTTCCTTCTCAAGTCGTTTTACTGGTGAGGTTGCAGATTTCGGCTGTTAAAGCGATACAGGTATCCATTCTCTTAACAATATCTGGAGTAGTAGAGTGATTGCGTAGAACGGGCTCATACTGTTGGTGTACTAATGCTTCTTTGGCTTTAATCTCCCTAAGTCTTGTGTTAAGGTCTTCAGTTGAACAGAACATCTTTAACTTTGTCCTAGTTTCCTTTGCTAGCTTCTTCCAAAAGTCATATGCCTTGTAAATGCCTTTTCATTTTTCTTAGTTTCTTCTTCGTGCATTTAATGGACCTTTTCTGTGAAGCTTCGCTCTCTGGGGCTGGACAGCAGCTGTTGTGTCTCTGTGGGTTTGTCTGTTTCTTCAGCAGGTGACATTTTGTTCTAGTGTGCCTTTGCCTTTCAAGTGTGTGTGCCTGAAATCTAATTTTGCTACTAAGGGCTACGACAGAAAACAAGCATTTACACTTGTAAACGTATAAGATTAGCAAACAATGCACACAGCATGACAAAAATGCTATAAAAAAATATGCTGCTGATGCAAATCAGACAATTTACCCTAAGTAAATAATTACAGCAGTTCAGTGGTTAGGAGTTTAGGAGATTGCGTTGAATACAGTTTTACTCTTGGACCTTTCAACACTAAGCTCTAATATCACAAATACAATCAACTTGATCACTGTTCGAGTGAAATATCAGTTTTGACTTTTCATGTTGTTTAAGGGTGGCTACCAGACACATATAAAATCAGCCTGCTCCAGTAAAGCTCCATGAGATGAGTTTTACTCTTCAGCCTGTCCTTAGCTGCTGACGTGGAGTGTGGACGTTATCGTGCAAGGCATTAGGAATCCCTTTACTCACAGTTTAATGAAGATGATGGCACAGTTGGTGATGGCTGAGAAGCAGCATTGAGTTTTCACTGTAGCATCCCCTTGGCATCAATAAAGAAGGGAGAAGCAAGCTTCTGACGGATGCAGTATTTTATTCTTTGCATGGAAGTGTGCAGGAATGCTCTGAACACCACCAACGTCAATATCTTTAACACCATGCTATTAACTGTATTAGGACATGGAAAACATTTGCTTACAGAGTTGCACCAAAAGGATTATAAACAGTTACACAGTGGAGTTCAGTTACTTGCATACACACAGCAAAATTACATCACATCACCCCCAATGGAATACTACCGATATGCACAGGGATTTGGACTGCAGTGCTTCACATACAATCATTGAAATAATATACAGTGTATCCTTAAATTAACTACATGAACACACTTAATGTCTGAAACATATACTTTTATAGCGTACCTCGCTCTGCTTGCCAAGAGGTGCAATTTAAAACTTAGAAAACTTTAAAGGGACACTATAGTCACCAGAACAACTACAGCTTATTGAATTTGTTCTGGTGAGTAGAATCATTACATTCAGGCTTTTTGCTGTAAACACTGTATTTTCAGAGAAAAGAGCCCCTGATATGCCTCTTTGTCAGTCTCAGCCAACCCTATGGGGAAGCATTGTGATTGGATCAGGCCACCACTTCTGCTGATGTCAGCAGACTGCTTATTTTTCAGAGTTACAGCTTCAGGCTTGAATACAGTAAGATTTTGCTATATTTATGGAGGCATGAGGGGCCCAGAGGGGCTAAATGGTGGTGTTAACACTATAGGGTCAGGAATACATCAACCTCCTTCCAACAAGGTGCTGCTAACTTGCTTTGCATCTGAATGCTGTGTCACAGAGAGCTTTTGCTGCCGGATCTAGCAGAAAGAGGAACTACTTGACTGTACAAGTTCCAGGGAAACGACTCTAGTGACGTCAGTGCGGAACAACGATTTAAATTTACTAGCGGGCACTTACATATGATATACATTTTGAGTGTATATATATCAAAGCACTATAACTTTTTGTTTATTTTTGAAACTGCAGTATTTTTTCGAATTGTGTTTATCACATTGATTTGCATTATATATATTCACAATGCTCCTACAACAGATTATTTAAACACTTTAGCTCATTTAGCACTATTTAATTTGCCTTCCACGTTTGAATTAGTGTGGGACCCACTGATACTGGGATACTGTGAAGTAGTGGTGGGCTTTGCGCAATATGAATTGTATGACTAAAATAGGTGATTTTAAGTAGCCTTGTAACATTTAAAAGTGTATTTTTATGTGTGCGCTGTTCCTTAATCTGTATATTGTATTGAATGATCTTGTCATTGTAGACCATGGACATTACTCTGAGTCTTTTTTTCTCAACAGTGAGAGAGTTGAAGAGAGTTGCAAAGGAACTCTCTTAGGTCATAGTGATACATTAATTTATAGTTTTGGTAGTATGCAAGGCGTGTGGATCTTCTCCACTTTAAATCTACGTATAAGGTTAAGAACTGGAATTTCCTATTTAACAATATCTATTCCTAGCCAGAAAAGGTTAAAAGCAGAAGATTGCTAAAAACAGCAATCCTTTGGTCCAAATATATGGTCAGAACAAGGCCTACTGGCAAAACACACACTGGGATAGGTGTTTTTCAGAGAAAAAGATAACTTTTAAGGAGAATGTCACTAAGAGAGATCCCCAAAAAAAAAAAAATAGTCCATTTTGAAATAATAGTAATGTCACTTTAAGGATATTTGCATTGCACAGAAGGCATCAGAATTAGTGATGTCCTGAACGGTTCGCCGAACGGTTCCGCGAATGGTTCGCCGAGGTTCGCCACAAACGTTTCGCCACGGACTCCAGTCAGCAGACACATTCCAGCCAATCAGCAGCAGACCCTCCCAGACCCTCCCACCTCCTGGACAGCATCCATTTTGAAGCTGCATTCTTAGTGAGCTGTCCAGGAGGTGAGAGGGTCTGGGAGGGAGGGTCTGCTGCTCTTTGGCTGGAATGTGTCTGCTGACTGGAGTCCGCGGCGAACCGTTCGGGACATCACTAATCAGAATTCCAAAATAAGTCTATCATTTTCCAAGCAGGAATGAAGCAACAGCAAATAAGGTAGAAACAGAATCCTATGTTAGAAGCAGAAGCTGGCTGCAAGTTGGTTATTTTGAAGCAGCAGGAGAACATTAAGCAGCAGACGTTAATGTATTTACTTAGTAGCAAGCTGAAGTCTGCGGCTTGACTTTAAACAGGAATAGTCAATATTCAATCTTTTTTCCTTGAGTCTGGTAAAGGGAGCAAGCAGAGGACAGTCAGTGAGGATTCCAGATTCAGGGCTTGGTGCACAAGTAATCAATGTGCAGGGAGCTCAGATGGCAACCTCGAATCGAGAAGAGACAATTCGACTGAACGATTTTAAAGTTGCCGTGACTTTCCTAAATAACGGAGACGTCTGACGTCAGACATGAAGGCAGAGTCAGACGTGTTTATAATATAACTTTCTTGATGATATTTATTAAGGTAGATAACTAAAACAACAACACATTTTATTTATAGTTTTCACATATTTAATGGCTCTCTGTTTTTTGAATATATTTATTTATTTTACTATGTATGATTTGGGCATATTTTAAGATATTTTAAAATTCTATAAAGATATATAAACATATATATATATATATATATATATACACAATATATATTACATATATTATTTTAAGATTAAATAAAGATTTAGCTGAAATTTTACCAGATAAGACAAAAAAACATTTTTAGTGGTGCCCCTAATTTTAAACCATTTTTAGTTGAGTTATTTTAAGTAAAAGGCAATAATTAATTTTAGGTGAGAACAAACAGGTTTTTACAAATGTAAATGTTGTCTAGAATGTATAACTGTTGATACTAGTAGCTAGAGATGTCGCGAACTGTCTGCCGAACTGTTCGTGAATTGTCCGCTGGCGAACAATAGCGTGTTCGCGTTGGGCGAACATATCCGATTTCTGGTCCGCCCCCTATACGTCATAATTGAGTAAACTTTGACCCGGAACCTCACAGTCAGCAGACACTTCCTGGGAGGGAGGGTCTGCTGCTGATTGGGTGGAATGTGTCTGCTGGCTGTGAGGTTCTGGGTCAAAGTTTACTCAATGATGACGTATAGGGGGCGGACCGGAAATCGGATATGTTCGCCCAACGCGAACACGCTGTTGTTCGCCAGCGGACAGTTCGCGAACAGTTCGGCGGACAGTTTGCGACATCTCTACTAGTAGCATGAGAGTTTTTAAGTCATTTAAATTATAGGTTACAAAAAAACTATTTAAAATAAAGGAACTAATTACCTGTCATAGTAATAATATCATTCATCTCCTCTACAGTCCATGTAACTTGGAATATGTATGTATATGTTAGGACTACATGCCCCCTTTTTATTAAAAGAAACAGGGAACATATTTATAGTATGAAAAGAGTAGTAGAGGTTCACAGTGTTTCTGATTGTTTTAAAAAACGACAACCCCAAAGAGACTGCTATCAGAAACCTATAAAGCTATAACTGCTTAACACTCCCGAGTCACTAACACTCCCATCATACACTAAATTATGAGACTAAGATTTAGGTATATCACTCACCATATTTTAGGTACAGCACCTAAAATAGTTCTTATTTGGATATCTCACATTTGGTACCATAGCAGGAAAAGTATTGGGATAATTCAAAAATGATATCCATGAGCTGAATGATATTCAGTGCTAGGGGCAGTTTCACCATGGCTCTCATTGAAGACTTGGGGTAAGTTTAGATTCCATCACATAAGTGATGTTTTCAGTGGAGTTGTAATTTTGCCTTTCCCAGAGATCCCACAACAGCATGCTCTACCTATTTCATATATTTTTCAATATCTTCAATTGAAGAGTATTATTTTTACCCATGTTTTATATTATTCAGAATTACCCCTCTTCAATTTCTCTTCATCAAAGATTTTTGAAGGCATTTTTGATTGTTATAGGTTCACCCCACTTAGGACAAAGACTCTGTCTCTATGCTATAGAGACATACTGGAGAATAAACAATTTAGTTTCATGACAGAATGGAGGGAGGAATAGGACCAGGCACCAATAGGGAATCAATGGATTGAGTCATTGAATTCTCTAAAGGGTCTTATTTCTTTCTATGCAGCATATAAAAAACTAGTTTATACACCTGTACCTATATACTGTTTGGATTGGAAGGTATTATTATTAATTTGTAATTAATTTGCCACTAACTACAATATCAAGTCTTGCCAGTTCGGAAGTATGCTGACACTGTGAATTGAAATGCACTGTTGTATCGATGCGTTTTTGGTGTGTATCTGCCTCTTACCTTTTCCCCACCTACCCCTCTTCCTTTCTGTACCCCAACTATTATGAAAAATTCAATAAAAGTACAAACTGAAAAAAAAAAAACCTAGTTTATAGATGGTACCTGACACCAAGATGACTCCTGATGGTACCTGACACCAAGACGACTCCATAAAATGTATCCTAACTTGTCTCCTTGTTGATGGCCCGGGCTTGTAATGAGGTCCTGTAGAGGGTCCTGCAGCTCCTGTCAGCTCCCTTCTCTTCCGGTCCTGTCAGCTCCCTTCTCCTCCACTGTAAGTCTCGCGAGAGCCGCGGGGTCAGAGCGTTGCCATGGTAACTCACCGCGCGGCAGTCACACCGTTAGACTTACAGTAGGAGCTGACAGGGGAGCTGACAGGACCGGAGGAGAAGGGAGCTGACAGGAGCTGCAGGAAAGGTAAGCTACAGCTCTCTGCCAGCCCCCTTCCTACATAGCCCATCCGCTGGACCACCAGGGAATAAGAGCCCCCCTCTCTGGCCAGCTAATAAGCAGGGAGAGGGGATGAAAAAAAATAATTAAATAATAAAAAAAACTAATGTTACAATAAAAAAAATTAAAATATTAAAATTTTTAAAAAAATGAAATAATAAAAAAATAATAATATTAAAATAAAAAATTAAAATATTAAAATAAAGAAATTAAAAATAATATAAATCCCCCCACCCAGTTCACACACACTACACACACACACACTACACACACAAACACACATTCATACAAACACACACTCTGGATTATATACACACACTCATACACACACACTCTGCATAATATACACACACTCATACAAACACACACTCTGCATTATACAGACATATAAACAATCTGTATTATACACACACACTCATACAAACACACACTTTGCATTATACACATACACACACACTCTGCATTCACACAAACACACACACTCTGCATTATATACACACAGAGTGTGCGTATATAATGCAGAGTGTGTGTTTGTATGAGTATGTGTGTATACAATGCAGAGTGTGTGTTTGTATGAGTGTGTGTGTATAATACAGATTGTTTATATGTCTGTATAATGCAGAGTGTGTGTTTGTATGAGAATGTGTGTATACAATGCAGAGTGTGTGTTTATATGAGTATGTGTGTATACAATGCAGAGTGTGTGTTTGTATGAGTGTGTGTGTATAATGCAGATTGTTTATATTGTTACGGGCAAATGCAAATATTACAAGTTTTAGAATGAAATGTTGTATTTCTTAAACTGTGTACTTTGTCTTTAAGAGATATTGCAAACTGACAAGGTGTTAGAAATGGAACATATTGTTTTTCATAACTGTTTCTTTAAGCAATAACCTCAGTGCATAATATGTTTGCACCATTTTGTCCCAGACGAATTACAATAACAATAATGCATAAACAAGCTTCAAGGCTATGCTACGACTCTTGCAGTACACAATATACTGTGGTAACCCCAAGTTAATGGAACTTCCCCAAATCCGGGAATCTCCCACGACTGTACACTTACGACTTAGTATAAACAACAGATAACCTATTCAGACTTTAAGATGCCATCTTGAACTAAGTCAGGAAAATTTCCATGACGTATACACCCTTTAGTTATGGCCTTGTATGTTTGCCAAATTAAGGGAGGACCTAAATTGAATAAAGTAAAAGAAGTGTTACTTTTTCATATTTGAACTACAGTAACCTAAAATGGAGACACCTAAGGTATAAATAGGTGTACTTTTAAATGTTAAGAAACAGAGGAGAGACTTGGAGACAGACGCTGCTCCATCTTAAAATGACAGAGAGGCTGACATGATGACATGTTCAGAAGGGTATGTTAACCTATTAATGATATTTGCAAGCATGTAATTTAATCTTATAAACTCTGCTATAATGGATTTTATATTTTTATATAATAAATATCCAAAAGACAATCTTGCTTCCAAGACAATCCTTATTTTATATTGTATTCTCAATTATTTATATATGTTAAATAGAGGATCTCTTACACTATATAAAATTATGGCTAAGATATCTGTATGGTTAGCCCTACTAAGTTCTATGCTTTAAGACATTATAGTGGTAAATAAGGGAACCACACACGGTTACAATTGGCGACCACGAAGGGACTTTGTACTTGGAAGCTTTAAATATAAAATAAATACCTAGGTAACCTCTTATACGTAAGAGAAGACACAGTACTTTGTCATGGCACAAGTCTTGAAATATCAAGAATCTATTGAGCTACTTGTAGCCCAGACTCAGAGAGAGATCATTAGAGATGATTTTAAGGTGAACAAGGCACTGTGAGTTCAGGTGCCAGGTACAATGTTATTAGCATACAATGCTGAAATTGTGGATCTTAACTAATATCATAATAGAACAAATATACATATTTGGTAAACTCCCTGATATGCCTAATACACCAGCATAGCATGGCGCGTTAGTTCCAGGACAGTGGATTGCAGACAGGGGGATATGTTCTCTTTGTAGCTGCTTAGTATGCATGCGCAGGAAAAAGATTAATGCAAAATGTTGTCAAAAGAAAAGTGATAAGACAGAGCGATGAAATTTGAAGTCTAATTCCAAGAATGCAAAGAAAATTGCATTATGGCTTAATGAAAACATTCATGACACAGAAGCGACAGAGACAGTCCACTATATAAGAAAAGTTTTATAAAACAGTGATATTTTCCATATTGTCAGTTACGCTAGCTGTTGATTGAAAATCAGGAATTATAACAGCATAACTATTTTTGGAGACTGGAATTTACAGCCAAGGTTGCGGAGATACAGAGACATGTAAACATTCCAAGGAATTGAGAAGTCGTTGTTTTATATTCCAAATTATGAACAACATTATTACATACAGCCATAAAGAAAAATACATGGCTTTTAAATACATTCAATGCAGTACACTGCAGCATATATTTTATATAATATATGCTAACTAGCTCATATTTTTTCCTAAACAGAGTTGAAATTATACTACCCTCCTAGAAAAAAGGGCAACAGGTGGTTATACATCCTTTGCTTCTCTAAATGCTCTGCGAAAATAAATATTGATAAAATGATTAAAAATAATATATATGTAAGATAAATCAGGGCAAAATAAAATTGTAACTATACAGGATCTCTAATAACTTTTAAACTGAAATTATTAAAGGCTTATTTAAATAAAATGTTAAATACATTTACAGCTTTAAATGTGACCAAAAGATATTAAATGATGTGTTAAGCAGCCAGCCCAATTCACTGGAATAGCATAAGTATTCTACTATTTAAAGTGCACAATTCCTGCACATAATGACTTTGCTTACTTAGGTACAGTATTTAGTCTATTGCAATGGCAGGATTAAAGTCCACCAATTTTAAAAGGGAAAGCTTACTTAAATCAGTGGTACTATCCCACTGTACTAGCAGTAAAGAAATTAGAACAATTATATTGTACTACTGACTGTAATCAGATCAGACACATGTAATCTCAGTGAATTTCATAAACTAGGTTTTTATAAAATACGATTAAATAAACAAATATATTAGACATAAAGTATAAGAGTATAACAGCTAATTACCCAGATAAATAATTGAATCATGATAGTTAAAAATCATATGATTGCAATAACAACTGCAATAATGAATGGTTTAAACTTTAGAAGAAAATATAAAATGTTTTTATTAAAACAGAAACTACTCGATATTCGTTTAAGTTTGCAGAGTGGTATAATTAATATAAGTGAAATACTTCAACAGTTAAAATTTAACTGAAAGACAGGCAGAAACTTTACTTCAACTATCATAAAGTTTATTTATAATGATAAAAATATTCAGTCTGCCAGAGCCAAGGCCAGTCAATGGAAAGTAAAAGAGTATTATGGATTAACCCATCCAGGTGATATACATGATGATTTTGGAAATTGATCATTTAGGTCACCTATTGCAAACTGGTGAAAAGATGACAAAGATATAAATTCAACATCCATACCTCTCTATGTATATATATATTAAAATACACGTAATCAAATATTTTATCAGTTTTTCAAATACCAAGAAAATGTTATTTGGTTTGTAATGGTTAAAGGTACATAAAACCACTTATACAAAGGTAGAGTTAAAATATAAATACATTCAATATTGTATCGGAGTGCTTTCTTAACTCACTTTTAGAAATAATAATACAAATTCTAATCATCTTAAGCTACACCCAACAGCCACTGAAAAATATACTTAAACAATTAAGATTCTCATTGTTGAGCATCCAATCTCACGAATGTAACTTTCCACAATGGCTGTCAGATCTTGGTTAAAAAAAAAAAAATGGTTTGAAGACAATTTTGGGGTGTTTCTGGTATTTTAAGCCACTAATAACTGTAGTTATTATATTTACTAATTATATCTTAGGGAATAAGTTGTCTTCTCCCTAACAGGACAAAGAAAGATAATTAACGTCATATTTCCAATTAGCAACTATTCTAAATATATTGAGACATTTTGAATAAAGTAGTATTTTTAACATTTAAAGAGAATGTAATTTTACATACCATTATGAACAAAGGCGGTAAATACTTTGCTGCTTCAAATTATCCCTATATCTCTAAATCATATACAGGGGTGTTTATCTTTAATACAAAACACTAGAAAGATCAACTATGTTACTATTTCATCTATCATTATTATACAAACTATAACAAATGTAAAGATTTTTCCACAGATTTTACCTGTTAACATTTTTAGCACAACAGCACCTGATGTCAGTGAGATGTCTATCACTGAGATGTTACAAAGATTCCAATACAGCAAAAAGAGGCGTTCCTGAGAATCCACTTCGATTGCTGTATCAACATAACATTTACTGTAATGGGATCCATGTCACTCAAGACAATGTCTTGGAAATGCTGTCAATTAATTGATTCCGTAAAAGAATATCGGAGAGTATAAAATCTATACACATCATAAACTGTGTAAAAATGTTTTATGGAAAAAACAAAATAAAAGGCAAAGACAAATACCAACACCATCACCACGGTGATAACAGATGATGCTGATTCAATATCTGCGACCAATTCTAGCCAAATACTTGGAAAGCTGGACTCTACAACCTATACTATACAACAAATACCCGGGTATTCTACAAACACAACCTCCAGCAATGTATCTAAGGAATGTAAACTTCTACAGGCCTTTAAAGACTTTGGATTACAAATACAATTACTATTTTTAATTTTGGATTACAATTCGTATCCGGATCCATCCAAGTATATCTTACTCTGGAACTTGGTGTTCTTTTCAATTCTTTCCCAGACAAAAGCTTTGCTCATTTTAATCAACCACCTTTACAGGCAAAGATCACACTACGGATATTTTACTGTTACAACAATGATCTAAGATGCTGGGAGCATAAAAAATCTAAAGACAGTTGGAGAACTTTGGTTTACTAATTTAAGGAAGAAATGCGCTACAATGCCCACAGTTTAATGGAGAGGGTGTTACGGGCAAATGCAAATATTACAAGTTTTAGAATGAAATGTTGTATTTCTTAAACTGTGTACTTTGTCTTTAAGAGATATTGCAAACTGACAAGGTGTTAGAAATGGAACATATTGTTTTTCATAACTGTTTCTTTAAGCAATAACCTCAGTGCATAATATGTTTGCACCATTTTGTCCCAGACGAATTACAATAACAATAATGCATAAACAAGCTTCAAGGCTATGCTACGACTCTTGCAGTACACAATATACTGTGGTAACCCCAAGTTAATGGAACTTCCCCAAATCCGGGAATCTCCCACGACTGTACACTTACGACTTAGTATAAACAACAGATAACCTATTCAGACTTTAAGATGCCATCTTGAACTAAGTCAGGAAAATTTCCATGACGTATACACCCTTTAGTTATGGCCTTGTATGTTTGCCAAATTAAGGGAGGACCTAAATTGAATAAAGTAAAAGAAGTGTTACTTTTTCATATTTGAACTACAGTAACCTAAAATGGAGACACCTAAGGTATAAATAGGTGTACTTTTAAATGTTAAGAAACAGAGGAGAGACTTGGAGACAGACGCTGCTCCATCTTAAAATGACAGAGAGGCTGACATGATGACATGTTCAGAAGGGTATGTTAACCTATTAATGATATTTGCAAGCATGTAATTTAATCTTATAAACTCTGCTATAATGGATTTTATATTTTTATATAATAAATATCCAAAAGACAATCTTGCTTCCAAGACAATCCTTATTTTATATTGTATTCTCAATTATTTATATATGTTAAATAGAGGATCTCTTACACTATATAAAATTATGGCTAAGATATCTGTATGGTTAGCCCTACTAAGTTCTATGCTTTAAGACATTATAGTGGTAAATAAGGGAACCACACACGGTTACAATATGAGTGTGTGTGTATAATGCAGAGTGTGTGTTTGTATGAGTGTGTGTATATAATGCAGTGTGTGTGTTTGTATGAGTGTGTGTGTATATAATTATAAAAATCACAGAATTTCATAGCCCCAAGTTTTACTCTCGACTTATCCACGAGGCATAGCATATTTCCCAATTGTTGGTCACAAAACTGCACTCGACTTATACATGAGATCGACTTATACATGTGTATATACGGTAATGTCTAAACGTTACCATTCCGATAATGGGAAATGAATTTAGCTACCATTTGGTAAGTATAATGTATAATGGGTTTTATTCTGATGTAATTTATCAATTGAAATCCGGCGCAGTAAATCAATCATTGTTGCAGGAATCTAAAGCCCACTGAGCTTCCCTGTGCATTCCCTTTCTGACATAGCCCATCTCCTTAGTGGAACCATAGCTCAAAACCCAAAAAGTGAACTGTTGGTCTTTGGAGATTTTAATATTGATTGGCTGGATGCTAAAATCAATAATTAATGCACGCTGTTTAAGACTTTGCAGCTAACGCAATTAATCTCCTCCCCAACTTGCATAAACATTAAAAGCCATAACCATACCCTGCTAGATTGGATTCTCTCCACTTCTCCTGATAGAATCCAGGAGGCCGGTGTTCTCCCAAACACTTTCAGTGATCACTGTTTAGTGTACTGCGTGCGCAAAATAAAGGCTATTAAATCCTCTCCCAAGGTTAAAATAACTAGGTACTTCAAAAAATTTAATCTTGAATCCTTTCTAAATGACATCAATAACCTCCCATGGCACAGATTAAACATTATCCCAGATCTAGACTGTGCTGTTGAATTCTTTCAGTCTGAACTCCTACAAATAAGGTGAGGGTAAAATGAGTACATATGAACTGGATCACAGCTGACCTCACCCAAATGTACCAGTTTCGGGATTCTTTGTGGTCAAAGTTTAAGCGTACTGACTCTATGAATGATCACTGTGCATATAGACAATGGTGAAATATATGCACAAAACAGACAAAATTGGCCAAGGCCCAATATTTCTATGAATATCTGAACAATAACATCTCAAACCCTAGAAACTTTTGGAAAGTCATAAATAAATTACACTCCCCCAATAAACTCCCAACCCTCCACTGTCAAAGTGGATAACCAAACCCTGCAACTTCCCTTAGATGTAGCAAATGCCTTTAACAATTATTTTGTCGGATGCTCTACTGCCCTGATTGCCACGCTAATAAATGACATGCATCCTGAAACTACAAATGTGGATCAGGTCCCACTAAATTTGCAAAGGCCCAATATAGACTAGTTCATTTTTAGACCTGTACCTGTTAGTGTCATTAAAAAACATCTTAATAATCTAAAAATGAAAAACCAGTCCGGACCTGATCAAATCCCAGCAATGCTGTTGAAGCTCAGTGCGCCGGCAATTGCTAAACCCGTCGCAACTCTAATTATATGTATCTGATCGCTCGCAATATGTGTCCATTTCTGACAGCACTCCCTCTCCCAGTCACATGTGGTGTTCCCCAAGGTTCCATTCTCGGCCCCCTACTATTTACATTATTTATAAATGATCTGCCTAATGTCTGCAAATCCTCAAATGTACACATGTACGCAGATGGCACAGTAATCTATGCGAGCAAATCCAATCTACCACAGCTTGAGGCTGTGCTCCAAGACCAGTTTACAGAGGTAAAAAAGTGGATCACAAAAAACAAACTCTTCCTGAACATTGACAAAACTGTCATGATGATCTTTGGAACAGTACCTAAATTACACAAATTACACAATTCCCACCTATCCATCAAAACAAATTCAAATAGCACACTGACCGCAGTCCACTCTTTCAAATACTTGGGTATAATGCTAGACCCCAATCTATCTTTTGGCCTGCACATAGAAAAGCTTGCATCTAAATTTTATCCAAAACTAGGTGCCCTGTACAGAAACAAATCCTGCCTAAGCCCTACAATAAAGGAAAAGATTGTACAGCAAATGCTGATGCCATTCATTGATTATGGGGTTGTAGTATATGCATCTGCATTGCAATCCCACATAAATAAATTCATTGTATAACTCGTTCTGCGATTTGCGCTACAATGTAATTACAGGACTCACCATCTTGACATGCTAAAAGAACTAAGCTGGCTGTCGCTGGAATCCAGACGCACCCTTCATCTTTCCAGCCTTGTGTTTAAGAGTTTTTCTGGGAAACTCTCACCCTACCTGAACAAAATGCTCTCCTCGGCTGTTCCCACTTCCTATAACCTCCGATCCAGTACCAACACTTTACTTAGTCTACCTCAATACAAAAAAGAAAGCAGCCCGATCCTCCTTCTCCTACAGAGCACCGCAATTGTGGAATGACCTCCCACACAATTTAAAATCTTCCCAAAGCCTAAAGTCCTTTAAGAGATTACTCTCTACATAACTCAAAACAGAATGCACCTGTCATGGTTGATTATATATTTCCTAACTGTTCTATGTTAAATTTAGTATTTATTGTGTATTAATATTGTTTTTGTATTTTATTGTACCCTAATGTAACAATGCAATGATTTGTGGACCCAGGACATACTTGAAAACGAGAGAAATCTCAATGTATCTTTCCTGGTAAAATATTTTATAAATAATAAATAAATGTTATTCTTATTTTTACTCGCATGTTATGTTTTGCATTCGTATATACTTTATAATCAGATATATCCTCTGTTATAAGATGTTTCTCTCTACCAAAGTTATATATATAATAATAACTTAAGGCAAAATGTTTAGCATAAGTATATAACTTTAATAAAATCATCCGTGCCGCCTGGTAGGCAGAGTATAAAACTGCATAGTAGCGGCCATGGCACCTATCTTGAGAAAGCCCTCTTGTGAAGGGCGAAATGCGTTGAAGGTGCCGGACATATATTGCAGCATCTGGTGACCACACACGAGGCTCCAGCTCCCAGCGGGACATAGTTTTGGTGTTCCTCCGAATTTAGATCGTAGATGGTCAGCTTTAGTGCACAAAGCAGACGCTGTCTCTTCCCCAGGAACTGGTAACCCACCTGATAGTCTGGCCGGCTCAAGTGTTCACTCTACTGTTTCAGTGGTCCATAGAGATAAGTACCACTATTTTATCTTGTAAGAGTTTTTGATTGGGGCGTTTATATAGGGGTATTAAAATTTACAGTGTTACACTATTTTCAGTTTCATTAATTTCTAAAAAGGTATACACAGCATACAACGTGGTTCCACACAGAAGTGGACACAGAAATTAGCTTTATCCATTTATTATTATTGGAATGTCTTTTAATTAGAGTTGAGCGGATACCTGGATGTTCGGATCCGGCGGGCTCGAACTTGACCCCGAACCCCTTTGAAGTCAATGGGGACCCGAACTTTTGGGCACACAAATGCCTCTAAAAACTCCTGGAAAGGGCTAGAGAGCTGCAGAAGGAAGTAAAATGGGGGTAAGAGTAGGGCAAGTCACTTAAAATAACATAAAATACCTACAAATTAAAAATACAGCTGATCCATAAAATAGCACTAGATGGAATCTTTGATTTTAGCTTTGGAAGAACATAAATCAAAATCTAAAGCATGGCTGTCAGGAGGATCACCAGAATTATCCATTTGAGAGAGGGTTGGAGTGCAGGGTATTCTCTAAATATCGGGACATATAAAAAAAAAGAAACATTTGCGGACTGCGGTGCATTTCTTGCAGTCCTGATGCATGGAGAAATTCTCAACTCCTGATGCATGGAGAAAAGGCCTTCACAAGCCTCTGCTAATGTTTACAAAGTTTATACTAAGTGACCCATAGGTTGAGGAGGCGGTGACCATGGCGGTGTAGGTGGAAGCAGCGGTGGAGGAGGATGAGGTAACCAACACTATTTTTATATATATATATATATATATATATATATATATATTTTTTTTTTTAATTGGGGTAGCCCCCAAAATATTGGGACAAATAAAAAAAGACAACTCTGTTCCGCAGAGTAGCTGTTGACATTATAGTTGCGCAGGCACTTTGTTGTCTCTAGAAAACCTCAGGCCAATCGCACATTCTGATGACGGCGACTTTGCATTCGGATGTCATCCATAACAACTTTCGATGCCAGTTTCTGCGCCTACCCTGGTGACCATGGGTAACAGGGAATCGGGGTTCCATTCTGTACAGGGACTCTGAGAAATGGCTACCACATGCAAGGAAGGCAGCAGGCACGCAAATGACCCACTCCCGATGCGGGAAGGTAGTGACGACAAATAACAATACAGGACTCTTTAGAGGCCCTGTAATTGTAATGAGTCTACTTGAAATCCTTTAACTCTGATCAATTGGAGGGAAGTCTGGTGCAGAGCCACTGACCCGTGCGTGCTGCAGCTGAAACTCCACTATCGCCTGCTGCTGCTCGCACAGTCTCATAAGGCGGTGAGCAGGAAGGCCGAAGTTACTCTGCAGCGCAGACAGGCGAGCAGCAGCAGCGTGAGAACTCCAAAAGTGCGCACAGCTGTGTTGTTCCAAGTTGTGGATCAGTCTGGTGATGGCTTCTGGTATCCAGTACTCTTTTTACTGAAGCTGCATCAGGGTCCTGGTATGTGGCCGCACAAACGCTGGTGCTCAACACCAGGGGGCGTGCGGATACCCTGCACCAGACCCTGCTAATCCATTCCACACTGTGACTCCTAACTTCAACATCAGGCATAGTGGGTCCTGGTTGTCCGACAGCCGCCCAGAGAGTGTCTGGGTCCTGGTCACTGGACTGCCCACCTGACTGTGAAACTACGAATGGATCGTTATATCTGGTACGAACCCGAACTTTGCAGTTCGGGTTCGCTCAACTCTATTATGGATCCTTTGATCGCTATATGTTTTACTTGAATAACTGGTAATTCTTGAGCTAATACATGGCGACGAGCGCTAGGGGACAGCCGCTCCACTTTTGCACCCTGCTCCCTCTTATGCTGTGCTGGTGTCTCTGTGCGACCAGTGCCTATTCCTTGAAACTGCACATGTCACTCGCATGACATTGATTCTATGTGGGGTCTAGGACCTCATCATCCTCCACATCATCTTCCACACACTCCTCAACCCTGCCCTCCTTGCCGGTATGCACACTGCAGAAATCCACAGCAGTTGGCACCTGTGCTTTTCCAGCATGTAAAGTCTGCAAAGGACATATGGAAATTGTTTTAGAATTGTATCCAGGCAACAGTTTTTCCTATAAACTGACCTCTCAGTTTGACTTGTGAGGGTATTGCTCCAGAATTACAATATTGTTTAAGTACCTCTTAGCTATTGATAACTGATTTAAATATAGCAGCTTGTTATCTGGTAGTTTCTAGTGTAGAAAATATCAATCTGTTTTCTATCACTTAGATCTGTGTAACAAGTGTTGTAGGTGTGAAACAATATTACAAGTGACCGATGTAGTAAATTTGAATCAAAGTTACGCTTCAATTTGACTCTCAGATATGAAGAGCAGACCCCAAAATGTACTATTTAGGAGATTAGCAGCAAAACATTTAGACCTTTTACAAATGCGCAGTAAGTGCACAATTTGAGGCTTTTATTTGACTCTCAGATATGAAGTGCACCGCAGGCCGCAAATGTATTATTTAGCAGATTAGCAGCAAAACAATTAGAATTTTTACACTTGCGCAGTAAGCGCACTATTAGACGATTCTATTTGACTCTCAGATATGAAGAGCAGGCCCCAAAATGTACTACTTAGTAGATTAGCAGCAAAACAATTAGAATTTTTACAACTGCGCAGTAAGCACACTATTAGATGTTTCGATTTGACGCTCAGATATGAAGAGCAGGCCCCAAAATTTACTATTTAGCAGATTAGCAGTAAAACAATTAGAATGTTTACCACTGTGCAGTTAGCGCACTATATGACGCTTCTATTTGACTCTCAGAAATGAAGAGCAGGCCCCAAAATGTACTATTTAGCAGATTAGAAGCAAAACAATTAGAATTTTTACAACTGCGTAGTAAGCGCACTATTTGACGCTTCTATTTAAATCTCAGATATGAAGAGCACGCCCCAAATGTACTATTTAGCAGTTTAGCACCAAAACAATAAAAATGTTTACAACATAAGTGCACTATTAGATGCTTCTATTTGACTCTCAGATATGAAGAGCAGGCCCCAAAATGTACTATTTAGCAGATTAGCAGTAAAACAATTAGAATGTTTACCACTGCGCAGTAAGCGCACTATTTGACGCTTCTATTTGACTCTCAGATATGAAGAGCAGGCCCCAAAATTTTCTATTTAGTAGTTTAGCACCCAGAAAATTAGAATGTTTATAACTGCGCTTTAAGAGCACTATTAGACGCTTCTATTTCATTCTCAAATATGAAGAGCATGCCCAAAATGTACTATTTAGCAGCAAAACAATTAGAATGTTTATCACTGCGCTGTAAGCGCACTATTAGATGCTTCTGTTTGACTCTCCGATATGAAGTGCACCCCACTGAAATACTATATAGCAGTTTAGCACCCCAAAATTTTTAGGTTTTAAAACTGCAATGTGACAGCAGTATTTGACGCTTCTATTTGACTCTCAGATATGAAGTGCACCCTACTAATGAACTTTTTAGCACCCAAAAAAATTTAAGTTTTAAAACTGCAATGTGACAGCAGTATTTGACGATTCTATTTGACTCTCAGATATGAAGAGCACCCCACTAATGTACTATCCCACTAATGTACTATTTAGCATCAAACAAAATTGACTTTTTAAATCTCCGATGTAACCGAGGTATTTGAAGCTTCTATTTGACTCTCAGATATGAAGTGCACCCCACTAATGTACTAGTTTGCAGAATTCTTTCCTAAGCTGTCCCTCACAGCTGCAGCATCCTCTCCCTACACTAATAAGACCTCAAGTGCATGCGGCGCTTCGCGACTCCAGCTTATATATAGAGGCTGGGTCATATGCTGCACTGGCCAATCACAGCCATGCCATTAGTAGGCATGGCTGTGATGGCTTCTAAGGGCACACAAGTCAAACGCTTGTTGATTGGCCGCCCTGCAGCCTTTGAAAACGTGCCATTAAATCGCCGAACACCGAACTCTAACCCGAACATACAGTGATATGTCCGTGTTTGGGTCCGGGGTCCAAAAACCCTAATGTTCTGTACGAACCCGAACTTTACAGTCCGGGTTCGCTCAACTCTACTGTTAATATATTTTTGCCATTAACAGTATTATTTAATATTTTTTCTTCTTTTAATTATACTTGTCTTAATAAATAAGAATGTTATATATTTAAAAAAAAAACTTTTTTTAATCTTAACTAGGACGTTATTGAAAGATTGCATTGATTTATAACTATTTGTGTAATTAGCAGCATTATTGATAGCAATGCACAGTTGAGTGTATAGAGAGAGAGAGAGGAGAATAAGGAAGGACTTTGCATTTGCTGTGAGAAGCTCCAAGAGGTGGAGTGAAATGCGTTCCGGTCATATGCCAGGGCCATGGCCAGCAACTCAGAGGAATCTTGGAACTAATCCAGGCCGTGAATACCTGTTTTTCGAATTGTTTTTAACCGAATATCGAAATAAAGGAGTATTTTCATTAGTTAAACACATGCAGTGAAGTATAAATTGTACAACATATAGTATTTTGGCCACTGTTTCACTTTATTGCATCATTTGTGCATCATTATTTAGAAGCCCATCCTACACAGATGGTGAGGTCATCTATATGTTGCATTTATCCCGCATAATGAGTAGTTGATAATACACACAGATCACCTCTTTTCATACATACATGAGATTAACGGGAGTTACACTCTTGAACGGTAGTTGCTATCATTACAATAGCAGCAGGTCGAATACCTTCCATCCAGGACTGTGACTTATTTTGACGGGTTGGGACATCAGTGTTTCAGTGCACCACTTACAATACAATCCTCCTCTTAACTACTTTGCTACACTACATTACACTAACTATGAACCCCCCTACACTACAATAAACAATCACCCCAGCGCTATCCTACACCAACTATTTTACCTACACTACCTTAACATTAGACGTTACATCCTTCACACTACCATTTATTTGTACCGTAGTGAAGCATGTATAATGGGGAAAAATCTCTATCTCTTTTGTCTTGTAGTTGATTATGATGTTTTAAGAATCCCTGAATGGCATAATTTTACCTTAATATCCAGTTATCATTATGCATTTTTGTCTTTTTCTCTCTTTGTGTCTATGCGTGTCTTTTTATACTTTCCTAGAACATATCAATAATGTTTGTACTGTGAATCACAACTTATTGATATCAAATGATAGTTAAACCCTTATATATAAATTACAGATCTAGACTTCTGAATAATTCCATAAACAAAAAATTTTTATGTCTATAATAATTATTACATCATGATATATAATAAACATTGCTAAAACAGAGGTGGAGCCCGACAACAGACCAAAACAGTTGAATGTAATCTCAAGGAAAGTCTGAAATTGAGACATTTACCATGCAAAAACACATGATGTTCGGCAGATATCCTGCTCTATCTACCAGGAAATAACGAGCAGAACATTTGATCTGCATTTAGCTGAACCATCGGGTATTGCCAGCATTGGTCTTCTCCACAACTCGAGACAAACAAAAAGAATTGCTAAAAGAGTATCCCAAACTTTTTCAGGTATCTTGAATATGAATGCAGTGTAATGCATA
This sequence comes from Pelobates cultripes, assembly GCA_933207985.1. NCBI lineage: Eukaryota > Metazoa > Chordata > Amphibia > Anura > Pelobatidae > Pelobates > Pelobates cultripes. Next base: position 318,764,824 of record OW240915.1, read on the forward strand.
TTTTTACTATTCTGACCATAAATAAATTATTGCAGTGCAGATCATTAACACTGTACATCTTCCCCCAAATGAATATTTAAAAGAAGAAAGTCATAAATATGTACCTTTTTCTTAAGTAAAAGTATGATCTAACTTGTCTCTTTTGTCTTTTATGTTTCTAAACACATTAATTTCCTTTGATACTCACTGTTATAATTTTAGAAACGGTTGCACTTATTCTGCACAAAGAGACTCAAAGGAATTTGTCAAAGAAATTAAAAGTATTTGCAAATGAACTTGTTCACCAGACCTGGCTCTCTTGTGAGTACTATAGCTTTCTGATGCTTTCATTTAAATTGCATATTACTGACTGATTAGAAGATTATTAATGCCTGTAGATCACACAGTAATTGTACAATAAATTGTTGAAAGAAATGGTTGTGTAGTGTAATGGCAATTAGCAGGTAATTACATATAGATGCCAGTTATTAATATGACACACAGCAGTAAGTCACTTTTCTGCACAGGTAAACAAGTCATCTACTTTTTTTTAATATTCAAAAGAAAATAAGGTTTAAAGAAGCATCATTTAATTTCAGAAAGATTTGAATACAATTATTATAATTACATGAAACCTTGTCAATCTATAAATATAAGCATTGTTCTTTTAGAATTCTACATTTGACTCATTTCGATAACTAGGATTGCAGGGGCTAAACAGACTAAATGAGAAAAGGAAAATATTTTGGTTAAAGGGACACTTCATTTTATTGCCAAATGCAAAAATCCAAAACAAAAAACTATTTGGTAAATATACCTGCAATGAAAACATCAATACATTTAATTTTGCAGTTTTGTACTGGAATATAGCTAAAAAGAGCTTGAATATTTGAAGATCTTTGGTCTGCAGCCTTTGCAAGTCTTCCCCTTTTAACCCCACCCAGACTTTCTGTGTCTGTCCAATCACAGGTTTCCCAAAGCAGTTCAATGAGAAGTCTTTGCAAGAATAGTTGCCTGCTGCTTCAGTCTAGCTCAACTCAGGGGCGGATCCAGAATCCAATCTCAGTAGGGACACTGAATGTTTAAAATTGGCATAGATACATAGATAGATAGAGAGAGAGAGAGATGGAGGGAGGGAGAGAGAGAGAGAGATAGACAAAAGGGTGCCCTTGTAGGACTTTTAAAAAAAAATGTGTTTAATTCAGTTGCATATCCTAAATCGACATTTTGACCTATTAATGTCTTTCTCAAGATCTTGACATGCAACTGAATTAAACACAGTTATTTGAAAAAGTCCTACAAATGCACCATTTTTGTCTATTCTACATATATCAACTTGGGTTTGCACCAAGGCAAGGTGAAATTTTTACTGGAAGGGAATATATAAATATATATACACATACCTGAGTTAATCCAAATTAAAATGTAAATTGCTAATTTAAACCACACATTTGAAGAAATTCTTTAACTGCGCTATAGTCACACCTTGGATATTTGACTCTTAATTTTGCAATTCTGTGTTCAATTTACTAGAAATCTGAATTTTGTGGAGAGTCTGTGTGTGTTTGAATTTCTGAAGGACTCATTAATGCAATATTCACTGTGTATGAACATAATTGAGTTTTACAGCAATTAAAACTCTCATATATCATCATTTACCTACTACTCCCCAATAATTCTCTACCTCCTTCCATATTGTCCCATTCTACAATAGTGTCCCTCTTTCCATACTCCCCTAGTGACCTTCTCTCCAGATTTTCTCCCCTTTCTGTCCTTTTACCACATTTTACCACCAACCTCTGTCCCTCTCCTCATATTCTGTCCAAACACCTTCAACTTTCTCCATATTCTTTTTTTCACACATCTTCAACTTTCTCTGTACCTTCAACTTTCTACATATTCTCCCTCCCACACCTTCAACTTTCTACATAGTCTTCCCCCACACCTTCAACATTCTACATAACACACACATACCATCTGCCGTCTTTCCATATTACCCCCCTTTTTAACAGTTTTCCCCCAAATAAAGCAATTCTCTCCCTACCTGCCCTAGTGGTAGTGTGGCAGAGTGACATTGGACTGATGATCCAAGCAGGAGCTCAGTTAAGGTATGACAAGAACATTAAGTCTATCCCTGCTTCATATTGCAACTGAGGCACGAAAGTGAAGAGTCCTGAGAAGGACCCTGACTCCCATGCCGCTCAGCTGCTCAGTGTGGGCAATAGCTGCACTATTTTCTCAGGGGAGGGGGGTAGGGGACAATTGCCCCGTTGGCTCCCCTCCCCCTGGATCCGCCACTGGCTCCACTGAGTTGAACAAACCAGGAAGTAACAGGACCAGTCGTCTGATTGACAGCCAGGTGGATGTAACAAGGTTCATTTATAAAAGTATTAATTTCTATTGAAATCTGCATGTTTTGTAAAATGAAAAAAAGTGGACACATTCTTCACACATAAAGCACTTCAGCATACTAAAGTGCTTTGGGTGCTTTGAGTGTCCCTTTAGAAGGTATGTTTTTTTTTAATATAAATATGATTAATGATAATAACTATGGAATCACCTGCAACCTGTGCATTATGTGATCCTTAATTTAGCTTTATTTGAAGAGGATAGTAGTTTTATTCATCCAATCCAACAATTACTTCGATTGATACCACTACGATAATCCCGGAGGCTGGAGATCTCAGTGGAGAATACTATGATGCTGGAGTTGTTTTGAAGATTTACACAAGTGGAGGATGAAGCTTTCGACTCCTTGCATTAGTGTTGTACTGTCAAACTGAGAGTATTATCCTTAATTTATATTTGTACAGATTATATACTTTTAACACAGTTGAGTGATTTGGGTTGAAAATGTATTATATTATTTAGCAACTTATAATTTTTTTAGATCACTTGATTTTGGTTAGCTGAGACAGAATATGTGGAAAATATAGAGATTGAACGACCAATAATAAAAAAAAAAATAATAGCATGTTACAATTTCTTTTTCAATTCTTTCAATTCTTTTTGGAGACAAAGACTCACTCTTCAGATATATACAGGTCTATTCACAAAACACAGGAATGCAATAAAATGGAAACCAAACTGCACAAAATAGGCAAGAATTTGATACGTTTGAGGTTTTTTTCCAAATGGGCTATTTGTGGCTAAATTTTATAATATTTTTTTTATTTAGCTCCTAATTGAGATATGAGACAGTGAGATCTCTGTTTACAAGCTCAACATCTGGAGTGCCAAAGGTTACCTACCTCTGTTCTATGGGATTTATTTAATACACCTCAGACTGGCTACTTACTTGTGAGTTTTCTCCTCTTAAAGGGAACACATAGTCCTGAAAATAACAATTGTTATTTCAGGACTATAGGTTTCCTTGTTTCTGCCCCCCACATCAGGGCCGGATTAACATAGGGGCTGATGGAGCTGCAGCTCCAGGCCCAGGCCCAGGCCCATGGAAGAGGCCCATTGATTTAAAAAAAAAAAAAAAAAAATTTTTTTTTACATTTTTTTTTCACACACTACTCTTAGGGATTCCACCTGGCTTTTATTTTATTGGCACAGCAGTATTTGAGGCTGCCTGGCTGGTGCCAATATTGCAGTGATATTGGCAATACAAATGCTGGTATTTTTCTCAGTATAAACAAGAGATTACTATGCAATACCAGCACTGGCCAGTAGGGGTCGCTGTGTGTTGAGACAGGCAGGGATAGGAAGTTCCAGCATATGCCACCCTGCCTATCTATACTCATTGATCTGCAGGGGTTCAGCTACAGAGAGTCCAGACAGCAACTCCCACCCTGCAGAGACAGCCTACGGCTCAGGAAAGTGAGGGATGGGGGAAAGGCTGCAAGGAGACATACACTAAGACGCTAAGGGACACTGGGAGACATTATGGCAGACACTGAGACACTTAGGGACATTGGGAGACATTATGACACAGACACATGGGGACACAGTGTCCCCATGTCTCCCAGCCAGTGTCCCTGGTGTCTCAGTGCCCCTAGTCTCCCAGTGTCTCACTGTCCCCATGTCTCCTAGTGCCTCCATGACTCCCAGTGCCTCAAGTGTCTCAATGTCCCCATGTCTGTGGAGGATGATGAGGTCCTAGACCCCACATGGAATCAAGGTCATGCGAGTGACATGTGCAGTTTGAAGGAATAGGCGCTGGTCGCACAGAGGCACCAGCACAGCATAAGAGGGAGCAGGTTGCAAAAGCGGAGCGGCTGTCCCCTAGCACTCATCACCATGTATTAGCTCGAGAATTACCAGTTATTCAAGTAAAACATGTAGCGATCAAAGGATCCATAACAGAGTTGAGCGAACCCGAACTGAAAAGTTCGGGTTCGTACCAGATATAACGATCCATTCGTAGTTTCACAGTCAGGTGGGCAGTCCAGTGACCAGGACCCAGACACTGTCTGGGTGGCGGTCGCGAGACTTACAGTGGAGGAGAAGGGAGCTGACAGGACCGGAAGAGAAGGGAGCTGACAGGAGCTGCAGGAAAGGTAAGTAAGAGCTCGCTGCCAGCCCTCTACAGGACCTCATTACTAGCCCGGGCCATCAACAAGGAGACAAGTTAGGATACATTTTATGGAGTCGTCTTGGTGTCAGGTACCATCAGGAGTCATCTTGGTGTCAGGTACCATCTATAAACCAATTTTTTTTTTTTTCAATTTGTACTTTTATTGAATTTTTCATAATAGTTGGGGTACAGAAAGGAAGAGGGGTAGGTGGGGAAAAGGTAAGAGGCAGATACACACCAAAAATGCATCGATACAACAGTGCATTTCAATTCACAGTGTCAGCATACTTCCGAACTGGCAAGACTTGATATTGTAGTTAGTGGCAAATTAATTACAAATTAATAATAATACCTTCCAATCCAAACAGTATATAGGTACAGGTGTATAAACTAGTTTTTTTATATGCTGCATAGAAAGAAATAAGACCCTTTAGAGAATTCAATGACTCAATCCATTGATTCCCTATTGGTGCCTGGTCCTATTCCTCCCTCCATTCTGTCATGAAACTAAATTGTTTATTCTCATGTATGACTCTATAGCATAGAGACAGAGTCTTTGTCCTAAGTGGGGTGAACCTATAACAATCAAAAATGCCTTCAAAAATCTTTGATGAAGAGAAATTGAAGAGGGGTAATTCTGAATAATATAAAACATGGGTCAAAATAATACTCTTCAATTGAAGATATTGAAAAATATATGAAATAGGTAGAGCATACTGTTGTGGGATCTCTGGGAAAGGCAAAATTACAACTCCACTGAAAACATTACTTATGTGATGGAATCTAAACTTACCCCAAGTCTTCAATGAGAGCCATGGTGAAACTGCCCCTAGCACTGAATATCATTCAGCTCATGGATATCATTTTTGAATTATCCCAATACTTTTCCTGCTATGGTACCAAATGTGAGATATCCAAATAAGAACTATTTTAGGTGCTGTACCTAAAATATGGTGAATGATATACCTAAATCTTAGTCTCGTAATTTAGTGTATGATGGAAGTGTTAGTGACTCGGGAGTGTTAAGCAGTTATAGCTTTATAGGTTTCTGATAGCAGTCTCTTTGGGGTTGTCGTTTTTTAAAACAATCAGAAACACTGTGAACCTCTACTACTCTTTTCATACTATAAATATGTTCCCTGTTTCTTTTAATAAAAAGGGGGCATGTAGTCCTAACATATACATACATATTCCAAGTTACATGGACTGTAGAGGAGATGAATGATATTATTACTATGACAGGTAATTAGTTCCTTTATTTTAAATAGTTTTTTTGTAACATATAATTTAAATGACTTAAAAACTCTCATGCTACTAGTATCAACAGTTATACATTCTAGACAACATTTACATTTGTAAAAACCTGTTTGTTCTCACCTAAAATTTATTATTGCCTTTTACTTAAAATAACTCAACTAAAAATGGTTTAAAATTAGGGGCACCACTAAAAATGTTTTTTGTCTTATCTGGTGAAATTTCAGCTAAATCTTTATTTAATCTTAAAATAATATATGTAATATATACTGTGTATATATATATATATATATATATATATATATATATTTATTTATATATTACATATATATCTTTATAGAATTTTAAAATATCTTAAAATATGCCCAAATTATACAAAGTAAAATAAATAAATATATTCAAAAAACAGAGAGCCATTAAATACGTGAAAACTATAAATAAAATGTGTTGTTGTTTTAGTTATCTACCTTAATAAATATCATCAAGAAAGTTATATATATAAACACGTCTGACTCTGCCTTCACGTCTGACGTCAGACGCTTCCGTAATTTAGGAAAGTCACAGCAACTTTAAAATCGTTCAGTCGAATTGTCTCTTCTCGATTCGAGGTTGCCATCTGAGCTCCCTGCACATTGATTACTCGTGCACCAAGCCCTGAATCTGGAATCCTCACTGACTGTCCTCTGCTTGCTCCCTTTACCAGACTCAAGGAAAAAAGATTGAATATTGACTATTCCTGTTTAAAGTCAAGCTGCAGACTTCAGCTTGCTACTAAGTAAATACATTAACTTCTGCTGCTTAATGTTCTCCTGCTGCTTCAAAATAACCAACTTGCAGCCAGCTTCTGCTTCTAACATAGGATTCTGTTTCTACCTTATTTGCTGTTGCTTCATTCCTGCATGGAAAATGATAGACTTTTATTTTGGAATTCTGATTAGTGATGTCCCGAACGGTTCGCCGTGGACTCCAGTCAGCAGACACATTCCAGCCAAAGAGCAGCAGACCCTCCCTCCCAGACCCTCTCACCTCCTGGACAGCTCACTAAGAATGCAGCTTCAAAATGGATGCTGTCCAGGAGGTGGGAGGGTCTGGGAGGGAGGGTCTGCTGCTGATTGGCTGGAATGTGTCTGCTGACTGGAGTCCGTGGCGAACCGTTCGTGGCGAACCTTGGCGAACCATTCGCGGAACCGTTCGCCGAACCGTTCGGGACATGACTAATTCTGATGCCTTCTGTGCAATGCAAATATCCTTAAAGTAACATTACTATTATTTCAAAATGGACTTTTTTTTTTTTTTTTGGATCTCTCTTAGTGACATTCTCCTTAAAAGTTATCTTTTCTCTGAAAAACACCTATCCCGGTGTGTGTTTTGCCAGTAGGCCTTGTTCTGACCATATATTTGGACCAAAGGATTGCTGTTTTTAGCAATCTTCTGCTTTTAACCTTTTCTGGCTAGGAATAGATATTGTTAAATAGGAAATTCCAATTCTTAACCTTATACGTAGATTTAAAGTGGAGAAGATCCACACGCCTTGCATACTACCAAAACTATAAATTAATGTATCACTATGACCCAAGAGAGTTCCTTTGCAACTCTCTTCAACTCTCTCACTGTTGAGAAAAAAAGACTCAGAGTAATGTCCATGGTCTACAATGACAAGATCATTCAATACAATATACAGATTAAGGAACAGCGCACACATAAAAATACACTTTTAAATGTTACAAGGTTACTTAAAATCACCAATCTTAGTCATACAATTCATATTGCGCAAAGCCCACCACTACTTCACAGTATCCCAGTATCAGTGGGTCCCACACTAATTCAAACGTGGAAGGCAAATTAAATAGTGCTAAATGAGCTAAAGTGTTTAAATAATCTGTTGTAGGAGCATTGTGAATATATATAATGCAAATCAATGTGATAAACACAATTCGAAAAAATACTGCAGTTTCAAAAATAAACAAAAAGTGATAGTGCTTTGATATATATACACTCAAAATGTATATCATATGTAAGTGTCCGCTAGTAAATTTAAATCGTTGTTCCGCACTGATGTCACCAGAGTCGTTTCCCTGGAACTTGTACAGTCAAGTAGTTCCTCTTTCTGCTAGATCCGGCAGCAAAAGCTCTCTGTGACACAGCATTCAGATGCAAAGCAAGTTAGCAGCACCTTGTTGGAAGGAGGTTGATGTTAAAGGATCACTATAGGGTCAGGAACACAAACATGTATTCCTGACCCTATAGTGTTAACACCACCATTTAGCCCCTCTGGGCCCCTCATGCCTCCATAAATATAGCAAAATCTTACTGTATTCAAGCCTGAAGCTGTAACTCTGAAAACTAAGCAGTCTGCTGACATCAGCAGAAGTGGTGGCCTGATCCAATCACAATGCTTCCCCATAGGCAGGGCCGGATTAACATAGGAGCTGATGGAGCTGCAGCTCCAGGCCCAGGCCCATGGAAGAGGCCCATTGATTTAAAAAAAATATATATATATATTTTTTTTTACATTTTTTTTTCACACACTACTCTTAGGGATTCCACCTGGCTTTTATTTTATTGGCACAGCAGTATTTGAGGCTGCCTGGCTGGTGCCAATATTGCAGTGATATTGGCAATACAAATGCTGGTATTTTTCTCAGTATAAACAAGAGATTACTATGCAATACCAGCACTGGCCAGTAGGTGTCACTGTGTGTTGAGACAGGCAGGGATAGGAAGTTCCAGCATATGCCACCCTGCCTATCTATACTCATTGATCTGCAGGGGTTCAGCTACAGAGAGTCCAGACAGCAACTCCCACCCTGCAGAGACAGCCTACGGCTCAGGAAAGTGAGGGATGGGGGAAAGGCTGCAAGGAGACATACACTAAGACGCTAAGGGACACTGGGAGACATTATGGCAGACACTGAGACACTTAGGGACATTGGGAGACATTATGACACAGACACATGGGGACACAGTGTCCCCATGTCTCCCAGCCAGTGTCCCTGGTGTCTCAGTGCCCCTAGTCTCCCAGTGTCTCACTGTCCCCATGTCTCCTAGTGCCTCCATGTCTCCCAGTGCCTCAAGTGTCTCAATGTACCCATGTCTCCAAGCTAGTGTCCCTAGTGTATGTGGCCCTGGTGTCTCAGTGCCCCCATGTCTCAATGTCCCCATGTCCCCCAGCCAGTGTCTCTAGTGTCTGTGTCCCCATGTCTTCAAGTGTCCCCTGTTTTCCCAGTGTCCCCATGTGTCCCAGCCAGTGTCCCATAGTTTCCCAGTGTCACTTGTGTCTCTGTGTCCCTAGGTCTCCCCGTGTCCCCAGGTCTCCCCGTCTTCCTAGTGTCCTAGTGATACATACATGGGGACATAGACACATGGGAATACTGGAGGACACAGGGAGACATGGGGCATTGAGACACTGTGATACATAGGGACACTGTGATATTTATGGTCACTGGGAGACCTGGGGACACGACACTAGGGGACACTGGGAGACATGGGGCACTGAGACACTGATACATAGGAACGCTGAGACCTGGAGTAATCGACACATGGGGGCACTGGGAGACATGGGGGCACTGGGAGGAATCCATCTATACAGCATAATCAAACTAAGTAGTTTTTGGTGATTTTACAGCATTTTCTCTTATGTCACTCCTTGTGATTTATATCATGTGATGTCACCCATACATATTTAATTATGCAAATTAGTAAGGCCAGTATATTTTTCCAAGAAAGGTGGCAACCCTAACTACTTTTCACATACTCTTACTTAAGTATGCAAACTTAAGAGGGATGTATGGGAACAAAACTTGTGTGGACTGGCTGACAATGAATATAGTTAAAGGGACACTATGGTCACAAGCACAACTACAGCTTATTGAATTTGTTCTGGTTAGTAGAATCATTATCTTCAGGCTTTTTGCTGTAAACACTGTCTTTTCAGAGAAAATGCAGTCTTTACATTACAGCCTAGTGATAACTTCACTGGCCACTCCTTAGGTGGCTGCTAGAGATCCTTCCTGGGTCATGGCTGCCTAAAATGCATCCAAACATTCAGTGTCTCCTCCCTCTGCATGCAGACACTGAACTTTCCTCATAGAGATTCATTTATTCAATTCATCTCTATGAGGAGATGCTGATTGGCCAGGGCTGTGTTTGAATCATGCTGGCTCTGCCCCGATCTGCCATTTTGTCAGTCTCAGCCAATCCTATGGGGAAGCACTGTGATTGGATCAGGCCACCACTTCTAATGATGTCAGCAGACTGCTTGTTTTTCTGAGTCTAACAGCATGCAGAGTTACAGCTTCAGGCTTGAATACAGTAAGATTTTTACTATATTTATGGAGGCATGAGGGGCCCAGGGGGGTTAGATGGTGGTGTTAACACTATAGGGTCAGGAATTCATGTTTGTGTTCCTGACCCTATAGTGATCCTTTAAGGTAATGCTGACTTTGGTCTCTCTAACACTGTGGCATGTTCCCTTTCTTCTACACTCACTACATACAGCTTTTCTCTGTCCCAGACTATATACCAGGAGCATCTGCCTGCTAGTAAGAAGGTAAGGAGACAAGTGGACCGGCGAGTGCTAGAGGACAGTCCTTAGATGCATTTATGCCAAGCTCAGGGTGCTGTCTGCATAGTATGCCCTTAGTTGGCCAGCTGCATGATTGGCAGGCAGTCTGACATGCATTCATGCCAGGCTGGCCTTCTAATTCTTTGGGCAGACATGTCCTCTTTTTGGGCATGTTCGCCCCTTTTAGCAGGTTATGTGATTTGTGTCAGTGGCACACCCTTTTACCGTGCCCATTGACTTCCTGCTTGACTGGACACTGCTGTTAGGGGTTATGGATTTACTTGAAAGATGAAAACATAAATTAGAGAGAGATTAGCCTAGGGTATGTGTTTTTTTATAGCTGCTGTTTTCTTTCTCTCCAGCACCATCTCCATCAGATACAAGACGCTTGGGAGTGTTTTTGGTCGATATGATTCTTTAATTAGGCCCTTCATAATTGTCAGCACCAGGCCCACTGGGCTGTTAATCTGGCCCTGCCCCACATAGAGATGCAGTAGTTTGGAGGTACTCATGTGTGGCTAATTGTCACAGTCATCCAATCAATTTGATTCCCAATTGAATTAATTCATTCCCAGACAGGGGTATGCTCAGTTAATGCAGTGGAATCATGTCTGGTGGCAATCAGGTAGACACCCACTAGAGGTGGATTTAGCCCACAATATTTTACATTGCAGTTTAAAATGACTTGACCACTGCAACCAGATCACTTTATTATTGAGATGAAGTGATCTGGATGACTGTTATGTTCCATTAAAATGACTCTATCACATGAAGCTTTTATTCTTTGATTCCCCATGGCTCCCAGACCTTGCTTTTCTTTTTTTTCTTTTTTTCTTAAAATACATAAAACAATGACGGACTATTTTTTCTTATGTATACTTTTGAACTTGACAAAGTTTGACAACTTAAGTCAAGCTCCACTTCCTTTGCCAATGAAATGTTTTCCCATATTGCTTTTCTGCATCAAATATCACAAGTCTGTGCATGCTCATTCCACCCTGTAATCAACTGAGATACTGTACAAGGTGAGCGGAGCATATATGAGATCTGACGAGCATGTCAAACAGCAAATGATGGCAGAGAATCAACGTTACTAGCCAACTTTAGAAGATTGCTGTGGCTGTAATGAAGATGTGGCAGGGATCAAAAATAGAAAGATACAGGTACAAAATGTAAACTGGATGAAGAGAAACAAAACATGTTGCTGGGACAATAAAGGTAACTAGATTTTGGGTCAAACTCGAGTGTCCTGTTGTCTGGGACCTCACTTTATCCATACTTTTCAACTATAACAATATACCATTGACATGGAACGTTTAATAGAATAATAAGTTCCCCACTTAATATATCAAAAGATGGATTCCAAAATAGCAAATAATAGATTAAGTTTTTTTAGCATAATAAATATATGATATGCTCAACTAACTGTACTAGATCTTATTACATCTTATAGTCACTAATAACACACTATCAGTATAATTTTTCTCAATAAATCACATGACTATTAATGTGAATGGCGTTTAGTTCAATGGAATAATTAAGTGTCCTTTTTGGCATACCAATAACATGATGCAATATTACATTTTTAATATTTAGGTAATTGCAGTCCAAGTAATTTCTATATAACAATCTAAGCAAAGTGCACTATGCTTCTATGTTAAACCAATGCCTATTTTAGGAAAGCAATCATGTAGGTCCTCTGAGAAAATTGCAGCAGTTTTCTTCAGATGGCTAAAAAATGTAATGGCACCAATTACTGCTTATTTTTTAAATCAAATGATGTAAAGAAAATATGCTGAATAAAACAAAATCTTTTAGTACCTATTAAATAAGGTGATTTTAGTGACGGTTATTAAACTTTAACCAAATACTGTTTTTTTCCACTCTCATTGCAAGATGTTTTTTTGACCATTTCAGGATATAATGTTATATACTCATTGAATTAACAACATATAAATGATCTATAATTGTAAAATAAATAAAATTTAAAAAAAGCAAACATATTATTTCAACTACTTTGTTATTTTATAATATGAGATTTTCTATACATATTATAGTTAAAACATTAGAAGAGTGTGGAAAAAAATCGAGACAATGGTTGAGAATAAGAAGTTCTTGATTAAATCTGCCCACTCCTGATGCTTCTGGGTTCTATGTCTAGCCATCGTCAGAGAAAGGATGTATCAGTATTGGGTGCGAAGATAAATCAGAGAGCGCAGCAGACGGGTTAGGAACCGGTTAGTAGGTAGGTAGCCTGCAAGGAGTGGGCAGATTTAAAGAAACCTAGATGGCACTGCAGAATAAGTTGGTGCTTAATAAATGGCAACAATTATAGTAGGATGCAGAAGGTATATTCAGAGATAATAGAGTAGGACGCCTTTGAGAATTGATGATGTTGCCACCATGGCTTGACCTACTGGTTTTTGTCCTTTTTATTCCTATACTTCTGATTATTTTTTTTATAGAAACTCAAACATGACAGTAAAAAAAATTAAGAGAGCAATGAAAAGATCTGATCTTGGTGATGGTTACAGTATGAGATTGGTTCATTAAATCAGCTATGCTTAATTTCTTCACATTAACTGTTATTTGAATAGCAGTGGAGTTACGTTTCGAGCATTCGTGACATGGTTGGAAACCAGTCTCTAGAAAATAATGGGAGCCATTAGCTGTTACTTAGCAACTGGTTTTAAGAGCAACTCCACGTCACTCATGGTGAAATTTCTAAGTTGGTAGGCAGCTGATTTCAGTGAGTAGCAGTGGGCTGTTAATAAGTAGCGACAGCATTAAAATGATCCGGAAATATTTTGTAGCAGTTTATTTACTGAGGTCAGTGTACAGACAGAATGCGTTCATACCCATGTTTGCATGGGACGCTTTAGTATCAAACTGAATTTTCAAGATATCGAGATGTTTTAGCTCCATTATAGCACGGCTTAAAATGTAACAGAAAACAGCTTAAAAGCAAGAACATTGTTTTACACACATTATAAGCAGAGAGGAGACAAGGGATTTCTTGTTGTTAAAATGTGGGAACATAAAAGGAAATTGTAGGAAAAGTGAGAACTAAACATGTGTCTGATGATGCACTTAAGGGAATCTCACCAAAAAATTTATATTCCTCTGCTCTCATCTTCTCACCATGCGATGCCGTAGGTAGACAGAGCAAACTTAAAGTACTTATTTTGTATTTGTACCAGAATCCAATCTAATCCCATCTGAGTATCGCATTCTGCTATTCTTAAGAACAGAGTTTAAAAATAAATTGCAGGGAACATTAGACTAGTTTATCATGTGCTGTAAATACCTTTCGAAATAGCACTGAACATGCGTATAAAATGTCATTAATCTTGCACTTTCCTTTCAAAAAGACTTACGTAGACAGTAATCTGTCTATCTGTCTTCCTAGCACAGATCTCATGCAAGATGGCCAAGGATTGTAGCCCTGCTAGACCACCAGTTATCAGGGAAGCAGAAGTTTGTCAAAATTTTATTTTTTTTATTTAAAGGGATTCTCTAGTGCCAGGAAAACAAACCTGTTTTCCTGGCACTAAAGAATCATGGAGTGCCACACTCCCTCCCTCCCCGATTCCACGTCACTGAAGGGGTTAAAACCCCTTCAGACACTTACCTGAATCCGACGTCCGCTGGCGGGGGGAGACCTAATGCGCATGTGTGGCAATGGCATTAGGCATCCCCATAGGAAAGCATTATTCAATGCTTTCCTATAAGGATTCCAGTGATGCTGGAGGTTCTCATGCATAGCAGGAGGACGTCCAGCATCATTTAGACAACCAAAAGTCGTCTAAGAAGCCGGAAGTCCCTCTAGAGGCTTTCTGGTAGACAGCCACTAGAGAAGGACTTAACCCTGCAAGGTAATTTATAAAAACAGCAATAATGACACTTGCAGGGGTAAGGGTGATGGGAGTTGGCACCCAGACTACTTCAATGAGCTGAAGAAGTCTGGGTGCCTACAGTGTCCCTTTAAATAAGAAAATGCAAAATTAAATGTGTGAGGATGCTAATTTACAACACACACTGCCTTCCCACAAAAACAGCACACAGAGCCACCAAACATATTGCACTCAACCAGTGAATTTTATAGCTTTAGAGCTCTGTGATGCACTCATTCACAACACACATTACTGTAAGTTGTACTACCTTGGAGCTCTGTGATACATTAATAAACATAACACATTACCGTAAGTTGCACAGCGGAGGATCTCTGTGATATATTCATTAATTCCATATATTATTGTGAGTTTTATTGCCAAAGCGTTGGTAGGAGCCGCACTCAGTTCCAGCAGCCACCCAGTGCTTCCGAAGCAGGACCAGCAATCCCACAACATCAAGGCAATGAAAGAAACTCTGTAGGCACTCAAGGTGTTAAAGCCGCAGGCAGTTTTAAATCAACAAAAAAGAGAGCAGCAATGTTTCAACCTACTATTAGTCTTTGTTGCTTCGGTTAGAGTTCTTTTAAAAAATGTTTACTTGTTTATTTTATTTTTGTTTTTCCTCACTAAGATCTGTCTCTCCCTACTCTGACACACAGAGGTAAGTCATGGATTGTTGCTTTTATAGATATTTTTGTGATTTGTATGATTTATGTTAATTACTTGTGTTAATGATATTTACTTCCGTGAATTATTGTTTGACTTTTTTATGCACTGATTGCTATATATACACTCATGTTTGCTTTGTGGTGTTAGCTTGACAAAGACATCATAGTAGGTCGAAACATTGCTACTCTCTTTTTTGTTTCATTAAAACTGCCTGTGGCTTTAACACCTTGAGTGCTTGGAGAGTTTCTTTCGAGAATGGGGTACATTGACGTTGTGGCAGGTTTATGCAATGTATGATCATATACTCTAATTAAACCCCCATTATTTTGGCCTAGATTAGGTGTTTTTAAAAAACTAATAAAAATAACTAATTCAATCTGTGAGCTTTGAAGTTGCTGTTTAGTGGATGAGTGAGTGCGCTAGATTTTGTCTATTGTGTGAATTGGCCCCAGCAGCAGCCCATTTATGCATGTTAAGGTGAGTGCAGTCCCCTAGTTTCATATATATTTTGGAGTCAAGGCCAGGAGTTTTGCACCCCTCCCTGTCACAGGTGATTCATCCCAGGCCCTATTTAACCTTGTGCTGCAGATAGCTCCAGATGGAATTTTTCCCCCCAAGTAAGTGGGTTAATCTCATAAGAGTGGATATTAGATTGGACCTGCCAAAGATGGGGTATATTGATGTTGGGGCAGGCTTATGCAATGTATGATAATATTCTGTAACTAAACCCCCATTATCTTTTCCTAGATTAGGTATTTAAAAAAGAAACTAATTCAAATATGTGAGCCTTTAAATTTCTGTTTAGTGCATGAGTGAATCTGCTGGATCTTGTGTATTTTTAATCTATGTAAGGCTGGGCCTGTAGTTGTGGGAGGGGCTTTGTTTTTCTTCTTGTGGATGCCATTATCATTTTTATTCTGGAGATTTACATGTGGCTACTTCCGGTCACATGCAGGTCGCGATCTTGCAAACTTACCCCAGGACATTGCTCCCACACTGTCTCGCTGTAGGCCAAGTTCTCCCTGCTCTGGTCTGCAGCACCCAACTGCATATGTTCGACCAGCCCAGCAGACCTCTTTACCTTACCTGGTTCCCCAGTACTCAAAGGCTCGTCCAGGCTCCTTGCTGCAGCAACTCCTATCTTGGCCGCTGTCCTCACCGCCTGTATTGGAGTCCCGCTGGAGTTCGTGCCCCGCTGAATTCTTACCTTCCCACTGCTTCCAGGTTACTGCTTCCTAGGTCCCGTTCACTCCACGAACTGTGAGTTTATGTGAAAGGGTTTTTCAGGCACACTGCATTTGGCCAGCTCACAGCGTTCATGCATATGAATAGGTCCAATTCTTGCCTTGGTGTATAATCATATTTATTTTACTAAGTTTAGGCTCCTTATCTTAAATCACTTGCTATGGTGGCTTCGATAAAATGCTTACTTCAATTCTACTCAAGCGTATAGTATACTCTCTTGACTATATTACCACATTTTATGTTCCTTAAACAGGACTACTGTTTATATTGAATCTGTTCTCTACCCTCAAGGAGGTCCCAGGTCGTTGGCCACATACATACTCCTCGTATATTTCATCATATCAGATATTTTAGATTCATTAGTTAGGACTACTGCTTTCACTTGTATCCGTTTCTTCTTTCAATATGGGTCGTAGGTTATAGGATATTCGTATCAAGGGCCATTACTCATACTATGTTTTTTTACAGGTTAAGGGGAGCTCAGTATTTTAGGGTCACATTACTCATGAAACCTCTTATACTATGCTAGTTAAAACTGCTATGGCGTTCTATGCCGCCGCAACAGCTTTTATGCTCATTGAATGCGGGAGAGCAAAGAGAGCATAAGGGCATTAATGGGTTAATATTGTTTTACATTTTTTGTGTCACAATGTTCTCGATCTTTGCTAATTCAAAGTGTTTTCTATATTGTAGGCCAGAATAGACAAAGTGTCAAAATTCTCCAAGTCAGCTACATTTCCCGTCAGCTAATTTGCCCTAAAATGTAAAATTCGCTTTGAATTACTTGCAATTCTTTTTTTAGTAAGAAAGAAAGGACAGAGGCCAATGCAGAAACTGCCAATGAACTAGCAAGCCAGCAACTGACAGTGCAGGTGAATAAAGTCCAATTCAAAGAGGAAGATCTATCACCCCAACTGTTACTGGGGCACGAATCAGGCTAGGCAGCTATCATACATTAAAAGTTATGCAAAAGTTCCTGAACAGCTATATATTATCTAGAACTTGTTTTTTTAAGATTTAAGTAGAACAGGAGCAAAGTCCGTTCAAGAGAAGAGGGTTTATTTTACTTTTATTTGATTAACTATTTCAATTGGCTTGTTGCAATTATTTCTACAAAGGTTTGATAAATGACACCCAGACTTTTAATAATAAGAAAGCTAATTACATGGGTTTTGATTTATCATTCTATTAAATTGTTATTTGTGTTGTTTTTTTTTTTCCATGTTCTATTTTATTTGCACAAACCACTAGATTTTAATTGGGTCACCTCCCTAAAATGTCATCCTTGATACCAGCAATGATATTCCAACAAGATCTCATAAAATTGGATTTACAATGTTTACTAATTAATTTTTACCTTGAAGACATTGTATTGTAATGAACTGACATATTCTTTTTACAGCCTTTGCAATGTCATTCTGCTTTCATTCTCGAGCTTTCATTCTCGAATTTGTTATTAGAAGAAAGAATAAATCATTTTTTTGTCGTTTTAGAAACCCTTGGATTTCTTGTGTTATTCTCATTTTGAAATTAAGCAACATGTTCTACCTACGTATAATGTAATTACTATGGTGGGTGATAATCAACTTCCTTATGTATAATGATTGTTCAATACTTATATCCTTTGTGCTTATGAGACATATTATTTCTAAACATCTTTAGACTGAAGGTTGTTGAGTACTGTTCTGATGTCAGAAATGTATATAATTAACACCTTAAGCATCACCACCACCACGTTATACCATCAAAACTGTCTTATACCATCATGGAGTGTCCTACTTATTTAGCATTGCAATATTCTTGCAGTTATTGACTTTAACATACAATTTAGCAAAATGATCCTTAAAGAATAGATTGTTATGGTGGCATAGAAGGGGTTAAAGCTTAACTCAAAATACATTTCGATCCAAAAATTTGGCCAGCACAATTTCTGGATGACATTTTATTTGAGATACTGTGCCACTATGTCTAATTTGCATGAGAGTTGAACCCCAGGATGTAATTAATAATGTCTGAGATTACCTGAACATGTGGCTCTGAGAGTCAATAAGTGATGGAGTTTAGTGATAAATAAGATAATGAGCTCATTCACATACTATAACCCGCGGAGGCTTTCTAGCAGAATTAGACTCAACCTTGGCACTTGTGCCCTTTGCTGAGTACTTTCATTATTTGTCAGGATGTAAAGCACTAAGTTCTATTCCTTGCAGACTAAAATGGTTCACAGAAAAGCCAAGACAAGTCTGACAAAATCCAACATAACCTACACAGGTAAATGGCAGATTGAAAAGAAAAAAATCTGAAGGTTAAAGTGAAATTTCCCTGAAATAGCAGAACATGATAAAGGCTAAAAAAGAAATATACTGCAGGAAAGTCATTATCTATAGCCTTTTACCAATTTAGCTTCCTCTTCAGATAACTAACATTTACTGTAGGTAACTTACAATTTAATTTAAATGTAAATGAGAAGATTATGTATTTTTAATAGATAGATGGATAGATAGATGGATAGACAGATAGATGTTGCTAGGATAGGACCTGACAAAAAATGATGTACATTGGCATGCTGGCAGGTGTATGCAATGCTTGATTGTAAACTGTAACTAAAACCCCATCTTTTATGTAGTTTAGGTATTGCTATCCTCTTTGCCTCATCCCCATGGTTAACATGTATTTGTGGTACCCCCACCTATTTTTAGTTGTTCTCACCATCTTATATTTGACTTTCTGGAGACGCTGAACATCAGTGCTGCACACTATGCAGCACTGGACAAGGAAGCACCTCAGTGGTCATCTGAGTGACTGCCACTAGAGATGTTACTAGTCAGTAATGTAAACTCTGAAAAGGCAGTGTGCACATTAAATTGCACAAGAACAACTACATTAAGTTTTAGTTGTTCTGGTGTCTATAGTGTCCCTTCAGTAGATTTTTTTTTAAATGTTGCTGCTGTTAGAAGGAACAAGTGGAAAGGCAGTCAAGAGTCGGGATTACCATGGGTATGAATACCAGACGACGAGTGCACAGGATACTCTGATGGTTATTTACTAAGCTCTGAATTCTTGCAAATTCAGGATCAGGTTAATACGCTTTCCAAATGATCAAATACTAAAAATGTTTTCCAAACTACTTACCTACAAAAATTCTAAATAATTTGTAAAGTTGTTCAAACAGTGTTGAATCATATGGGAAGCTTACTAAATTAAAACCCAAGTACCCTACATTACCTTAGTCTGTCAGTGATTACCTGCAGTATATGTGACTGGAACTGGTAATATAGGCTGCCTTTTCTTCATCCTTGGCTGCCGTAAATGACACAGTATGATGTTAAACCTGAACTGCTTGTCCATTATTCTTCTATCTCTCTAACCACTAATTCCAGCATGCTAATCACATTTAACTCTACTTAAGGTTTTGGTGTGTCTTCCTCCATCTTCATTCTAGCATATCATGTTTTTCTTGCCTGGTTGTCTGCAAGCATTTTCTGTGCAATATATCTATTGTCTTCTAAAATTTTATCAAGCTTGATAAAGACCTTGCAGTAGTAAGCTTGATAAAGACCTTGCAGTAGTAGCATTGCTGCTTTGTCACTTTTGTGACCCAATAAACGTGCCTGTGGTTTGATAACTTTTAAGTGCCTGGAGACACTTTCCTTTTTTGCCTTATCGTTGTGGGATTTGCTTCTCCTGAAACAGTGCACCTGGTGTCAATTGGAATTGATTGTGGTTAATCTCTTTATTTTGATTACTTAGCTAGTATACACTTGTCTAATCTGGTCCTTCCATATAATCTTGGAGTATTATTCTTCAGCACAGTCATGAAAGCCATTTAAATTCAGTTTTCATTGTATAAGGCTACTTAAAATCACCTGTCAAAATATGGAATTCCGTTCACCATATGGCTACATTGTGTTAAGCTCACCACTATTTTACAGTAACCCAATATCGTTGGGTCTTACACTAATTCCAATGTGGGAGACAAATTAAATAGTGCTAAATAAGCCAAAGTGAATTCTAATAATCTGTTGTAAGAGCATTGTAAACATATATAATGTGAAATTAATGTGATAGAACATGCAATTCAAATAAATGAAGTATCAAAGCAAAACAATTAAAGTGATAGTGCTTTGATGTATGTACTCACAATTTATACCATATATCTGCTGTATATCAAATGAAAATTATAATTAAAGTGGCTTTAATACAGTTGCAAGAAAAAGTATGTGAATGATGTGGATTTCTGCACAAATTGGTCATAAAATGTCATCTGATCATTATCACAACAATAGACCATCACAGTCTGCTTAAACTAATAACACACAAAGAATGAAATGTTGCCATGTTTTTATTGAACACATCATGTAAACATTCACAGTGCAGGTGGAAAAAGTATGTGAACCCATGGATTTAATAACTGGTTGAACCTCCTTTGGCAGCAATAACTTCAACCAAACGTTTCCTGTAGTTGCAGATCAGACGTGCACAACGGTCAGGAGTAATTCTTGACCATTCCTCTTTACAGAACTGTTTCAGTTCAGCAATATTCTTGGGATGTCTGGTGTGAATCACTTTCTTGAGGTCATGCCACAGCATCTCAATCGGGTTGAGGTCAGGACTCTGACTGGGCCACTTCAAAAGGCGTATTTTCTTCTGTTCAAGCCATTCTGTTGTTGATTTACTTCTATGATTTGGGTCATTGTCCTGTTGCAACACCTATCTTCTGTTGAGCTTCAGCTGGTAGACAGATGGCCTTAAGTTCTCCTGCAAAATGTCTTGATAAACTTGGGAATTCATTATTCCTTCGATGAAAGCAATCCATCCAGGCCCTGACGCAGCAAAGCAGCCCCAAACCATGATGCCCCCACCACCATACTTCACAGTTGGGATGAGGTTTTGATGTTGGTGTGCTGTGCCTTTTTTTTCGCCACACATAGTGTTGTGTGTTTCTTCCAAACAACTCAACTTTGGTTTCATCTGTCCACAGAATATTTTGCCAGTACTGCTGTGGAACATCCAGGTGCTCTTGTGCAAACTGTAAACATGCAGCAATGTTTTGTTTGGACAGCAGTGGCTTCCTCTGTGGTATCCTCCCATGAAATCCATTCTTGTTTAGTGTTTACGTATTGTAGATTTGCTAACAGGGATGTTAGCATTTGCCAGTGACCTTTGTAAGTCTTTAGCTGACACTCTAGGATTCTTCTTCACCTCATTGAGAAGTCTGAGCTGTGCTCTTGCAGTCATTTTTACAGGACGGCCACTCCTAGGGAGAGTAGCAGCAGTGCTGAACTTTCTCCATTTATAGACAATTTGTCTTACCGTGGACTGATGAACAGCAAGGCTTTTGGAGATACTTTTATAACCCTTTCCAGCTTTATGCAAGTCAACAATTCTTAATCGTAGGTCTTCTGAGAGCTCTTTTGTGCGAGGCATCATTCACATCAGGCAATGCTTCTTGTGAAAAGCAAACCCAGAACTGGTGTGTGTTTTTTATAGGGCAGCTGTAACCAACACCTCCAATCTAATCTCATTGATTGGACTCCAGTTGGCTGACATCTCACTCCAATTAGCTCTTGGAGATGTCATTAGTCTAGGGGTTCACATACTTTTTCCACCTGCGCTGTGAATGTTTACATGGTGTGTTCAATAAAAACATAGCAACATTTCATTCTTTGTGTGTTATTAGTTTAAGCAGACTGTGATTGTCTATTGTTGTGACTTAGATGATGATCAGATCACATTTTATGACCAATTTGTGCAGAAATCCATATCATTCCAAAGGGTTCACATGCTTTTTCTTGCAACTGTATCTAAAACACCTTTAAATGTATATTTTCCTGTGGTCACCTCCAGAGGGGCCTCGGAAGCTCGAAGGCTAGAGGGGGTGCTAAACCCAAAATAAATCTGGTCCGGATTCTAAACTTACATAGTAAAGCTAAAAAGAGAATTGGGGTCATACCCAGAACATGCATTTCGCAGGAATCGTGCTGCCCTAGTGACAAAAATATTTAAATATTCATGGAGAAGATATATGATATGCATTGTGAGTATAAACATCACAACACTATCACTTTGATTGTTTAGTTTTCATACTGCGCTTTTTAATTGCATTTTTATTACATTAATTTTCCATTATTTATATTCACAATGCTCTTACAACAGATTATTAGAATACATGTTAGCTTATTTAGCACTAGCACTATTTAATGTCTCCAACATTGGAATTAGTGTAGGACCCACCAATGTTGGGGTACTGGGAAGTAGTGGTAGGCTTAATAAAATATAGCCTTATACTATAAAAATATTTATTTGTATGTGTTCGTTCCAACTTAATCTGTATTATGTATACATTTTGGGAACTAAGGCATGTTCCAAGTGTGCCCCCAAATTCCATTTTTGTCTTTAATATAAAAGCCATTAACCCCTTAAGGACTGGACTGTTTTTGCGATGTTGCCAGGAGCACACATATTCTAAACTCCCTACTGGGATTGTCTCTAAAACAAGTTGTTGAGGAGCCAACTCGTAAAGAGGCCATACTAGATTTAGTGTTAACAAATGGAGATTTGGTATCAGATGTTACTGTAGGTGAAAGTTTAGGATCCAGTGATCATCAGTCAGTGTGGTTTAATATAAGAACAGTGACTGAGTCACACCACACAAAAACAAAAGTTTTAGACTTTAGAAAAACAGACTTTTCTAAAATTAGAATATGGGTAGAGGAGTCATTATCAGACTGGAGCAATTTAAATGGAGTCCAAGAAAAATGGGATTATTTAAAAGTTGCACAATTGAAGGCAACAGAAAATTGCATTAGGCTTGTCAGTAAAAGCAAAAAATTCAAGAAACCACTGTGGTACTCCGCAGATGTGGCCAAAATAGTTAAAAACAAAAAGTTAGCATTTAGGAATTATAAAAAAACCCAGAGTGAGGGAGACAAAATGATCTATAAGATTAGGCAGAAAGAGGCTAAGCAAGTTATAAGAGCTTCCAAATCACACACAGAAGAGAAAATAGCACAGTCAGTAAAAAAGGGGGATAAAACATTTTTTAGATACATAAATGAGAAAAGAAAAGTAAAACAAGGATTAGTTAGATTAAAAACAAAAGAAGGAAGGTATGTAGAAGAGGATAAAGGTCAGGCTGACTGCCTCAATGAATATTTTTGTTCTGTATTTACAGAAGAAAATGAAGGAAAGGGACCTCAGTTGAGAAAAAGGATAAATGAGTCATTTATTACACGTGAGTTTACAGAGGAAGAGGTTCTATTTCAACTGTCAAAAGTAAAGACAAATAAGTCAATGGGACCTGATGGAATACACCCAAAGCTATTAAAAGAGCTTAGTGGTGTACTAGCAAAACCATTAACAGATTTATTTAACCAATCATTGTTAACAGGAGTAGTCCCAGAAGATTGGAAGTTAGCGAATGTTGTGCCCATTTACAAGAAAGGTAATAGGGAGGAGTCGGGCAACTATAGGCCAGTAAGCCTTACTTCAGTAGTGGGGAAAGTGATGGAAACCATGTTAAAGGATAGGATTGATGAACATCTAAAAACACATGGATTTCAAGATCAGAGACAACATGGGTTTACTTCAGGGAGATCATGCCAAACTAATCTTATTGATTTTTTTGATTGGGTAACTAAAATTATAGATCAGGGTGGTGCAGTAGACATTGCTTACCTAGATTTCAGTAAGGCTTTTGACACTGTTGCACATAGAAGGCTTATCAATAAACTGCAATCTTTAAGTTTGGGATTCCAATATTGTTGAATGGGTAAGGCAGTGGCTGAGTGACAGGCAACAGAGGGTTGTAGTTAATGGAATATATTCGAAGCTTGGACTTGTCACCAGTGGGGTACCTCAGGGATCTGTACTTGGACCCATTCTCTTTAATATTTTTATTAGTGATATTGCAGAAGGTCTTGATGGTAAGGTATGTCTTTTTGCTGGTGATACTAAGATATGTAACAGGGTTGATGTTCCAGGAGGGATAAGCCAAATGACAAATGATTTAGGTAAACTAGAAAAATGGCCAGAATTGTGGCAACTGACATTTAATGTGGATAAGTGCAAGATAATGCATCTTGGACGTAAAAACCCAAGGGCAGAGTACAGAATATTTGATAGAGTTTTAACCTCAACAATTGAGGAAAGGGATTTAGGGGTGATTATTTCCGATGACTTTAAGGTAGGCAGACAATGTAATACAGCAGCAGGAAATGCTAGCAGAATGCTTGGTTGTATAGGGGGAGGTATTAGCAGTAGAAAGAGGGAAGTGCTCATGCCATTGTACAGAACACTGGTGAGACCTCACTTGGAGTAGTGTACACAGTACTGGAGACCGTATCTTCAGAAGGATATTGATACCTTAGAGAGGGTTCAGAGAAGGGCTACTAAACTGGTTCATGGATAAAACTTACCAGGAAAGGTTAAATGATCTTAATATGTATAGCTTGGAGGAAAGACGAGACAGGGGGATAAGGATAGAAACATTTAAATATATAAAGGAATCAACACAGTAAAGAGAGACTATATTTAAAAGAAGAAAAAATACTTCACAACAAGAGGATATAGTCTTAAATTAGAGGGACAAAGGTTTAAAAATAATATCAGGAAGTATTACTTTACTGAGAGGGTAGTGGATGCATGGAATAGCCTTCCAGCTGAAGTGTGGTAGAGGTTAACACAGTAAAGGGAGTTTATACGCGTGGGATAGGCATAAGGCTATCCTAACTATAAGATAAGACTAGGGACTAATGAAAGTATTTAGAAAATTGGGCAGACTAGATGGGCCGAATGGTTCTTATCTGCCGTCACATTCAATGTCTATGTTTCTATGTTTCCCCTGCTCTGTAAGGTAAACTTTTACGTTACCGAATAGGACGTGCCCACCGAGGAAAAAGCCGGCTGGTGGTAGAGCATTTAAGATGATGGGAATTTTTGGTTTGGACGAGGGGGGAGGCGAGACACCAGTGGGTAAAGTTTTGGTGCATAGGCACCTGGTTAAGTTCGTTGGCAAGGACTGTTATTTAAGTTGGAGGCTGTAGGGCAATAAGTGTAATTTATATGTTAATTTATATGTTAATTATGGTATGTATATATATTTATCTGTTTATTTATATTTGAATTAAAGAAAAAGAATAAAGTTCGGATGAGTCCTACAGTTGTAAGTTTAATAAATGTTGTGGCCTGTTTCATCCAATATTCGTTCTTTGTCATTATCGGGGGGAGAATAAGGGGAAGTCTCCTTACTCTTTGTCGCACCACATTCCCCGCTACGTACATAAAAGGTTTCTCCAATGCAATGTGGCGAGATTGGTCTCGTCACAATATATATATATGTGTGTGTGTATTACTGTCAGAATCACATTATCTTTGCATCTGTCTGTACATCTGTTTATCTGTATCTGTGTTAGCACGAATGCTAGCATAATGTATTTATTGGAAGGAAAATCTATTTAATAAGAGGTCTTTCTCTCACTTGTCAATTAGCTCTTCGGCAAAAACTCCTGTGCTAAAGAACTGAGTTACAGGGAGAGCAGGAGACACAGGTGAAAATGCATCCCCCCCAAACACACACAAAAAAAATCATCTTTTCTTGTGTTTATCTTAACCCCCTTTTGAATTTCTTGCTGTTTTTTTATTCCCTACTTACATTTTTTTTACCTTGTTTAGTGTATCTTGTCTCCAATTTTTCTAATTTGTGTCTTACAACCCCCTTGCGTGTCTCTTTTAACTCTCCATGTGTATTTTTTACTTCATCCCAGCCACTGTTTGTCTCTTTTTACCCTTCTCCAGCCTTCTGTATGTCTCTTTCCCCCTAGCCCCTGTTGTGT